>BCJK01000013.1:173887-713266 GCA_039545395.1 Filobasidium uniguttulatum | reverse complement strand
CTTGAGACGAATCGTCGTTCCTCAGACCCCATCTCGACACTCGTCAACTGCTGCCCGTCTGCTGCCCATTGACACGTCGAAGCTTCCGGATCTGATATCCTCTCAGGCTGCCAAACGAGTCAGAGAAGCCGAACTGCGTGCCAAAAGGAAGGAAAGGCTGAAATCCGCCCGACCCAGAATTTCTCCCCAACCCTCGACTTGCCAGGATGACCCAGAGCCCGCAATCCAACCGGGATCTCACGGCGATGCAGTCGAAAAGCACGAAGAGCAGGGACTGGCAAGCACGTTCAGCTTCGAACAATCCACTTTGCTGCCAGGGGATGGTGGTTCTGGGATGGAAGATGGCGTGGTCTACGGTTTCGATGATTTCGGTGACGGCTTTGGAGAGATCGGATACGATGATATTGGTGGACCTCAGAATTTTAGTGCTGACGCTGATGATCATATTTTGACTGATACAGAACCCCAACCGACCCCCACTGCACAGAATCCCCCTGTTTCCGCTCGACCTTCGACTTCACTCAACGCTTGGTGGCCGCAAGAAGCCTTTTCTCAAGAAGAGGAAGTGGAAGCTTACTGGTCAGAGATCCAAAGCTTCCAGGGTTCCGCCGCTAAATCCGGGCTTCGAAGGCTGACAGAGACAGACTTTGTTGTTGCGTCATGGTCCCACAAGGATCAATCACTCAATGTGCGGTGCAATCAACTCTGTATACTCTTCCAGTTGCCATACTGACCGAAATCTGACTGGAAACAGACTGAGATTTTCGTACAGTTTTCTGTACACAAGAGCAACTCGGACGAAGATGTCATCACCTGCACGTGTCAAGATTTCAAAATTTCTCAGAAGTGCATCCATCATTCTGTTACGCTGTCGCACCTGCCGCAAGTTTTGGAGGAAAACCCATTACAACGAGGCTTGATCGAAGAACCCCATCTGGTCCGCCTTGATCTCGAACAAAAACACAAACTCATTTACTTCGTTCCGGTCAGCAAGGCAGGCAAATGGGTTCAAGTGCGGGTGTCGGGACCCGGTATGACGACTTGGAATTGCTCGGTTCACAAATTCCAAGCAAGGGGTCCGATGAAAGGCCATTGTCCCCACAAGGATCTGTTGAGCGCCCATCAAGGTCCGACAATCGACTCGTTCTTTGCAGACCACGAGTCGTCGGATGGAGATGAGGCGAGTCGACACTTGACGGATGAGCTCATGCTGGCCGAGAGGGCAGGTGGGGTTACTTCCGATCTGGATGATTTGGACACCAGTGCAGTAAGCATATGTCTTCCAATTCGATTGACATCATTACCTCGAGTGTGAGATGCTCATTGTGCTCGGACCGTTCAATCAGGGATTCCAATCGGCTGTCTCCCATCGTCGTATCAGTCCCCCAGAATGGCTTCGTCTCGGCAACGAGCCTCGTCCACCCCCTCACAGACGGATACCCATCCAAATCTTTCTTGACGAAACGGCCAGATGCTGCTGTGGTTCTTCGTTTAGGGATCCTGCGGTACCCTCGGTCACAGGCTCCGTCAAGGTATTCGGTGTCCAACATGCTCGCATTGTCAGAATCGAAATGGTCAAATGTCAAGCGGATTCGTGTCGCCGTAATTCTCACCGATTCTTGATTCCAGACTGCTCGGAATATGGCCTGATGATATGGAGCAGATATATCGCTCTGGAACACAATCTCCTGTTCAACTATCTCTCACAATTTTCTCGTTCGGAAACCCCGATGGTTGCGTTCGTGTTATCGACTCGACAAAACTACGAACAAACCTATTCTTCTCACTTCTTCTTCTCCTCGAATCCATCGTCTCATATCCCCTTTTTCAGCTATTCGACTTTCACTCGTGTAAGTCCATTGATCGAGACTTGTGATTACAACTGCAAAATCTCATGCTCTCATGCGACGATTTCATACAGGCCTTCTTCGCGTTTACAGAGCTTGTACAACTGAATAGCGGCTTCTCATGCAGCGTATGTACAGACAAGCCCAAGGTTGTGTTGGCTGATGGGACTGCCCATGCTTTCCATCGAAAGCATGTCACCACCGAATTGCGACCGCCTAACTTTGTGGACTACGACGATGCCGCATGGCCACGGATCGAGGGACGTATGACGTCCAGGAGTAGTCAAGCATTCATTCCTGTGTCGGCAGACCGAAAAATCTTCCAACAGCATCTAGATTCGACTTCTGACGACCCTCTCCCTCGCGGTGAGGATTACAAGTATCTCCGCCCCATCGTTACACTCTGTCTTGGCCAAGGTCTCAAAAGCTCGTCCGAACCTTTGAGAACCCTATTGTTGAGATTTTTGATTCAAGTTCGTAACGCTTTGCTTTGATGTGGCTTACGTTCCCTCTTCTGACGAATTTTCGCCGATACCACAGGTATGCGCCGATGATTCAGCTTTGGCCCTTATCCCAAGAAAGACGCACGAAGATCTCAAGGCCTATTCTGATGGTACTGCGAGTAGACCTTCTAACCTCTTGTTAAACGAGATATCGTCTTTCGGCATCTTTTACAAAGGTCTGGAGACTCACTCGAAAGACCATTCATGCCCGGCCCCGCATCCTCTCACCTCCTGGAATCAAGTCAGCTCTCTTCTGCGTCAGATGGCCGGATGGATGTATCGAAGAGTAACCGCCGCATGGGAGTCCCTTGACTTACACACGCCGCAGCCGGCTTCTCATCTCCCGGAACCGAACTGGAGAACCAGTGGGTCGTGTTATGGTCTTCCCGCCATCAGGAGGCGATGTCAGTACCCAAAAATCAGGAACGACCAAGGATTATCTTCGGCCGACCGTGTGAGGGACGATATTGGTCGCCACGATACGAGTGTGGACGGTAAGCAGTGCAACAAGTACTATGATGCGGAGAAGAAGATGCGGATGAACGGAGGCATAATGGTCCTCTGGTGCCCACACGCAGTTTGTCTTGGCTTCCATGTCATCAAAACTGGAGAGGGTAGGGACGATGTGTTCAGTGCGTTGTATACTAGGTAGGTCTTTCGAACCTTTTTTGTCTTTTTTGGTCCTTGCATGCATGATACATGTATTTAAACACCCATTCACCAATGCGACCAGATTCCCGGTGGCACCTGAAGTCGTCGTGTACGATTTTGCTTGCTCCCTTTTCGACTACTGCATGCGCAGGGAGCCCGTTTTCTTCCAAAATACAAGGTTCATAATTGATCAAATGCACTCCGAGGGACATAATACTTGTTCAAAAGCTTTCCATTCCGGAGATACTTTCAAATCTAATCCTGGCCTAAGAAAGTAAGTTTCTTGGGGCTTCGACGATCCGTTGTACAAAGCGACGAGACTAAATATCCATCACACTCTTACAGCACTATCAATACTTCAGCAGCAGAATGTGGCAACAGTGGTCTCATGAAGATTCGGAAGTCTGTGTCGTACATGGACCAACGTCATGCCATAGCCATCACCAAACTATTTTTTGACATACAAAACCGAAGAAAGTTGATCAGTCTGTCGCCTACACCATCTCACACTATCACGTCGCTGCCAACACCGATACGTCTCTCGTCCACCGGACCTCAAGATTCTTCAAATGATGGAATTCCAGTCACTGAAGCTAGTACTCCAGTCACTGAAGCTAGTACTCCAGTCACTGAAGCTAGTACTCCAGTCAATAGAGCCAGGGAGATCCTGCGTAGCATACGACGCCCAAAAAGAAAACGACGACATCCCGCACCTTTACGTGAGATTCCGGGTCCGATTTTTGGGGACCCGTTCAGACCAACGTATAGACGTCCGCTAACGAAGTGGCTGAGCTACGGTGCATGGCTCAAGCTAAGGAATAATGCAAGGAATCGTTTCTATCGGAAGTACATCATGACCGACGTACAAAAGAGGCGCATACCTGCGGTGGCGATACATAAAGCAAAGCCACCGGGCCCTCCTCTGGGAGTCGTCTATGATGATAGACGCATGGTTCCTGATCACTCGAAGACAATCGAGGGGGTCAGAGTCCTACCCATGCTTCCCGACGGACATTGTGGGTTCAGGGCAATTGCCTTACACCGATACTCCGATAGCAATGCATTTCACCGCGTGCGCGAAGATCTCCATAACCGACTGATGACTTACCAACAAGAATACCACCAAGCGATAGCGGCAGACAAGCCGGGATTCACCATCACAAAGTATCTGGCCTCATTGAAGATATCCAGTGATTTCGGGAAATCCGGCGTCGAAGCAGTCCGCTCGGACCGGTGGCTCAGCTCTTCGCTTCACTTTCAGTTGGTGGCGGATCGTTATGATGTCGTGGTGATCTCCCTAGCACAAGGTGGCAAAGCCATAACTTTCGTGGCGCCTACAGCTTGGACTCAAAAGCATGAGAAATCACGTTCAGCAGTCCAAGACTATATCCGGAATGGACCAGTCAAGCGACTGTTATGTCTTCGTTACACCGAAACCACCAGCGAGTATGCTTCAGGTCATTTTGATTATGTACAGATTGAGAGAGATGACTCGCGGCTTCAAGAGTTGATCGCGGAGCGAGGATGCTTCACACCCAGTGCAGTGTGTCTCAAGGACTTGGACCTTACGAAATGTAACAATACTATGTAGAATACTGCACAATGCACCATATATTCGCAGAAGGATTAGATCAAAAACGTATTCCTCTTGACATGTATGAAGTCCAATAGTTCCCGCACTCCTTGTACTCTATCAGAAAATGTGGCTCCTGGTTCTCTCGCTGTGTCGTATCTTGCAGAGTTTTACCAGCGACCGATGTCACCTGAGGGGATAGTTGATAAAGAAGAATGGCAAAAAGGTTGAAACTTGTGATGTTATTAGCGCGGCTGCTTGACCTGAGGTGAAACCGTAGCAAAAATATCTTAACGTGTTGAGACTCGAACGTGCAACTCCACTGTACGGGGCCTGATAGCCCGCTTAACCACTTAGCCATCCTAAAAGAAACGACAGCTTGGACTCGGTGGTAAATTGGATCCCATATCAAGCATTGAGTGCGTGGAACTTCATTTAACAATTTCGTTGAGTCTAGCAAGACAGCATTCCCAACAGTCGAGAAGCGGTAACTTGTCAGCGAAGAAGTCCTCTACCCTTGATTGAATCATCACATAGTGCCGCAAGTCGCAACACAGTCCTCCGACCTTCACTGATAACAACAGACATCATGGCTCTTGGCCCCAAACGACCTCAACCAAAGCGTGTTTACAAATGCGCACTCTGCAAGAAAGATGGTAGAGACGTCAATAAGGCAGAGTGTGAAGAACACGCCGTAGCTGGTACCAAGAAGACAAGGCAAACGTCTCGTATGTCAATCTCACAGAGTCACTTTACATGAATTACCAGAAAAGCACATCAGCTTACTCGTTCTCGAACGTTCATAGGAGTTCCAGACGTGCTTGATACCGTGCAACCGGTTGTGAAGGGTCCCGGGAACGACCTACCGGACTCGAGTCAAACACCAAATGAAGGTTCTACCGAATCTTTTAAAGAAACTCAGGTCGAGCAAGTTTCTCAGGCTGCCATCGCTGAAGAAACTCGAGATGCCAACAGCAACCGTGAAGACCAATCACCTGCCGGACCTTCACCGGCCGTCAACATCGCCGCTGACAGTCTTTCCCAAGCAGCGGGGACTCGACCTACCGAAAAGCCGAGTGAAGCTCAAGATCCGCCTCACGGCGATGTGCCAATGAACTTCACAGAGGTTCACGCAAGTGTCCCTGCACTTGCAGCCGCTGGTGAGACGTTGCTGCCGTATCCTGAACATGCATCACATATGCTCATGACTGCTGATTTCTCAGCCACTGCCTCCACCCCGATCGAAGGGCCGTCTGTGAGCCGACTCCAAACAGTGGCCAATACGCCGTTAACTGGCCCAGATATGTCGACGGACCCAGATCAAGAGTTATTGTGGGCGGCTTTGGAGGCCTCCCAGCAAGACCGTATCAGGGAGGATCTGTCTGCGATGGTCCCTTCGGTCCAGCGTGAAGAGGACTCCGAGGCACCTCGTTTGGACAAGGGAAAAGGCAAAGCACCTGGCCAAGGCGAGGGAAGGACTGCTCGGCAAGACTTGGGTCAAGATGAGAGGCCCAATAAGCGCAAGGCCGACCAAGTTTCGGCTATTCAATCATCGCCAAGGAAAAAGTCTAAGTCAGCGGCCCGTCAAAAGGAAGAGCGCTTGCATGGTAAGCAATTTCTTTACAAGCAAGTGAAGCTTTAGGAATCTTTTCATTTCATCTGACCACTCGAATCATCGTAATCAGATGAGGCGATGAAGACAGTCCCCGGCAAGAATCAGATTGAGAGGAACAGAATGTTCACCCGGCGCATTCAACCACTGATCCGAAAGGTGAGTCATGTGCCAGATATTTGCTCTGAGAATGATGCTTTTCAACTTGATGACACCGGCATGAACTTCTTATCTTCAGGCCATAGAACTCGGTCAATCGAGCGGCGCGTATACCTTTGTGGCTTCTTGGAGGTCAGTCGACTATATTGTATGAGATGGAATGTCAGACTGACGTACAGTATCTACACCCATCTATCCGCACATCAACGTCTGTTGCCTGCTAAAGAGGAGACCTTCCCGGCCGATCGGCCGCGGAGTTGAACAACCCAGAGAAGCTTCCCGTATGGTGGGCTAGTCCGAATATCTATGATTTGGCTGGTGATGTTCCAGGTTCGCTCCTGAGCCACTTCACCCAGATCATTCACCTTGGAGTTGAGCAGAGAAAGCGGGACCAGGACGCTCTCAATGCACAGGCGCTCATGTCGGTACAAAGTGTATTAGACAGTGCTTCGGGCTCAACTAATGCGGTACAACATGCCGTACAACAAGTGGAATCCGCCAAGCAGATTCTGGGCTTCTTATTGGGAAAACGGAGAGAACAGGATATCGCAGGCCCATCTGGTGCAGGCCAACCATCGAGGGCTCTCCCTGATGATGATGGTCTGGTTGTGCGCCAAGATGAGGAGGGTTCGGAGCAGGAAAACGGGGAAGAGTCGGCAGCAGAGGACGATTGATGGACTTTTGGATCTTGTTCTATATATGGCCTTTTTTTTATTTTGTAACGTAAGCAGCTATGCAGTGTGGCGGTGAGGTTTAGTGATCTCAAGCCTCATGTAACCGGTATATCATTGTGAGATCATACTGTGACGGCCTGGCCCCTGCCTAGCCGTAATTGCTATCTCACTCTGAAAACCCTGATGATTGCGCTGTGAGCGTGCACAAGTTCTGCTGCTTCATTCGCGGACTTCAGTGTTATTGTTATTGAAGGGTCGTATTGATGTCATTTCATCGGTTTACTGCCTAGGGGTGTCAAATCCTGTGGTAAAGTGCCGTCCGCCAGTGGTGTGACAATTGATGATGCGATGATGACTGACCGAGGCGACGAGGGGGTAATGCTCTGTGCTCATATCGTGATGCTGTCACATGGAGCTTGCAGGGTATATGGTATACCGACGCTATCGTATCTGAGGAATGCAGAGAAGAGCCCAATAGAGCGAATATATAGATCGATCCGAATTCCGAAAATCGCAGCAAGTGGTAAAGAGGAAGCCCGCTCCGGAAAGTACCAAGCCATGCATGAATCATCCATTCAGGGAGGGACGCCACCACTAATTTACAGCTGCTCACCAACAATCCACTTCTCAGCCTGCATTTACAACTGTTTCTGCCCATTTTCTACTGGAGCCAGTGCTCTGAGGGTGCTACATACAGCCTGTACTGTGCTGTATCGTTTTGTGCTGTTGCTGATGGTCCTCGACCCGTGTAATGGTAATCTACTAAACAATTCACTCTATGTCACCTTATTAGGGCTGTTGTGTCACCTTTTGAGACTTCTCATGTCACGCTTTGATCATTTCTGTGTCACCTTTTTGTCTCGCGCGTGTTACCTTTTGGTAGGTGCTTTGTCGTGTTGTGGGGCGTGCGTATATCTCGGTCATTGGCTCAACCTCAACAGGGCCAACTGGCATTCATTCAACCAGCCACTCCTGGACATACACCTCTCTTTTTGCAACTGCCAATGCTCTCGATGGTCTTTGATGGTCACTGAGTCACATTGGCTGTCTTTTCCAACACTACATTGTTGTGCCAGCTGTTCGATGGGGATAGCTGATTAGATTGCTTGATCATTCAACAACAATGGTATGTTGATGACACGATTTGGCCTGCCATCTGTGCGCACCATTAACCTGCTGTCCTTGCTTTATTTGCATGATCAGATAGCTCTCTTGCCTGTCTAATGCCACCCCGAATCACCTCTCTACCAGCCGTCTCAGCATGCAAGC
This sequence comes from Filobasidium uniguttulatum, assembly GCA_039545395.1. Taxonomy (NCBI): domain Eukaryota; kingdom Fungi; phylum Basidiomycota; class Tremellomycetes; order Filobasidiales; family Filobasidiaceae; genus Filobasidium; species Filobasidium uniguttulatum. The sequence goes on along the minus strand of BCJK01000013.1, from coordinate 704,978 downwards.
CATATTGGGGGAATGTGATGACATACATCTTGGGCCAATGGGGTATGTTCAATCTTGCCTTTGACATCTTTTGTGCCTGGCTGGTCGTCCTCTCTGACGGTGTATAGCTCTATGATGGCCCTTCAAATTCGCCACATGCCTGTCTCACTTGTCTCCATGGAATCCACCAACTGTCAGTCCTGCCAGCAATGCAGCTTTGAAGTCATGCCACATGGTCCATCTAGTGAGACCAGCATGTTATACTGCTGTCACCATCCTATTGATGCTTCATCTATTTGGTCAATACGTTGGCTAGTCTCCTGCAACTACAATCCACTAGCGACAATCAGTGTTGCAAGTCGAATGCAAGTGTTTGAAGGTAGGACATGTTAGGCTTAGATGAACACCTTCAACTCTGCTTTTCGCATCTTATACCTTGACCCTTGGCCCAAATCTGTTGAAATGACCATTTGTTGGATCCTCAAAGCGAAGTGAGTTGAAATATAAGTCTTGTTGGGTTGTCGAAAATTACAGAAGGAGGTGGTGGTGGTTTGCTGGAATAGTGGTGAGTCTGCTTTCTTGTTGATACACCCCAACCCATGGCTTGTAGCGCTTGTACAGTGTACTGACCGCAATTCCTGGCTTATCAATCAAGCAATCACCAGAGACAACAGTCGAGACAACCACAGAATGGCAAAGCCACCCAACATTCACAGTCAGCAACCACAGTCTGGATGACATTCAGCAATTTTCCTTTTTGGTCTCACATCTCAACCACTGGTTCAATCTGTCTTGAGTCTACCCTGTATCGTTCTCATGGGATCCATCTCTACCAGGAACAACAATCACAACAAATCTGGCGTTGCTACTTGAAGAGCTATATTCCTCCCAAGGTCAGCAACAGCAATTTGCTTTTTAAGTCTCACACCTCAAACACTGGTCCAATCTCGATGAGACTACCTTCTATGACCTGATAGACATCGGCTCTACCAGTTCCAACGACTGTTCCACCTTGGGCACTGTTGGTCATGAGTTAAATTTCTACACCATGGTCATCAATTGCATTTGCTTTTTTGAACCCCTACCTCAACCAATGGCCCAATCTCGTTGCAACTACCCCTACAGTTTTGTAGGATCATGTCTTACCAGGTCCAACAAACAATCCAAGACTTGCATTGGTGCTTCAAAAGTTGCAAATCGTCATCATGGTCGTCGATGGCATGCTGCTTTCTTGATCTTACCCCTCACCCCCTCATTCAATCTCGTTGAAGCCACGCTCCATGACTGGCCCAGGTGAGTCCTATACACGAGAACAAACCAGTCTGCGTCTCTGTGAACATACGGTATGTATCCTATGAGGTCAGTAGTTGATGGAGGAATGATGACATGCATGTTAGAAAGGGCATTGTGTAATCATGATACAGTTGGCATGGCATTGCGGACGTTTTGGTTAGCCTCTCCCCTTCAGTTTCTTGCACCCTCATTGTAAAGATATGAAATCTTGCAGAGTTCTTGTAGGCACCAGAGAAAGAAAAGAAGATTAGAGGAAAGTGGGACCGGAGCAGTAGAAAGATGGGGTAAAGGTCGCCGATGTGTCGATCCTTGGCACTCATTGTCACCGTATCTATTGAAATGATTGTACCACTTGTCTGGTTGAAAGAGCAGATCCAAAGTATGCGCCATGAATAATTCATACACATTGCTTCAATCTAAAACAATGGGGTCGTCTGTTGGGCAACAGGGTTAGTTTAGAGTTCATTGGGAACTAACACTGGCCGACTCACCAACACTGTGTCCCATCTTGTGCAATGGTTCCGCATTTTCTTGGCACAAAACAATTGGCCTCTCTGTTGTTTGCAAATCGTGAGTTTACTTGAACAAGAGCCTTGTCAGCTGTGCTTACCTCTTGAGCCGACCTTTGGCAGGGTCTGTCGAGAATCTGAAAGGAGGAGAAGGGTTTTCAGATCACAAGCCTAGTCAACAAAGCTTCATGGTAACTCACACTTTTTCTCGAAAAAATCCCTCCAAAGGCCTTTTCCAGCCTCATCGTCCACCACGATTTCGCAAGGCTCGTGTCTGTCGGGCCTCAAGACCTCTGATAAAAAATATCAGCATTCACCCAGGCAGTCAAGTCAAGCAAAACTCACGAGACAGCACTTGCTCATTGCCCCAGACCTCGTCGCTAGACCTCCCCTCCCTCCATCGCTTTAGAGAAGGGTTGCGTTTGCGACACTGGTTGTAGTGTCTGACCCAGGAGGCTTTTGCCTCGGCCCGGGTGTTCGCATTGTTGACTGTGACGGTGAAGTCACAGTCCCATGCCAAGCAATGGAACTTGTCGCGAGCGCACGGCTCGCTCTCGTTCAGCCAGCCGTCTTTTCCGTGCTGGCAGTTACCAAGATGTTTGGGATGCTTTTGGTATTTGTCGTTGATTCGTTTCAAAAACCAGTCAAGACTGTCGATTTGTACGGAAATGTGCCGCTTCTTCTGTTGTTCAAGGGTGCAGATCCTTGAGTAGCAGATCTTGACGTGTGTTGAGCAGTGTCACAGCTTTGTACCAAACAAGGAGCCGGACAGAGTGTTGTACATGGGCATAGGGATTAGAAAGTTTGCCCGAAGGTTGAAGCTGGGCAATGGGGGTGGTCCCAGGTAAATAAAATGGGGCATCCAGGTCGACCGCAAGACTCTTCAAGTACCAACAGATGGGATCTGTTTGAGAGTCATTGGAAAGGTGTGGAGTTGTTGCAAGGGTATACAGTCACTGACACAGTCCATTTTGAAGCGTAGACTGATCGGACAGGGGTTCGGTGGTAAGAAGCGAAATCAAAACTTGAAGGGCCGACAAGATTGGACCGGTCAGATTGGGTTTTGTTTGGAGTGCCATGAACGTGTAGTCTTCCAGGGATCGATAAATTAAGCAAGGGAAACGAAGTGTGGTTTGACTGAAATTCTTGAAAGTGGATTTGTAGGTTGGGATAGTATCTTGGTGCAGCGTCCGGAAAGACTCTCTGTCTGTTCCATTAGTACTCGTTCTGCAGCAATCCACAACAAGGATCAGTACAATGAGATGCAAAAAGAAAAAGGATGAGACTCACCTTTTCAAACGAGTCCACCCTGCACCGGCCGACCTGACACCCACTGCTTCCACAACGCCAACATCCCTGGCCAAAACGGAATCTGGGGTCGGTGGATGTGTTTTTCGGGGCCAGGGAGCAGTCGAATAGGAAGGGCGCGGAGTGAGGTTCGAGACACCAGGCGCAATGGCGGAGGTTCATCGCGAAGCCTCTGATGGGGCAGTTGTAGACCCCATGGAGGTAGTCGAGACGGGCCATGAAGCATTTGCCGCAGGCGTGCTGCTTGCTGTTGGTGGCCTTGGCCTTGGCGATGGCGGCCTTGGTGGCAGTGGCCTTGCCGAGGGTGCCAATGAAGGCCTCGTAGGCCTTGGTAATGTTTTTGACCTCGCCAAGGTCGTTTGCCCTAAGAGGGCGCAGGTCGTTTGGGAAGATGGCTGAACAAACAAGGGTAGAAATGAGTGTTACGGCTAACAATCGAGGCGGCGTTGTTCTGACTGACCCTTGACCATCTCCGACTGCTTGGCCTCTTCCTCTTCAACGACCATGAAGAATGGGTCGTTGGGAATCTCATCCGCCTCGTCAAAAGCCATGTATCAACGTATAAGCATGAGCAACTTCCAAAGCAAGGGTACATGGCAGGAAACAAGACTTACTGTTCAAGGCTTAAGGTACTCATGACCTCTGCGAAATCCGGGAAGACATTGAGAGATAAAGCGGATAGGGTGGAGGTGGTGTTGTTGGTGCAAAAAAGACTGGATGTAGACTGTAAACAAGGTCATGTCATAGACAATCAGTCCCTCTTATCAAGGTTCTCAACCATGCTCAATGCATACCCTGTCCAAGTATCTCGTGCTTCCTAACCAGCAACAACAGACGAGTGGATTCTGGGCAGATCAAGGTGGCTTGTCAAGATCCGAGTCGTCGTTGTCTCTGAGAGCAAGTCCCTGAGAGCAAGGTAGCAGCCGAGCTTTCTTTGACCTTGTTGATGGGACGGTTATATATGTCTGCATGGTATTTGGGTTGATGAGACAATTGACCTGATGAACTGATGATGATCCACTCACAACAAAACAAGACATACAATCACGAAGAGGATAAGACTTTGTTCAGCAAACGGCAAGAAAATCTTGCCTCAATGCCTGATGCCTGATGACTACATGTTTACTTTGTTTAGCGAGGGGCGTACAACATCTTGATGGAGTCTGTGTGGGGTACGACCGTACGAGCTGCAACCAAAAGTCACGATCAGGCCTTCATTCCCGTTGATATATAGATTCACGGGCCTACCCCCTAACCCTGACTTTTGTGGACACCGAGAGCCCACGCCCGTATGTACGAATGGAACTTGGGGTAGCTTTCATCTTGCCGTTGTGCCATTCCGCAGAAGCTTGATGCGCTCTATGAGCATGTCCCTGACAGCAGCTCTGCTTCTTGAACTGCATCAAGGAGTCTCGTCCATCTTGCCGGCGGTGGTCCCAGGTCTCCCCCTTGTTCGCTCCTTGTAATCGTACCTCGAGCCGCGAACAGGTGAATGCCAAAACCATTGAATAGATTCACGCTCCAAGGAAGAAGAACGAAACTGACATGTTCAACAAGGACTTTGAAGCGTTGTATGAATTCAACTGATATTAACTTTGGCTGGTATCAACAGCCAGCACTGAGATAAAAACATCGAGCGCTGTTGGTGAAGTGGTATCATTCTCGTTTTGGGTTTTCACAAGCTTAAATACGAGAGGCCCCAGGTTCAAACCCTGGACAGCGCCTTCTTTTTTGCCCGTTTCTTCGGCAGAGCTCGTGTCATCGCCTATCATACCGCTAGGATGGACAAGACATTTCACATGTTTGATTGCTTGGTTCTCAAGGTTGTTATTTTTTAGGATTCGACGTGATCCAAAGTCTTTGCGATTTCAAAGGCCAGTGTGGTGCATGTGTAGCTCGAACAACTGTGGCATAGCGCGGGCTTGTAAGCAACATAGGTAGGTCACAGCGCCTGTATGCAACATTGCAACATCAAAGACTAAGGATGTTATGTCTTTACGACTCGTGTGACGCCAGAGTCCAGCATTATATGATGATATTCTTGGTACAACGATCAATGATAACGAAGAACAGATGTGTGGTACAAGATGATGCCTATGATTTGTGATTGTTGTCCCCTTTTGAGTGTTGATACAACGCAGTGTTTAAAGGGAATATACACGTCGCAACTTTGCGCAAGTCGTGGACACTGTTGCTGACTGTGTGTGGGTGTGTGGGTTTGCTTGTCAAAACTGTCGTGCTGTTGTCATGCGGTCATACCAAATCCTCCTTTTCCTCGACGACTTTTGCAGCCACTTGTCCTTCCTCTGTCGAGAACACGTCCAAGTCAGTCTTGGCGAAAGCTCTTGCAGGAACCTTGTGCTCGAAAAGAAGATCTACAAGTAGACACGCGGCAAATTAGGAGACGCTCGAGAGAACCAGAGACGAATAAAACGACTCACCAAGCTCGGCAAATGATCGACCAATCGTCTCAGGGATACGGAAGAAAGTGTAGACAATGCAGAGGAAACAGATACCAGCCCAGAAAAAGGCAGTGAGCTGTTGCCAATTCCATGCGGTGGGATTGACCCTGTATGGTGAAGGACGGTTGTCAACACAGACCCAAAGACAAAACTCTACACATTGTGTACCCACATGTATGGAGTCAACACACTGGCCACAATACCAACAACGTTGTACGCATTTCGTCCGAGTGCAACAGTCTTGACCAGCAATTGTCTCGACGAAATTTCACCGACGATGGAATAACACATGGTTCTACGTCAACAATAAGCAAAGGTCAGTCACGAACAAGAGTCAAGCAGAAGCAAATCCAAACTCACCCAACTGTCAACTGGTACACTGCGGCCCAACCAAGCATCAGGCCTCCGGTCGCCAGCGCAGCTCCATCGGGGTTCGAGTCACGGGCAAAGTACATGCAGCCCATCACCAAAAGCATGATGAACAATCCACAAAGTCCATTGAAATAGAGAGTACGTCGACCGAATCCTCTTGACATGAGGAACCAGGCGCCAAAGACGCCGGCACAGTTGATTCCGTATTGACCAAGGACAAATGACAAGGCACTCGATGGAGGCAGGCCTCCTTGTTGAAGAAAGTAATTGCTGTAACCAGAAAACGAGTTTCCAGCGAGGTTCTGAATAGCCCAGACCATGCAGACGATTTCAGTTCTTCGGAGGTTGATACCCTTGAAACAATGCCAATAAGATGCGCCTTCCGCCATTTGACGTTCCAATTGTGTAGTGTGAGCCATCATCTACATACGGGACGGGTGAGGACTGGTCAGTGTGATGGAGCGTTTCGAGTGAGCACATATGACACACTCACGGCAATCGTTTCGTCGGCGTCAAAGTCGGTTTCACGGTCCAAGCTTGTCAGTCTGAGTAAATTCTTCTTGGCAGCTTCCATCTTGCCCTTTCGTACCAATAGCCAAGGGGATTCGGGCGCCAAATAAACTCCGGTGACCAGAGGAACAATCCACATCCATTGCAAGGCCCAAGGTAATCGGTATGCCCATTCTGATGTGTTGCCTAGTTGAGACTTGATGACGCCAACACCAATCAATTGGCCGATTCCCCAACAAAAGTTGCTGTGCATGACGTAGAGCACCACGATGTTAGATGATGGAACGTGTCCGACGTCACAATCAAAACTTACACATAAGTTGTGAGGTATCCACGAAGAGCAATGGGACAGACTTCGGATGCGTAGGTAATTGTCAATGTTTGCCAAATACCCCATGGAATGCCTATAGCCAAGATGGAAAATTTCAGAGACGCGCTGGTGTAACAAGGATGCTCAATGATACTGACCGGCAAAGAGGTAGTACATCAATAGTTGAACGAGGGAACCGCTTGTTGCAAAGACGGGAATGAAGATCAAGCCGGCCATGGCAATCAAGCATGCCAGCATGGTGTTTTTGTAACCAAATCTCTCTGCGACGAGACCGTTGATGAACAATCCGATAATTTCTCCACAATTTGCAGCCTGTAGTGGACCAAATCAGCTTCGCAATCCACCATATAAACGCTCTGGGTCCGGACAAGTGCACTCACATTGCTCAACCCAGCTTGCCATCGTGCAGGTACCTGGTAGGTTCCATCGGGTCCCAGTTCTCCAAACTTTTCATTGAATTGTGGGAATCCGTCTGACACATTTGCAGACATTTGCAAGACAGACGTCACGATTAGTGACATGCCACGAGATATAAAAACTGGACGGTGTGGCATGCTCACAAAAGTTTCCCAACAAGCACAAATCGTAACCCTCCATCGCGATACACGTTGAAATAACAATACTCCATCCGATAGCCTTGGGGTAGAGCCGCAGACCCTGCATCAGGGTCATGTTTTGTTCCTTGTCAGTGGCGGCCTTTGCATTGTCTGCAACCGTAACAGCGCGTTGCTCGAGAGGTAGCTCGAGATTCTTGCTGGAGCTGGCGTCCAGACTCGGTGATTCCATCAATTTGTCCATCGTGTCGTCGTCTGGGTATTGCGTTGAAGAATGACAAGCGTAGCAATCAAGAGATTCGGTGCAGGCAGTTTGGGAAAATGACAAGAAGAGGAGAGGGTATTTATCGTTTTTAACCACGGGCGCCGAATGCAGAGGGTGCCCCACACTGCGCCTAAAGCGACCCCGCCTGATCCACTAAATCGGCTTAAACTTGGTTCTCGGGGCTTGCTACTAGCCACCAGATCAGAGTGGATTGGGAGTCGTCTATGGTGTGTGGAACAGCTGATGGACTTGATTGCTTATTGCGCCGATGAGTTTGTTGGGATTCTGCCAATTTCGGTCCGGACGGAATCGATGGTGTTTGTCGTTGCCTCGTGTTTTTTCCTCTCTCTCTTTGGCGCAGATTTTCGCGCTCAGGTGAGGTGTGTACCAAGTAGATTAGATGCACAAGTGTCTCTACACACTGAGTCAACTGGCCGAGTGTCTGATGATGCTGAAATGGAGCGAGGTCGTCGTTGTCGGTTGACATAAACCGTCATGGTGGTGGTGGCGGGTTGAATGGAGCGCTGCTGGCAGAGGCAGGCAGGCAGGCCCAGCAACGTCAGCCTAAACGCCGACAGCCAACCCTACTGCGTCCGAGAAATTCACTTGCAACGTCCATTTCGTCCGACAAAGTGGATGTACGAGTTGCCAGAGATTCAGAGAGTCCCGGTCCGTACTGAATGAATTGTTACCAAGGTCAAGAGGTCGACAAAGGAGTAGAGTAGATGCAAAAAGCAATGTTTCGAGGGAAAAACCTGCCGACCGCAACCTCGGGGGATTTGCTCATGCCTGGAAAACTCTCCGCGAGCAGCTCGGAGCAATCATGCGCGGGAGGTTTCTCCAGCAGCTGTCTCTCCTCGTAAAGTGGTATCTTCTATTCAACTCGACTTTTTCTGTCATATGACCGTTATATTCGTTTGTATCGACGCTGTCAACGTGACTGTATGACTGGATTCGTCTGTTTCATGGTGTGTTCGACTTGGGCTGAGAATGAATGCAGCGTTCAGCCGTTCAAGCCGTAAAGGCAGCTTGTGAGCGAGGCCAACTTTCATATTTCATATTTCGGCAGGACACAGAGCATCTCAACATGCTAGCATCGCCACTTGAGTTGACAAATATTCAACAAACGAGCTTGTTTGCTCATCCACCTTGTTCTCCTTGTTCACCTTGTTCAAGTACTCGAGTACGTGTATTTAGACTAATACTGGTCCAAATGCACGTGCGCATAAGCTGTTGGTCGTTTGCGCGACTTGGACGACTCGTCATACACCTTGAAGTGATGGCAGAATTCCATACAGTAGGTATCGTTGACAATCGCAAAAGTCCTCTGACAACAGACAGACCAACTTCAAAATGGCATTCAAAGGTGAGCATGTCGGACTTGACTGCTGGTCGACCGCGGGACAAGCCAGCTGACCCACATTATGACTTTTTCTTCACATTGCCATCCGCCTTCCAGTCGGTATCAAACATGCTGGCAAGCAGCATGAAGTCGAATACAACCCAGTGGCAGGTGCCAAGGCGTTCAAGGAAAACATTTATCAAGTCACCGGTGTTCCTGTTGGTACGTTGTGGCGTGTTGGTAGCAGGGCAAGCACGCTCTGACCCGAAATCAATGAGCAGATCGAATGAAGGTCATGGTCAAAGGTGGAATTCTCAAGGTGAGCTCGATTCGTGCGATGCAAAAGTAAAAGCCCTCGTCTCACTCTTTTTCTCTGTGATAGGATGATGCCGACCTGAGCAAACTCGCCGTCAAAGAAGTTCGTAGTCGCGAACCATGTTACACGCCTTGAACGTCTGCTGATCTGTTCGATGCGATTGGGCGAAAATCAGGGTCAAGTCATTACGGTAAGTTTTCTTCTACGACATTGGAGACGCAGTGGGATTTCGGCTGATGAGACACTCTCAGGTCATTGGAAGCGCCGGACCCCTTCCCTCTGCCCCGGTGGAAAAGATTCAATTCATTGAAGACATGGAAGACTCTGACCTTGCAACTGCTGTGCGTGTGTCTCCCGAATAGAAGCCCAAGCAACCTTTGCCTGACATGATGCTCTTCAACAACAGATCAAGCAACCTCCTGGTCTCGAGAATCTTGGAAACACATGTTACATGAATGCGTCTCTTCAGGCTCTACGCACCATTCCCGAACTTCAAACGTCATTATCGACTTACAGCCCCCGTTCTACCAGTACAGATGTGATGTTTACAAAAGATCTCAAAAATCTGTTCAACCAAATGAATGGGACCACACAAGCTGTCGGTCCGTTTCGCTTCCTCGCTAGTTTGAGGACTGTGAATCCCCAATTTGCAGAACAAGCCCAGGGACATGGTGGTATGGGCGGCGGGTATGCTCAACAAGGTAAACACTACTTTTCATTACCTTTTCCCTCAAGGATCCAGCTTCTGATATTTCTTGACTATTCAGATGCCGATGAATTGTGGTCTTTTGTGGTCCAAACGCTCAACAACGCTTTCGGAGCATCAGATTTGCCCGACGGTCGTCAATCTCTCATCAAGGACACACTTGGTGTTGAATTTCAACAGACGTAAGTGTGCTTACTTGATTGATCACAGCTTTTGGCTCACTGCCAATCTGGCTGTTCTTCCAGTCTTCAGTGTGACGAAGCACCAGAGGAGGCCGCAGAGTTGAAGACTGACCGGGGTTACAAGCTGGACTGCAACATCAACATTTCGACAAATTATCTCATGAGCGGAGTCAAAGAGGCAAGTCAAACCTTGTCAACTTTGATGCAATGCCAAGAGTACTTACATCTATTGCATTGTCTATACGCAGAGCTTTGATCAAAAGATAGAGAAATTTTCACCATCCCTGGGCAGGACAGCCGTCTATACACAGTGCGTTGTATGACTGTGTACATTGCTTAAGGAAAGGTTCTCAAGTCGAGTGCATTTTTTTTGCTCGTTTCTGATAAGAAAATCACGACTTTCGCGGTTGCCTTCGAACTTGACTATTCGTAAGTGCAATGTACACCTACTCATCCAGCGATGTGGCTCATTGTCGAACCTGCAGACATGGTCCGATTCTATTGGAGAGCTGATGTGCAAAAGAAGGCCAAGATCATGCGCAAGGTCAAATTCCCTCTTGATCTCGACGTGACTGAACTGGTGAGTTTCTTGATGAGACTTCCCATCGGGTCAGATCAATCAAGTCGCTGACAACCTCTTTTGTAGCTCACGGATGAGCTGAGAGAGACTCTTCGTCCTGCCAACTTGGCAATGAAGGACATTGACCGTGATCGAGCCAATCGAGCCAAGCTCAGGCGCAGACAAAAGAACAATTACAAGGCAGAGACTTCCTCGACAGCTCAGACAGCTGAGTCATCCAACGGAATGGATACAACCGATGCCGCGGGAGCTGCTTCCAATGGAGAAGAGGCCAAGCACGTCGAACTTACTGAAGACCAGCACCGAGCGCAGGAAGTTGCCAAGTTGCAGGATATCATCAAGGCTCAGGGAGAAGTAGGAGCCCAGAATGCCAACCATACCGGTCTGTACGAACTTTGCGGTTAGTTGAATTTGACGTCCCTTTTCTCAAACCCGCTCAGTAGCTGACTCCATGACCAATATCAGCTATTGTTACCCATAAAGGTGACTCGGCCGATTCAGGCCACTATATCGGATGGACTCGTCAACCGACTGCCGAAGATGGTATCCCGGGTGAGGAAGACTGGTGGAAGTTTGATGGTGAGCAAATCTACAGAGTCATTGGCCCTGCAGTCCTTGTCTGATTCGGATGGTGGCATCACAGATGACAAGGTGTCTACAGTTCCTCAGAGCAAGATTCTCTCTCTCGACGGAGGTGGTTCCGATTCCGCTGCCTATATCTTGTTGTATCGTTCCAAGACGGTATAGACGAGTAGATGGACTAGCTGTAATGACATGCATGATTGATTTCGACGAGTCAGACCATGTTCTCCGGCCATGTCACCCTGTCTTGCAGGCTGCTATTCACTCGAATACATGAATGCAATGTTTATCTACGCGACGCGTCTGCTGCCTCCACTTTGCTCACCGTCAGAGTCGCCGCCGCCGCCGCCCGCGCTCCACTGGGTGAGTGCTTGTCAGAGTAATTGTCGCCACTACCTGTCATTTCACAAACTCTAGCCTTCTCGCAAGGACTCCTTGACTGGGGTCCCCGGCTTGACCAATTCAACAACACCCTCGACCTACAACACACCAGCTCTGTTTGCAAGATGCCATCTCGCCGAAACGCAAACGCTCGAGGTCAACTCGACGAGGATTTGCCGATTTATGGTATCCCATCTTCCCCTGCCAACTCGGTAGGTCCAAATGGAGGGATCAAGACACCTCATTCAGATCACCACCATTCTGGAAGAAAATCTATGGGCGCCGAGAACAGCCTCAACCATATGCTTGGTCTTCGGTTACCGCCTCGAGCAGTGGCAGGCAGTGGGATGACTTCACCAGTGGCAGTTCCCAGGAGGAGCAGAGGAATCAGGAATTCCTTCAACAAGGACAGTGAGTCGGTCTATGTCGTGCATGTGTGTGGCTCATTGGTCGTAATTGACGCTGTGTGACCGATTCGCCCCGTTATGTCCTGTTTTTCTTAAAAGAATATGTCCACGCCCAATTTCGATTCGTCATGAAGCCAACCGGCAACTATACCGCTCATTTCGCCGATCCAGACCTGTGAGTTCGACTCGTCTCTTTTTGACATTAGCAATAGACTAACTCTTGAAATGACTACTTTTCAGTCTGTTCCCATTTCAACAAATCTTGCAGGTCATCGTCCCTACCACACCCCTGCTCACTACTGCGCAGGGTCTCAAGCCTCATGCAGGCCACTCTGGCGATCGGGAATTGGACGATGCCTTCAAATGTCCCATCTGTCTGGGCAAGCCCGTAGCAGGGAGAATGACCAAGTGCGGACATGTGAGTCCACATGCGTGGTATGCTGTCCACTTCTAGTCTGCTTATAACAACGTGTGTCATTGCCAGATCTTCTGCTTTCCTTGCATCATCCACTATTTCACCCTTTCGGATGTTCCCAAGTCTGCCAAGTGCCCCATATGTGGCGAAACGATTCAAGAATTTTTGCTCAAGAGCGTTCGATGGTGGGACGCCCATAGCCACGAAGATCGAGACGTTTACGTGTCTGAAAAGAACAGTGTGACATCCGAGTCAGGCTCTCAAATCATGACAGATCCAAAGTATGACACCCCACAAGACCACGAGGATCTACCAGCAGGTGACCTTGAGGGGTTTGAACAAGACGCCGGCAGCTCTACAGAAGCCAAGACGGACAAATTGGTCAAACTGAGGCTGATCCAACGACCGCACATGACGACACTAGCTCTTCCTCGTTCACCGACCTGGCCATCGGAAGTCGTCCCGCTAAATCAAACACCTTGGCATTTTGTGCCCAACGTCTTGTCTTATGCCAAGTTTATGCTCGCGAATTCCAACTACATGGTGCACGAGCTTGAGCGGGAAGTTCAGGAATTGTTGCAAGAACGCGCGAATCTACGTGGAGACGAAGTCGGAATCAGCTTTGTGGATGTCGCCCTCATCAAGGTCAGGGGTCAAATAGAAAAGGCCAAGACCGAATTGGACACCCCGGCACTGAGACGCATGGAGAGGGAAGCTAGGGACGGAATCCGTGAGATTCAAGAAAGTCGAGAACGAGAAAGGCGACAGGAAGAAGAGCGAAAAGCTGCAGCACACGGCTTGCAAGAGGAGCTCCAGACAAAGGCACAGCGCCTGGAAGCGAATGCAGAGCACTTTATGGACGCCGGTGACCAGTCGGCGACACCTCGGCCATCGACTCTTTCCGCCGATGCGCCTACGTTTGTCATGTCCTCAGCAGGCGCCGCGGCCCCTGTGAAAGCGACCAAGAATAAACCGAAACGCAATCTCAACCCATCCCACGTTCCTCCGTCAAGTTACTGGTCGGCTGACCAGCCATCACACTTTTATTACCAAGTTGACGGTGGAGCCAACGTATATCTCTCCCCACTGGACAGCAAGATCCTATTGTCGCACTACAAGTCTTATGCGGCTTTACCAGACGTGATCCATGTGGTACCCGAGGGCGCAGATGAAGGGTCCATGAATGAAGAGTTGCGCAAGAGGTGTAAATATCTGACCCATTTACAATTGTGCACCAACGTGGTGTTCCTAGAAGCTGATCTCGAGCAGACACTGGGCCACGATGCTGTCGCCGCATATGAAACGCCACTCAAACGCAGAAGAGATCGTAAAAAGGAAAAGACAAAAAAGGAGGACCGAGCCAAGACACGGTGGGAGGCCCAAGAGCGTCTCAAGGCTCCTCACTTTGTTCCCCCTACTTCTCCCACACTTGCATCTCAGACTGGGTCTCAGTATGGAGCGGAAACGTTGGACGAAGAGCTTTTGCTTGCTCTGGAGAGATCAAACATGGAAACGGGACCGACCCCGGCTTCCACATCCTCTTCACCTACAGCACGATTCACGACACCTCATCAGACACAACATGTAGCTGCCAGCATTGGCCAAGGCGCGCACGGTCTTTCTCCCGGTGCGACATCAGTCAATAGCGTACCTGGCGTTTGGGGCGCGTCACCAGAAAACGGACGGTCCTTTGCTGCAGCTCTCCATGCCCTTCCGGGATCCAGACCGCCATACGAAGACCGACGCAAAGATCGAGAACTCGATGAAGCCATGAGCCAAGCCTGGAGCGATTTCGAGAGGAATGCTGCTGCTGCAAGGGACACGCCTGAAGCGGATGGTGAAAAGCCGCCGGGCAAGCCTAGTAAGAAGAACCGAAAGAAGGTGGTCATCTCCATGGGCGGGGGTGGAGGCGGCCGTAGGGGATAGCTGATTCCTCCCCGTATCAAGATGCACCAAGCAGAACCAACCGACAATGCAGACACCCATACATACACACACAAACACATTAGACATTACATTGAAAAGAGCCCTACAACATTATAAACACTATACACTGCACGAGACAACAAAGTGATCTTGTAACCCATGTAACCTGTACATGTACAACATGACCCGTGGTGACTGGCTGTCATTTCCCAATTGTTTGTCTCGAGGTTGGATGGCTGACAGGAAAGAGGAATGCGTGTGTCCAGCCATGACGTGGCGAAATAATCCCGAATTAAGCCGCATGTCATCAACCACCCATCTCGTCAGCTTCCCCAGTGCTCCTGTCCTTGCATTTGACCCCTATTCTATTCACCATTCAGACTCTTCGCCGTTTATCACTCGTCCAGCACAACATTGTCAAAATGTCCCTCTCTAGCAAACTCTCCATCACTGACACCCCTTTGAAGGGCGAAAAAGTTCTGATCCGTGTCGACTTTAACGTTCCCCAAGACAAGAAGACCAATGAGATCACCAACCCTGCTGTACGTTGATTGAATTGCCCAAGGCCAGTGTGGCAGATCAGACATTCATCCTTTCATTATCAATTGTAGCGTATTGTCGCTGCCCTCCCCACCATCAAGTATGCCATCGAGCAAGGTGAGTAGCTCGACCGAAACCCATGCCTGAGAGCGGGCATGACTCATCTGATCTCGTTGGCACGTTTCCAGGTGCTGCCTCTATTGTGCTCATGTCTCACTTGGGCCGACCCAACGGACACAAGGTTGACAAGTACAGCTTGAAGCCTGTCGTACGTTTGTTCTTTGATCATCATCAACCCGTCATAAAAATTCTGACGTGGACGAAATGCTTCTGCTGACATTTGAGGACAGGCTACCAAGCTGTCCGAGCTTTTGAAAAAGGATGTCACTTTCCTTCCCGACTGTGTGGGCCCCGAGACCGAAAAGGCTGTCAAGAACAGCAAGGACGGAGAAATCTTCCTTTTGGAGAACCTTCGTTTCCACGCCGAGGAAGAAGGAAGCAGCAAGGACGACCAGGGTAACAAGGTCAAGGGTATGTTGGGCATGTCTTTTTTGGTCATCAACAAGTTGGACATCTTCTCACACCCTTTATCGTTACCTTTTGACCAGCCGACAAGTCTGACGTCGAGGCCTTCCGAAAGTCCTTGACTCAACTGGGAACAGTTTACATCAACGATGCCTTCGGAACCGCCCACCGGGCACACTCTTCCATGGTCGGAGTCCAACTTCCCAAGCGAGCTGCCGGTTTCTTGATGAAGAAGGAACTCGAGTTCTTTGCCAAGGCTTTGGAAAACCCTGAGAGGCCCTTCTTGGCTATCCTTGGTAAGTTGCCACACCATTCGTGTATCATGGCAGCACAAGACTAAATATATAACATGGCCCAATGACAGGTGGTGCCAAGGTTCAGGACAAGATTCAGTTGATCGAAAACATGCTTGACAAGGTTGACTCTCTTATCATCTGTGGAGGAATGGCCTTTACCTTTAAGAAGGTCATTGACGGTGTCGAGATTGGAAAGTCTCTCTTTGACGAAGATGGTGCCTCCAAGGTAAAGGAGCTTGTCGAGAAGGCCAAGAAGAACAATGTCAAGATGGTCTTGTAGGTCTCTGTCTTGTACGCTTTTTGAAATGGTCACGTACTGATGAGGCTTCTGAACGTGTCTGCTCTTTTAGCCCTGTTGGTGAGTCTAGCATGGAGCAGCTCCTTTTTGTGATCACCACCTGACTTTTGCATTTGGTTTCATCAGACTACGTCGTTGCCAAGGACTTTTCCAACGATGCCGAACGTAGCACCGCCACCGACAAGGAAGGTATCAAGCCCGACTGGATGGGTCTCGACTGCGGTGAACAGTCCAACAAGCTCTTCCGTGACACCGTTCTCGAGTCCAAGACCATTCTCTGGAACGGACCCGCCGGTGTCTTTGAATTCTCCAACTTTGCCAAGGGATCCTTGTCTCTCTTGGATGCCACTATTGAAGCTCAAAAGAAGGGTGCCACTGTCATTGTCGGAGGAGGTGACACCGCCACTCTTGTCGCTCAAAACGATGCTGAAGATAAGCTGGCCCATGTCTCTACTGGAGGTGGAGCCAGTTTGGAGTTGCTCGAGGGCAAGACCTTGCCTGGTGTTGCCGAGCTCTCTTCCAAGTAAACTACCTACCTGTAATCCCCTTGTCACGTACTGTTCAAGTCGAATAAGATGATGTAAATTCAAACTTGGACGACCAGTCAAGTCGGTGTAAGATTGTCACCAGCATAGTCGAGGCTTGCAAAGGTAGTTAGAGTTCCCATAGTCGTGATAGATAAAGTGCGATACGGCGACGCGCCTCTCCAGACATTCAAGTCTTGAATTTTGAATTTTGTCGTCGATTCCGAGGTTCATACTTTTGGAATGTGTCAGCACTCTAGAGCTAGAAGAATTAGTACAAAGCTCTCAGTCAAGTGCTAGTTCACAACGTCAAGTCGACATTCTCCGCATTTGACCCACAAATTTGAGGACACAAACATGCCCAAGGCTCCAAAGATTCCACAATTTCCCCTCAACGGGCTGGTCGGAATTGAGAAACCCTCGGGCCAGACCTCGTTCGTCTATTCCGCCAAATGCACATAGAATACAAACTGACATGTTACCTACCGTTCGTAGCATGAGAATCATCGATAGCATCAAGCCTTTGCTATGCGAATCCAAATTCTTTCTCCCAACACATACGAATAATCATTCACAAGCTGATTCCAAAAGGATGATGAAGCGCAAGGGAGGTCTCAAGATTGGGCAAGGCGGAACTTTGGACCCTCTGGCAGACGGTGTGTTGGTCCTTGGTGTCGGCAAGGGAACGAAGCAATTGTCCCAGTTTCTGGAATGTACAAAGGTTGGTCACTTCCTGCTTGTCAGGGCCGTAGATCCTTGGCAAGCTGATGAATCGCTCTTTCGACACTAGTCCTACACCACCATTGGACTTTTGGGTTCATGCACCACATCATATGACTCGGACGACCCAGTCATCTCAACAGCACCGTATGCTCATGTGACGAGAGAACTCATAGAAGGCGTTTTGGACAGATTCAGGGGAAATATTTACCAAATGCCTCCAATGTAAGTCACTTGTTGTGGACAGCTTGAAATGTTGCTCATGATGCAACCTTTTGATCCTTTCTATATAGCTTCTCTGCTCTCAAGATGGATGGAAAACCATTGTACGAGTACGCTCGAGAAAACAAGCCCCTCCCCCGTGCCATCGAACCAAGAGCCGTCACCGTGTCGGAACTCGTGCTAGAAGAATTCACGCCCGCCCAAGTAGTCCCCGGGGACGGTGGTCATACCTACGAAACACCCACAAAGCATTTGAGCGAGGATGAAGTGCAGACGTATCGAAAATTGACAGAGTTGACCAAGCAAGCAGTCGCCCACGATTCCGAGGAGTCAGCGCCCAAGATACCAGATCTTCCTGTCGAAGAAAAGAACGAGACGGACAATGCATCTGTCGTAAAACCCCCGACATTCAAACTCAGGATGACTGTCAGTTCAGGAACCTATGTCCGTTCAATCGTGCACGATGTCGGTCTCGCTATCGGTTCTGCTGCTCATGTGGTCAAACTCACTCGAACTCGACAAGGCCAATTCACTCTTGATCCTACATCCGAGACGCCAACCAATGACCCTGGGTGCTTTGTCTACGACGAGTCAGGTCCTGATCGATTTGACTTTGGTGAGCGCAAGGGAGGTGTCGTGCCATGGGATGTGTTTGATCGTGCCATCAAGCAACGAAAAGCAGACTTGGACAAGGAAAAGTTGGACGAGGAAATGATTGCAAATGGGCAGATGGACGAGGAGGAAATGGAGGCTAGCAAGCCGAGAAACGGAAAGTGGCAGCCCAAAGAATGGGAACGAGAGTTTTATGCAAGATTTGTTCCCGAAGACTAGGTAACACTTGATGAGCGTTACTCAATTGTATGACTGAGCAATGCGTGGTATACGATGCTTTGCTGTCAGTCCCACCAGCCTCTGAATGTGTGGTTGCACAGTCGTACCATCTACACTCGTGGTAAAATATGACAATACCGGACATTGATTGAAGTTACAGCCCTGCCGCGAATCAATCTTGTCCTTCAGTCCCACCCTGATGGTTTGACTGCCCAGTCTGGCTGTGCCCGTTGTCTTGCTGTGGCACTTGAGACTGTTGGCCTTGAGGTTGAGGAGATATACCTCCCATGCCCATTGACATGCCCATCTGCATCATTCGAGCCGCAAACGCAGGATTAAACGCCCCTTGGCCCATCCCCTGCTGCTGCTGCTGCTGCTGATGCTGTGGCTGCTGGTGTTGAGGCTGATGCATTCCCGGCCATTGGCCGCCAAACATGGGCATTTGGGGGTGATACGGCATTCCCATGCCCATACCCCAAAATGGCTGAGGCATGGCTTGCATTCCCATGGACTGTTGGGGCCATCCATATGACATGTTCATTGGCATGTCTAAAGGCTGTTGCTGTTGCGATGGTTGCTGGTGACTGGCAGCCATGGGTTGGGCGAATCCTGTCGCTTGGGGTTGAGGAAGATGAGGGACTTCGCCTGTTGCTCTTGCGATCGCCAAAGATGTTGGTGACAATTCTCGTTGAGCTCGTGATTGCTGATGCGATTGGCTTGCCCGACCTCCTCCTCCTCCTCCTCTTCCTCCTCGACCACTGCCTTGCCCGAGTTGTCGATCTCCGTGATGATTCCTCCCTCGACTGGATCCAGCAGTATCTGTTCCACCGGCGCCTCCCCGTCCGTCTCGACCCTTGCCTCGACCTCCTCGTTGCTCTTTTGCCCCCCTTTGCTTTCCAGCTCGTCCTCCCCTCGACGACGACCCTGTAGAGCGGGAGTGGTTCATACTGGCCGCTTCCGCATCGGCCGGACCTACAATGTCGTCGTAGCTGACAGGGCCCATTCTCCCACTACGCGTGCTGATCGTTGACATTCCAGCGAGTGACCGTGCATCGTCATTATCATGAGCAGCTTGAGATCCAGTCGTATAGTCGAGGAACTCGCTGTCGTCATCAAAGGCAACCTCTGAACCTGCATCCCAGTGCCTCGTTCGTTCCGGTTTCGTAGCATTGGCGCCTCTGCAAACGAACATGAAGAAAGTTGGTGGGATGTACTCGTTGATTGCAGAAAGTGGAATACTTACTTGTTCTTCTTTTTACTTCTCTTTGCTGCTCGTTCAGCCTCGTCATCACTCCACTCTTTCTCACTTTCACCGACTTCTTCATCGTGAATGTTACTGGCATCCGTACCCTTGTACCTCTTGTCTGTCCTGAGCACTCTGACAGGTACAAACGATCGTTGTGTATCGTACGGGTAAAACACGCGAGTTCCTTTTTGAAGTGAAGAAGCGGATGGTAGAGGGAATGGCGGAGGAGGAAGCCGAAGGAGGTAAAAGGGTTGGGTGAGGGGGCCAAACGTCTCTGCGACCTACATGGCCGGAAGATGGCATGACATTAGTTCCGTAAGCTTTTGGACTTGCAACGGGTCACTACTCACCACTGCCAGGACTTTGCCGCCTTCTAGACAAATCAATGACCCTTCTTCCAGCCACCCTTCGTCGTCCCCAATCCTCAAGTTGCCAAATGATTCCATGTCTTTGGGAGGTCGCATGGCTCGGATGACAATAGTGCCAGCTGACTTGAGTGCTTTGTTCTGATGAGGCTTGCCTTTTGACTTGTTGCTCTTGACGGGATTTTGCTTGACAAGGGATAATGGTGAGGACTGAGAGGCGACATTGTTGGGGTCGACCGATTGAGCGGTCTCGCTCGAGACTTGGGCGCTGGTGTCATCATTGGTCGATTCGGCGGACGGGTTTTGGGCAGCGACCGGTTCGATGCTTGTAACAACAGTGTCCTCTGAACTCGACACGGCCGGTTCGGGGCCGGCGACAGCAGGGTTTTCTGGATTCAAGACGACTGGCTCCGTCTTGGGCGACTCTGTTTGATCCTGCTTGGCATCAGTCCTCTCTGCCGCATCAGTGTCGGGCAACGAGACACTGAGCATGAGGCTCATCACTTCACCCGCCAACACCATTCGTTCCCCTGGCGGCAATTGCTCGATTGAGGGCACGACGGCCTGATCATCTTCGACTTCGTGAATCGTTTTCGGGGGATTCGCTGGGCCGCCTTGATCGTCATCGGATTCGTCCAAGATCATGGGGACAGGTTCCATAGGTTCATCGTCATCCGAGGAGTCGTCTTGATCGTTTGACTCGTCGGATTCGTTGGCTGTGTCGTTGGCAATGGGTGTAATCTTGGCCATTTCTTTACCAACGGAAGCCTTTTGGAGCTGGTTTCTTGTCGCTTCATCGAGTAATGACATGTCGAGCTCCATGTCGACCAATCCCTCATCCATTTCATCTGAATCTTGAGTGATGTATCCGACATCATTTTCATCTCCAAGAGTGTTGTCGTCGGCGTAAAACGAAGTGAGCTGAGCCATGAGTTTATCCCGAGTCTCTGCCGACATGGGCCCGCTTGGTTGTCGAGGAGGTCCACGAATCGAGGATGCTGCGGATGAGGAAGAGGAAGTGGATGCTACATCTGAATCAGATTCTGATTCAGACGAGGAGGAGCTTTCCGAATCTGAATCAGAGTCTGCCTTGTCCTCTTTAGCTGCCTGGTCTCGACTAGCTGACGACTCTTGCTCGGTGGTACCTTGTACCATACCCATGATGATTTCGATATCTTGCGGGAGCGTGCTTGGGTTGTTGGGCACGGCGAAAGACGTAGACTCGGGCTGAGCTTGCATTTTGGCCTGTTCTGACATGCTAAAGTGCTGCGTACGTCGTCGCTGTCTCAAAGTGTACAAACAATTGACAAACGTTCAAAACGTTCAACATTCAAAACTTGTCCAGAGCCAGCAGCACCGGCGTTTGTTCGGCTCTGTCCGAGTCCCAAATTTCAGAAACCTCCACTCTGAGCCAGGATTGTCACGTGAGAGCAGCAGACGTGCTGACTAATGTGTCCAGCAAAGGCATACTGCAAGTAGAACGCCCTGTCACCCAGACTTTTCGTCATCACGTGATGCAAGTGAATCAATGCTGACAAACCAACTCGCTGACTTTCGACTGCAGACAGAACGCCTTAGTGGTGTGACCCCAGACTCGCTCAGAGCCACCACACACGTTCCCCGCGCCCGTCCATGGCTCTCATGCACCCATGACACTATTCAAACTGGGCTCTCCTGAACTCGCCCTAGCTTACCAAATCTTGACCATGCACACAGCACGCACAGCATCATCCCATTTGCACCAGAGCAGTAATAGAGCGAGTGGACGGGAACGAATACATGGAGCAGTAGTGTTGACAAGACGCGGTCTATTTTCGGTACAGCTCCCGTGCCGGATATCGCCCTGGTAGCCTCTTTCCGAAACTGGGCGAGTTCCCAAAAAACCTCGTCCCTCCACATAGGATTATGATTCGCCTCCGTTGGGCCATTCGAGTGGTTCGTATGCACACCTTGCCACCTATTTTATTTCCTTTTTGCACAGCCAACTGGGGCCATTCGAGCAGGCCCTTGTCAACAACACGAGCCACGTGCTGCAGACGACCCAAAAGTGTGTTCACAGCTTTTCATGTAGTGTGTATAAGAGGAATGAACGTCTATATATCAGCATACCTGTTTGCACTCTTGATTTGGCTCTCGTTTTGTTTATCTGTATCACTTGCATCTCTTTACGTCTATCATAATGGTTCGCGCATCCTTTGCCCTGGCCACAACGGTTGCCGCCACGGCCTTTTCGGCTACCCACGTCTCTGCCCATCTTGGTTGCGGTGGTCAAGAAATGGGCAGACGGAACGCCCTCATGTTCCCTGATGACACGGTTTTGTATGAAAAGAGGCAGGTTCCTCCTGGATATAACCCTAATTCGACTGGTGAGTTTTGGGTGGCAATTTACGCGCAGCCGTTTCAAATACGCCCCCATTTGCCTCGTTTGCGACATTTGATGTCTGACGCCCAACACATATTCACATATTTCCAGATCCAACGGAAGAATGTAAACCATATGGAGATGAACGCATCACAAAGGAAGCCTCCAAGTTCCCTGCCAACTGGAAACTTGCTACCATTGTCGAGGGTGACCAAACGGCCCAAGACTTGTTTGCCAAGATTAACCAAACGGCCAACGAAATTGCCGGCAACGTTCCCATCAAGTGTGAGTGAGATTCATACACTCACCCATGTCACATCATCTGAGGCGATTTCTTGTCACAGCTCAAGAGCAAGAAACTTATGGTCAAGACGACCCTGATTGTTGGTGGACACGGACCAAGTGTGACAAGCCCAAAGACGACCGTATCAAGCCCGACATTATCGATGTCCCTGAACCTCTGAGCTACGGAATTGGATTCGACGATGGTCCCAATTGTTCCCACAATGTGTTTTACGATACCTTGAGCGAGCAAAAAATCAAGGCAACCATGTTTTACATTGGATCCAACGTCATGAACTGGCCGATTCAAGCCAAGCGAGGACTCGATGACGGACACCAGCTCTCGGTCCACACTTGGTCTCACGGCTACCTCACCTCCATGACCAACGAGGAAATCTTTGCCGAGCTCTACTATACTCAACAAGCCATCAAGCTCGTGACGGGTGTCGCTCCGGTCACGTTCCGACCTCCGTATGGTGACATTGACAACCGAGTTCGAGCGATTGCTCAAGGACTCAACATGACGGCCATTCTCTGGCAGTACGATTCTCAAGATTGGAAGATTGGCACCGGTAACCCTCCGATCACGGCAGAACAGATTGACGCCAATTACCAAAACGTGATTGACCTTGCTGGACAAGGCAAATTCGATCAGCGTGGTACGATTATGCTCCAACACGAAATCAACAATTACACCATGACCGAGGCTTTGAAATGGTTGCCCAAGCTTCAATCGACATTCAAGCACTTGATTCCTGTTGCATCTGCTTGGAACATGACCCATCCTTACGAGGAAACCAACGTGACCTACCCCAACTTTGCTCAAATGACCGGTGCTGCTCCTGCCGATGAGGGCAACAGTTCTTCCTCTGCTGTTTCATCGTCTGCATCTTCCGCCGCTTCGACCGGAGGAGCTGCCACTGCCGGCGGCGGCGGTGCTGCCACCAAGAGCGCCAGTCCATCGGGTTCTGCGTCTGGTGGAGCCACCAAGTCGGGCGGTGCTGACAACGATAAGGCAGCGAGCGAAAAAGGGTCGGGCGGTGCTGCCATGCCAGGCTTTAGTACCAACAGTGCTCTCATGGGATTGATGGGAACCTTGGTCGGATCTGCCATGGTCTTGCTCTAGAATACTCGTCGAGATTCAAACTCAAGGTCATGAGACCTGGAACACTCGTTTTTCGTGTTTGATTGTTTGCAGAATGAATGCCCTTGTTTTGTACGGATAGTCGACTGTAGCTCCGATATGGCATCTTGTGGTCAAAGCGTCGTATATCTGCAGCATGCTCTGTCAGAGGATGCATGACCTGTCTGAACTTCCCGTAATTCTGTGTATCCACCTATCCACACCTAGGCACGGCAGCTGATTCTCTCTCGAGTCGGCGTTGTTCGGGGTCGGCTTGGTTCGCATAGGGTGGTTTCCAAACGTCAGCGTCTGTCTGGCAATAACTCGCGCACGATTAGCCAGCGTTGCATCCGCTCCGGGCCACTGCAACATATCGATTAGCAGCATTTCTCTCGTACGCAACCTTGTTCTGCGGTGCTGCTAGCTGCTGCTCTCCTGGTCTGTCTCGGTCTACTGTCGGTGTCCCACGCCAACCCCACACGAGACACTTGCACTCTCTACTGCCACCGGTGTATTACCCCGAATCATCATCATCATCATCGCCGTATCGTCACTTGCCAATGGGATTCTCTGGTATATATCGCAACTCACTTGGCAGGTCATTGGCCTCTTGTCGACTCGTCTCTTGCACTCGATCCGTTCATTCATCATCACTATCCTTGTTGGCCAACCAGTACAACACACTCAGTATGACCAACAAGACCACTTCTCCCGTCCCTGGCAAGGGAAACAAGGCATTGACACTGGATACCATCAACCCGGCCATTATCGAAGCTCAGTATGCTGTTCGTGGAGAGCTCGCAACCAAGGCAGACAAGTACATGCAAGCTATCGAAGCCGGTGGCGAGGAAGCTGCCAAATTGCCATTCGACAAGGTCGTCACTGCCAACATTGGTAACCCCCAGCAAGCCGGTTTGGGTCAGAAACCAATCACGTTTTGGCGACAAGTGATTTCATTGCTCGAGTATCCCGAACTCATGGAGAATCCCTTGGCTCAACAAATCTACCCTGCTGATACAATAGAACGAGCGAAAAAGCTGTACAGCGAGATCGGAAGCGTGGGAGCGTACACGCATAGCAAGGGTGTCAGGCAAATCAGAGAACGGGTGGCCCAATTCCTCGAGAGTGAGTTGTCTCCTTTCCCATTCATCTTGCTCGAGAACCAGAGAACACAAGAAAAAAACCCAAGACCAAACACAAAAAAAGAATCACGACTCTGACTCGAATGCGCGGTCATCCGACCGACCGAAATCGATGCTTTGCCTATCTGAACACGCGCTGATCCACTCTCGTTTGCCCTTGTTCACTATTCCTCCGATACTGCTCCGTCCATGACATTTGCCTTGTCCGCCGCTCCGCCTATTTGACATTTCTCAGAACGGGACGGATATGCTGCCGACTCTGAACACATTTTCTTGACAGCCGGTGCCAGCGCTGGTGTAAACCAAATCCTCAATGTGGCGCTTCGAACGGGCGATCGTGTCCTCATTCCTATTCCTCAGTACCCCCTCTACACGGCCACACTTGCTGCACTCTCGTGTGAACCGGTCCCTTACGAATTGCAAGAAGAAACCGAATGGTCACTCTCCCCAAAGATCCTCGCCGAATCCTACGATGCCAGTCAAAGAAACGGTGCCAACAAGACTCCCATCAAGGCGCTTGTGGTGATTAACCCTGGTAACCCGACAGGAGGATGCTTGACAGCCGAGGACATGCGAGGTATCATCAAGCAGTGTTACGACCACGGACTCTTACTCATGGCCGATGAAGTCTACCAAAACAACATTTTCAACCCAGACAAGAAACCGTTCATTTCATTCAAAAAAGTGTTGAGGGAAATGGAAGAGGACAAGTCATCGGGAATCGAACCTGGATGTGTCGAACTGGTCAGTTTCCACTCGTTGAGTAAAGGTGTCAGCGGAGAGTGTGGACGAAGGGGAGGTTACTTTGAACTGGTCAACTTTGACGAGAGCATCGTCGATCAAATCTACAAGATGGCCTCCATCTCCCTTTGCCCTCCCGTGACGGGTCAAGTCGGTGTGGATCTCCTCGTCGACCCTCCCAAACCCGGTTCGCCTTCGTATGCTCAGTACGAAAAGGAAATCGCCATCACCCACCACCACCTGCTCGACCGATCGGCTTACATGTGTGAACGGTTCAACAAGCTACCTGGCATGTCGTGTCAACCCGCTGCCGGCGCCATGTACCTCTTCCCCCGTCTTGACCTCCCCGAAAAGGCCATCAAGGAGGCCGAACGCCGAGGGAAACCCGCCGATGTCATGTACGCCCTCGATTTATTGGACGCTACAGGTATCTGTGCCGTTGCAGGTAGTGGATTCGGTCAACACGAGGGAACATATCATCTCCGAGTCACTGCGCTATGCCCTGGTGTGGAAGACTACGTCGCCAAGATTGAAAAGTTTCACCGAGAGTTTATGGAGCGATATGCATAGGGTGTTGCTTTGAAGCGTGCGGTCATGGTTCTTGCACTTTTTTTTGCACAAGGGTAGTGGAATGATACATTGTACAATTACAAGGTCACAGAGTACTTATGGTATACATGGTATACAAAATGCATGGTTCGAGGTTTTTCCAGTCCAGCTGAACGAAAGAATGGTTCGAGTCATATAAAAGTCTAGAAAATGACATTTTACTTCCGCTTTTTGCGCTAAATTTCGACGCTGCAATCCGCGGAATTTCCCCAGAAAATCAAGTATACCCGGCCGAAATCATGGTTTCTTGGAACGATTATCAAGCCAACAAAGTGACCTCTATGTTGGATGGAGTTAATGATCATCTACAACCAGTATCAAAGCACATGTCAGTCTGTATGAACACCTGACCGTCAGCACCACCACCGCCTTTGGAATCCCACCCGTCCAAAAAAGGAAGAAACAAAAAAAAAAATGTCCGCCACCAACGCTGGACCACCCTACGCTGCGCTCTCACCAGCCTCGCTCGACGTCATGAGCATGTTGGAAAAACAACTTGGGAGCAGTGGTGGTGGTCTACCTGAAGACAACTCGCAAAACAAACGAGAAACGACCCCGTTTGACGTCGATGCCTTTCTCAATGCCAGCTTTGGAGTTGGAGCGGCCGATATGGGGCTCACACCGTTTGTCATGAGTGATCGACCTTTTTACGCCTCGCCCCCAGCAGACATGCAGCAGTACCAACCTCTTGTAAGCCCAGTAGTCCTACCGCAACAACAGCAACAGCCACAGCAACCGTTGGCCCACTCGGTCAATGACTTTCAAAGCCAAATCAACAAAGGTGCTGAGATGCCACTGACACCGGAAATCCTTTCCTCTTTTGCAAGCCAATTGGCCGCAGCCGGGCTTGGCAAAGCAGAGATTCAAGCCTTTGCGGCTGGACAACTCGGATTGATGGAGCAGCAACAGCAAAATGCCAGTCATCCTGCTCACCACGCCTTTGCGCATCAATCTTCTGCGGGTGGCGGTGCACCTCGTCCAACCGCCACAATGTTTCCCCAACCAGGCATCCATACACCTGAAGCTTCTGGCTCGAGCAAGGACTCTGCTTCCAACATTTCAAGCCCAGAAGAGTACCAGCATAGTTTCCGCCACGGAGGTCAAACCCGGATCTCCAACGTAGGCATCCAAGGATCCGTCAGTCCTGGATCTCGACCCAACGGCGCCCCTGAACAAGATCGTCAAAAGTCTTCGTCTAGCGTCGGAAGCGTCGACCAAGGTGTCTCACCTGCAAGTCAACGAAACACCAGTTCTTCTTCTCATCCCACGCCGCCACAACAAGCAAGTGACACTACGGGCTCCAAGGACCACAAACGCAAAGCTGGAGGCGAGGAACTCACAGGTCATCAAAATATGAAACGCCATGTCGAAGATGGCGACTCGGGTGACGAGGATGGCGAAGATGTCAAATCGGGCGACAAAAAGAATTCATCAAGGCGAAAGGGTGGTGTTGTCAAACAAGAGGAGAATGACGCCCAAGCCAAGGCTTTGAAGCGAAAGAATCAGAACCGAGCCGCTCAAAAGGCATTCAGAGAGAGGAGAGAGCAGCGAGTCAAGGATGTGAGTTTGCTCCGTTTGTGACACACAAGCTTCCACTGACATGAATATGATATCAGCTCGAAGACCGCGTGGCAGAGCTCGAAGCAACCAATTCGGGACAATCGTTTGAAAATGAAAACCTTCGCCAGTTGCTAGCCAAGTTGCAAAAAGAAAACATGTCGCTCAAGGAGACCAACTTTACGTTTGGCGTTCCCATTCCTAGCCGATCATCCGACACGTCCAACGCTGCTTCTCGATCGTCTACTCGTCAAATGCCTCAGCAGCCACCGTCGACGGACGTGCCTTCTCATCGATCGAGCCAATCTCCCCTCGATGCCAACATGGGCTCAACATCTGTTGCCAACTCGCCCCTATCGTATGCCTCATCCAGCAAAGCCGGTGCTTCATCTTCGAGTCCATCCGAACAGCAACAAGGCACTGCCAACACGAATCAAGTGTTTAACCCCGAGCCCTTCAATGCATTCACCGGATTCGCCGGCTCCAAGCCTCACCCTCCTTTCGCGGCATTCGGTGCAGCGGTCCCCGGTCCACCCACTCCTGGAACGGCTGGCATTGATTTGCAAGCTCTGTTGAATGCGTACAAGGCGCAACAATATGAGCAAGGTAACAATGCCAACACCAATGAGGCGGACCAGCGCCAACCCACTGCCCCTCAGTTCAGCGCTTACAGGGAACCCAATAACCACTTGGCAAGCACGACTCACGCTCACCCGGCCGGTGGTGATTATACGACTACGGACCCTATCAATCTCAACAACATCTTTGGTGATGACGAGACAATGAACGAGTTCCTCAAGAGTCTAAGTCAACCCGAAGGTGACATGACCGGCAGCAATGATATACTCGGTATCGCAGGCGCAAAGAACGAACCGTGGTCTGATCATCTCTACCAGCCTTCGGGATACACTTTCTCCAAGGATCCGACTGGCACTGATCCTACCACGAGCGCTGGGCCAGATTCATGCAGTGGTGCCAGTGCGACCATGGACCCATCGTCGCTCTCCCCCGGCAAGCTGTTTTCCGTCACACCGCCCGAACAACCCTCAACGGCCGATGCTAGCCCGATCGTCAAGGTCAATGAGCTCCCGGGTGATGCTGCCACTGGTACAAACAGGTCAGACCACGCACCGATTGATTTACATCAATTGTCTAAATTCGCTCAAGAGACGAATAGACCGGTCGCGGTGACCAAGGACGGAACGTACCTCAACACGCAAGAAGTGTGGGAGTCTGTGCACGGGATTCTTAGTGTGAGTGGTGCAACCTTTTTGTGTCTTGTCGTATACATGCTCATGGTACGCTTTTTGTCGCAGGTCACAAACGGGTTTGATTTGGACGATCTTTGCGATAGCTTCAAGAGCAAAGCGCAATGTGGAGGTAGTGAGTATTGCCTTTTTTCCCTTTGAAATCCACTACACGAGCTCATCGTTTTTTGCACACCACCTAGACGGCCCATTGATCAAGACCGATGACGTGGACAAGATTGTGCAAGAGTTTCATCGACGGCAACAAAGCAAAAAGGCAATGACCGATGCTGCCACGTCGTCGACGTCAACGTCTACCTGAGCGTGCTCGACTCGACATTTGTACACCCCACACCTTTATCATCTTCTGGGCTCTGTGATTTTTCATTTCTGAACTTGCGTTGTGTTCTTGTCTTTTGTACAAGTATTGTTTCTATCTCTTGACAGCGATGGGCATTGACAGTCGGATTGGAATCGACGGACGCTTCTTTTTTCTATTCTGATCGTTGTATGTATATCAGCCAGCCTCTGACAAAAGCCAATTAATTGTCATATATCTATATTCACAAGCATGCTCAAGCTGTGCTTTTTGAAATACGCATGTCTACATCTAGGACGCCCCTTCGGTCCGCCTCCGCTTGATATCGATACTGTCTTGTGCAGCCTGTGACCTCGTCCGCTTCAACCCTGCCCCCGCCCTGCCATCTCCTGCTCCTCCCTCATCATTCCCTCCACTCGCAAACCTAGCTGGGATCGCTGGGACAGGTGGTGGTGGGACCAACGAACCCGTCGTTTTCCTGCTCATGATCCCCATAGCAGCAGCGGCCGGTGATTTGGCTCGTGACTTGTCCCGACTCTTGGACCGTGATCGTTTAGCCTTGGCGGCCCCTGTCGCTGCTGTCGTCATTGAACTTGTCACTGGTGTACTCGGTCGTGAGCTCGGTGCGCTCATGGACTCGGCAGCAGCAGCGACCATTGAGTGGTGTCTCGATCCAGCGACCGGTCTAGGTCCGTGTACCGGGCGATTGGGAAGACTGCTGGCCAATGAACCCAATGGCGTACCCATGGACGGTGTAAACGGGGCCGCTTTAGGGTCCAGAGTAGCAGCAGCGGTGGTGGACGTCGTCTTGTTGTCGGTATACGATAGTGCGCCATCGCCATTGATCGATCCTGTCGGGGTAGGACGAGTGACCAGGCGAGGGTTCGTAGGTGCCGGGCTATTGGCTCGGGTATTGGTAGGGTGGGTCGATGACAACTTGAGGCCAGCCGAAGCGGAGGCTAGCATTGGGGGAAGCTCGTCGTAATGTCGCTCAGGGTCTACACGGGGTTGAGTCAGGATGGAGTCTAGCTGGGCCGTCCATTCGGTAAATGATGCTTGTCGCAGGAGAGCCTCTGAGTGATAGGCTGCCCGTTTGGCTTCGAGTCCTTGCATGTCTGCTCCTGCTTGTTCAATCAGGCTTGATGTTTCGCATGTCAGCTGAAAGGATCAAGAGAGGTAGAAAGGGAGAGAGAGAGAGAGAAAGACTCACATATCCAATTCGGCCTGTTGCCTCGGTCTCGCCTTGAGCTGATGCAACTTTGCAACCATTCGTTCATACCCAGACTTGACCCTCTCCTGTTCCTCGAGCATACGCTTTTCCTCTGCCACTTTACGCTTTTCATCTTGAATCATGGCCTTGACCCGTTCTATTCTTGTCCGATACGTAGCTTCCTGGTCCACAGCGACCTGTCGTGCCCTCGTGAGCTTTTGAATCGCGACATTGTATTTGCCCACTTCGAGCTCGATCAATCGACGGTGCTTGGACGATGAAGCTTCTTGGGCTGCTTGATCTTTGATGGGCTCAGGGAGCGTCTCAGTGGGGCCAAAGTGGTAGAGTCGTTTGGTAAGGGCTTTGGGGACCGTCTCGGGGAATTTTACGTGGAACAAGGCGGCTGCATCTGTGTGCGTAATTGACGATGTTGTTAGTGGTGAGGGAATGGAACGGACAGGGCATACGAAAACTTGCCTTGAGCTTGGGCCGAGATGGGCTGGTAAGAGGTGTCATCTACTTGAATTGCACTCATGGTTGGCAGGTGATTGTTTGAGTGTGTAGATAGAGTAGTAACGAGTATTATTGTATGTAACGAATGCAGCACTCGAGTAGTAGTGAACATCGCGGACACACATGACAATATGACAAGCAACGCAGGCGATATTATTCTTGCTTGTTCATGTATTCATCAAACATTCCTGGATGAGCACTCGAGTTTTACATGATCTCTCTGGAATTACAGTAACACACGAAAGACATAACGAACAGCCATGACAAACGAGGAAGCCTAAACCGAGCCCATTGAGATACCATGAGTTTGAGAATGCTCGGAAAAAGACAAGTCGACTCACGGCCACTATTATCATCCCCAAAGTGGGAAGCCAGGCAAACCAGGACAAGAGAAATACAGGAACGCAGGGCAGGTATTTTAGCAATTAAGGCTGCAGGAATCCTTGCCGAACCGTGAATCAACACCTTACCTAGTCCTGCGGGCATGAACTTGCCTGTCTTGAGGTACCGGTTCCCCATGATCACTGTCAATGCGACCGTAGTAGCTGTGGAACAAGTATCTTTTTTGGTTAGCACTTTTGCAGAGTCTCATGTACGTTGAGAATGATCACACTCATAGTGTCGGTCCAAGACTCACCGAGTGATAGCCATCCGTTTTTGGGATTCTCCGAGCCCATCTA
The DNA here is from genome assembly GCA_039545395.1 of Filobasidium uniguttulatum. Lineage (NCBI taxonomy): Eukaryota > Fungi > Basidiomycota > Tremellomycetes > Filobasidiales > Filobasidiaceae > Filobasidium > Filobasidium uniguttulatum. Next base: position 673,206 of record BCJK01000013.1, on the reverse strand, counting down.
GTGTCACAACAGATAAAGGGCACAAGGGAATGTAATCGAGAATTACAAGTCAGCAGTGTGGACATACGCAAAGAAACAATGGCCTGTCTCGAGACGAGCTCGTCGAGCAAAGAATGGGCACAACAACTCACCTGTGCACCGACAACCAAGGCCAAGGACGCTGATAGCCCCATGACGAGCGACGGGACCGAACGTTTGGTCACATACCCCACGATCCCGCCTTGCGCAATGAATGCAGCAAAGATGTAGCCTGGTGAGAAGAGCACATTGAGATGATGAGCGTATGGGAAGATTGTATCAGATGGAAAGATGATTCAATGTCCATGTACTGCTGTACAAGGTCCATCTCATCTCAATGACCGTTTGGGGGACTTACCGGCGATATCGGTTGTCTCATTGATGTTGGCAGCTAGGAAATCCATTGGGGATTGAGTGTCCTGTGGCAGTTTGTGAAGCTAGAGAAGAAAGTGGAATGTTCAAGTTTATAGTGACCACATGTCGAGCATGTCAAGGTCAAATGTCGTCATCTATACCATTGACCACATTGACCACCTCCACCTGCTATTAGCTTGCACTTTTTTGCTTGGATCAGTTTACAACGTTGAACATGTATAGTACATACAATGCAGACAAGACCATGTAGCTAGTCTGGCAACACTACGTACAGAACAAAAACTCATGCCAGCCCATTCTACATGACCTCGATATCCATCGAATGGCCACACTCGGCACAGGTCCGTCTCATCACCCCTGGTGTATCCGTTGGTAGATCCTCATATTCATGCTGATGCTCAGCCTCTTGCCGTACTTGATACGCATTATGCTTGGTCTTGCGACGCAGACTGTTTTCGTTGTTGTGAATCAGTCAGCTAGGGCCACCACCACCACCGACCACCGATGATATATGCCCAAAACCAAACTGACGCTTTCAACCCGTCTTCAAACTTTTTCACCTTGCGATCCCGCTTGACCGTCTCCCGCCTTTCCCACTCCTCATCCAATCCCTCACCACCACCCCACTTTTTGAATGCAACCTCTTCAACCTGCATTCGGAGATACAACATCATGTTGCTGTAGTTCGACGCATGGGGGTTTCGTTTGAGCATGTGAGGCAAGAGCGATTGGTCACGGAGTTCTGAATCTGTCAACAGATAGTCTTCTTTACACTCGGTCTTGGTCAAGAGCGAGTACTGGTCCGGGTGCTTCTTTTTACACTGATTGCATATCCGGACGCCGAACACCTGGCCGTCACACATGCCCCCACGTTTGATTGTCAGTATGCCACATGGACTCACATGACGAGGCAAATCAACGTACCTTGATAAACTCATAGTCTAGCTCCAGAGTGTTGCAGATGGCACATCGGGGAGACGTCATTGGGTTGATAGCTGCCCACCAACACACAAAACGATACCATCAGTTCTAGTCCACCCGTTTCCTGCACACACACGCTCATGATCAAATCACTCTCACCTGGCTCCTCTCCCGCCGCAATCCTCGCCCGCTCCCTCGCCTTTTCCTTTTGAACAGCCAATAACCGTTCCCGATCATCGCCGTCTTCCTCAGTCAAGAACCCTCCTTTTGAATTATGCATCTTGCTTAGATCATAATCAAAGTATTTCCCCAACCGCGAGTCCCTGGGTAAAGGTTCAGTCGTCGTGCTTTGTTCAACGTCCTTGGCAGCGGCTGTGACCGACGTTGCAGCATCTCGACTCGATGCAGGTTGGACCGGGGCGGTGTTGACAAAATTGGATGCCTTGCGGGTTGACTTGAGGGCTTGAGCATCTTGTTTGAGTTTGGTTTTGGCTGTTGCAGAGAGAGAGAGAGTGTGTGTGTGTAGAAAAAGAAAAACGATGTAAACCCCAGTTGAGCAAATCGAAAGCGCAGATGAAACCTGTCGCCACTGACCTTTGAGACGGGCTAGATGAGCTTGTCTCTGCTGAACTGCTGATGGACTGGTGGACATGGTGGGCAAGTGGCAAAAGTAATTGTGCAAACCGAAAGAGTAGAGTAGAGTAGAACATGTAGAGCATGTAGAGCAACAATGTACTGAAGGTGGCGATGACGAATCTGCGATTTGAGTCGATAACAAGTCAATAATGATTCATTCGATCGTTTGTTCGTTCAAGTATAAGACGTTGAAATATGCAATGATTCTCTTTTGCTTTACAAATATGTGCTTGTCTCTCGCCCATCTGTCCACAAGCTGGTGAACATGGGGACAACAACGTTTCGAGTTGATGGTACAACAGGAATACATGTGTTTCACTACAAGGCTCATGACTCGAGATGATCAGGTATCCCAATGACTGTGTAACCCACACCCACGGACCATCAGTATCAACTAGCAGTCACACACACAAGTCGATCCGTCAACTCACGGTGTCCCATTCGTTCGACCTTGGTCTTGAGGTACCTCTCCAATTCGGGCCCTCGAGCAGCACCACTTCCAATCAAGGTCGCCCCTCCCCTCCGTCTCGCCCAATCCTTGTAAACGACTTGTTCCTCATCAGATTCCGTCTCTTCTTCTGATCCGTCGGATGTAGACATGGTAAGAGGGTGACCGTTGGCGTCCGCGTGTGGTGGGCAAGCCATGTTGTTGGGATCTTGACGGGGCAACTCTTGAGATGATGACATGACATCACCCATGATGGCATCCCTCACCAAGGACCCCCTGACAGCACTCGTGCCTTTTGCTTTGCTATTGCGCTGTTGCTGCGACAATTTATCACGTCGTTTTTGCACTTTCCAACCCCGAGGGACCATTCCCACACGTTCAGAAATCACAACACCCTCCTTGGCCAGTCCGTGAATCTTTTCCGGGTTATTCGTGAGCAATCGAATCTTATTGTCTAGACCTGTTCCGACGCCCAAGTCCCGGAGGATCTCGGCGGCGATATCATACTTGCGTTCGTCGGCTCCGTGACCGAGGAGCAAATTGGCGGAAACGGTGTCGTGTCCAAGGTCTTGAAGATTGTAGGCCCGGATCTTTTCGAGTAATCCGATCCCACGGCCTTCTTGGCGGAGGTAGACAATGACGCCTCGACCGGGAAGGTAGAGTTTCTTGGGTTTGGATGATGATGATTTGGAGGATAAGGGGTCTGCAGCAGCAGCGGAAGAAGAAAATAGCGAAGAGGTCGAGGCATCCAAAGCCGGTGTGGATCCTCGGGTGATGGGTGCAATCGAGGCTGGGGTTGAACCTCTTGATGAGGGTGCGGTCGACATGGCTTCCCCTGCTTGGGCGTCTACAAGCATGTCCGTCGAGCCCGTCAATGATGTCGTACGTGGTAGTGGTGGTGGTGGAGCCGTTGCTGCTGCTGCCGCCAGCTTGACGAGTTGATCCTCGCAAATCTGACGCAATGACTCGTCCAACTGCTCCCCACAATCGCATCGCATACTGCCAATGGTTTCTCCCGTATAGCATTCTGAATGTATCCGGACCAACGGATCGGGGTCGACTACCGTATCAATTTGATCCATTTCGTCAGTATCCTCGAGTGCAACGTCTTGTCTGTGGTGGTGGTGGAGATCATCGTCATCATTGAACGCCTTGTTCCAATCACTTGGTCCGCTCGTTTTTCCGCCTGCCGAGGACAATCGACCGACATAGGCTCCGCGAACAAGACGTTCCATTTCGGTCTCGTCTTTCCTCCATACTGCGTCCAGCGTCTTGCTTCTGATGGGTCTGCGCTTGTTGACAATGTCGAGGACTGTCTTGTCGCCTGTCCGTGTCGTCTCCGTGACTCGTTGTGGGTCAAGTTGATAAGGATCAACTACGATGGCCAAGTGTTCCTTGTTGTCATGATTATTGTGGTATAGATGCAAAAAGATTTCTCCGTGAGGCGTGGGTACTCGAGTTCGGGCTTGACAGACTACCCGAAGGGGTTCTCTTTCGGACGGGTGTGACGAACGTTGTGGAGGTGCATGTGAGGTGGGTGGCTGCTCGACAATGGGACGGATGAATTGAGGTTCCATGGATAGTCTTCGCTTGCTCGTTTTGGCAAATGTACCGTTCGACTGCGGTGGGGATGCTGGTGCGGGTGCCATGGTATCAAGAGACTCGTCGGCCTGTTGACCGGGTATTTGCTGCTGCTTGGACTTTGTTGCTCCGCCCGTCTTGTTGTATACCGTAGTCGTGGGAGTAGTCGTAGTCGTGGGTGCCAGTCCGAGTCGTTGGTGTCGGGGTGCTTGCATCGACCGATGGACCGGTGGAGTATGACAAGACGTCGATACACCGTCACACCCAGCGTACCCTCCAGGAAGATGTGCTCGTTGAGGCGGCAAGTCTGTGTGTGTGTGTGTGTGTGTGTAGGTACATGTCGACATTGAATGAAACCGTCAGCTTTATGCATGTCTTTCGAATTTGACCGGCCGAACGACCCCACGATCCACCTCTCCAGCGCCGCCCGACGGGAGGAAAGATGACATGGGCAGACCCAATACGCAACAAGAGAGAAACAAGCGACTCACGGTGAAACTCGTGTCCAAAGTGATTCCTAGTGTTCAACGGAGCGCTGCCCTCTATGACGGCTGAAAGTAGGATGGGATCAAGAGGTTGAATCGACTTGAGCAGCGACTTGGTTCTCGACGTCAAGGTGGAGGTCGCGCGAGGGGAAACAGAGTCTGCTGGTGGTGCTGCTGGTGGTGATGATGGTGATGTTGACGGACAGCTTAGCATCTCTGGCCATTGCTGGTCACCTAGGCTCATGTTGATGGTATTGTGTTGCTTTCCTACCTCTATCCAATGGAGTAGACTGCACATTCATCATCTATTAACCTCTGCCAAGTTGCTTGATAATCGTCGTTTCCCGGGAATTTCGCTTACAACTGGCTCCCACGCAAACGGCTGACAAGCGATCTATTCGAAGTGTCGAGTAATTTGCTAAAAAGAGGACATTGTTTTGCAGTATTACTACTGTTGTATCACTCTGCAACAGATGCAGTCGATGGCTCAGTATGTTGAGAGTGGTCTGGTGTCTTTTATAGTGTGTATGAAACGGGCATAAATCCATGCTGACTAAGGCGATCTGTCTGTGGTGACTCCCTTAACCTGGCGATGACGAGGAGGTGACACCGTGATGGCGAAAGAGCTTTGACATTGACTGTGTAGTAACCCCTATTCAAGACAGCACAATCAAGTACAAGATGGTCAGTGTGGTTAGAGTGCTCTATTAGGAACGTCGAGGCTGACCATGATTACCTTTTCTCCCGCCTTTTGCATGCGGTATACATCATCTCATCGTTCGCCTTTTGAATGACTCTCATCACCTTTGATACCATCAGGCTGGAGCTATGGAAAACGCAAAGCGGGATCTTCCCAAGGTAAACTGGTCAACCCTCTTCATGTATCGAGCACATGCTGACCGCAGTCACTCGCATTACTTGATTAGATCCGCGATGAAGAACGTGAATCACGCCTGGGTCTTGTCCATGGTGTATCCGGTCCCGTCGTCATTGCATCTCAGATGCGAGGAGCGTCCATGCACGAGCTTGTCCGTGTCGGTCACGACGAGTTGGTAGGTGAAGTCATCAGGATCGAACAGGACAGGTGTACGATTCAAGTTTATGAAGAGACCAGTGGGGTCACGATTGGAGATCCCGTTTTGAGAACGGGTAAGCCATTGAGTGTAGAATTGGGCCCTGGTTTGATGGAGAACATTTACGAGTGAGTGTCTTGTCGTCTTCCAACAAAGTGACGAGGGTCGGCTGACCCAACGTCATGTCCAACAGTGGAATCCAACGTCCGCTCAAGGCTATTCAGGAAAAGTCTCAGTCAATTTACATTCCTCGTACGTGCTCGTCTGTGAATAGCATGTCGATATCTTCGCTGACAAGTGTTCTACAGGTGGAATCAACACGCAGGCTTTGAACAGAGTCCACAAGTGGGACTTTAACCCTGCCAAATTCACGGTCGGAGACCACGTTTCAGGTGGAGATGTTTTCGGAACCGTATATGAAAACTCTCTCGTCGACAACCACCGAATTATGATCAACCCTCGTTCGATGGGAACCATCACGTGGCTCGCCGAAAAGGGAAGCTACACTGTGGATGATGTCGTCTGTGAGACTGAGTTCCAGGGTGTCAAGACCAAGCACACCTTGATGCAAATGTGGCCAGTCCGTGCCCCTCGACCCGTCGCTGACAAGCTCACGGCCGACCAACCATTGTTCACCGGTCAACGAGTCCTCGACAGCTTGTTCCCATGTGTTCAAGGAGGAACGACCGCCATTCCAGGAGCCTTTGGATGTGGAAAGACTGTCATTTCTCAAGCTCTTTCGAAATTCTCAAACTCTGATATCATCATCTACGTCGGCTGCGGAGAACGAGGAAATGAAATGGCCGAAGTCCTGATGGATTTCCCCGAATTGACGCTGGAGCGAGATGGACGTGAAGAACCCATCATGAAGCGTACCGCCCTCGTTGCCAATACGTCCAACATGCCCGTCGCTGCTCGAGAAGCTTCCATCTACACTGGTATCACGCTTTCAGAGTACTTCCGTGACCAAGGTCAAAATGTTTCCATGATGGCCGACTCCACATCGCGATGGGCTGAAGCTCTTCGAGAAATTTCGGGTCGATTGGCCGAAATGCCAGCAGATTCTGGTTATCCTGCTTACCTCGGTGCCAAGCTCGCCTCATTCTACGAACGAGCTGGTAAAGTCACTTGTCTCGGAAACCCGTCCCGAGAGGGAACTGTCTCAATTGTCGGAGCCGTTTCACCCCCTGGAGGAGACTTTTCAGATCCCGTCACCACCGCTACTTTGGGTATTGTGCAAGTGTTTTGGGGATTGGACAAGAAGCTTGCTCAACGTAAACATTTCCCTTCAGTCAACTGGAACGTCTCTTACTCGAAATACCTCAAGGTCCTTGAACCATACTTTGAAAAACACACCCCTGGATTCAACGATGATCGTTCCACCATGAGGGAGATTTTGCAAAAGGACAATGACTTGGCAGAAATCGTCCAGTTGGTGGGTAAGAGTGCATTGAGCGAGAGTGACAAGGTAACGTTGGATGTTGCGACATTGCTCAAGGTGAGTTTCACAGATCACGGAAGTAGATTCGTGCGGTGAACGACTACTGACTTATGGGTTGAACCTTACGCCAGGACGACTTTTTGGCTCAAAACGGTCTGTCGACCTATGACCGAATGTGCCCTGTCAGCAAGACGACCGGCATGGCCAAAAACTACATGACCTTTTACCGAGGCGCCCAACGAGCTGTCGACAATGGACTGACCTACTCCCAAATCAAGGATGGTGCTTCAGATATCATGTTTAGGCTTTCGCAGCAAAAGTTCGAGGAACCCGCCGATGGCGAGGATGCAATCAAGGAGAAGCTGCTCAAGTTGAACAAGGATATCGAAACCACCCTGCGTGATTTGCAGGACTAAATGTCTATAGTCTGTGTCGTCTATCTCTGTGTGTGTCTTGTAGTCTATACCATTTGCTTTTTATCCAATGTCCACGTCTATCTTCGTCATTTCGTCGCTTGCTTGGATTGCTTGCTTGCTTGCATTTTGTGTGTAGATGCACGCGTCAGGCAGAGTCACTACTACAACTCCAGGCAGATATCTACTCGCTCAACTTGTACACTCTACCCAACCTTGCCAAGTGACCATTTCATTCGATCCAAGGCCTCTTCAACATGTCAACATGGGAAAACACCCGCAAACATGCCCGGGCACTCGAATCACGCCTCGAATCCAAACTCTCGGCCTACTCGAAACTCGCAGCTCAAATCAGCAGTCGAGCCGAATCCGGCGCATCATCGTCCCAGGATCAACTGGGCGAACAAGAGGAAGGTGTCGGTGGGTACAGGCTGATGGAGGAAGAGATTGAAGAGTTGTTGGACAAGGTGAGCCTCCCTGTCGTGTGCTTCCGCCTACCCTCTGTCATCTCCCCATTGGTTGACCACATTGCGTACAATCTCTCCTCTAGCTCGACGAAGCCACCAATGCTCTCTCGGCTCTCCTCAATTCACCTTCAGCGCCTCCTTCAACATCCATGATGCACGCTGCATCACGTCACCGAGATGTACTCGATGACCACAAACGGGATTTCTTACGGACGAGGAAATCCATCGAGACGGCGTTGGCTAGGCGAGATTTGTTGGGGAGTATCCGGAAAGATATAAAGCAAGTCCAAAGACGAGTCTGCAGAGTCGGGCGTTAGCTTGAAGACAGGGCGAGCTGACGGAATATGCGATTTCTCTTACTCGTACTCTCTATCTCTCTCTATCTCTCTCTATCTCTCTCTCTCTCTATTGACACATCTTGCAGCGCCTACAAGTCGTCACTACCCCAGCAAGACCAGTCCCGTACGAATGCACTACTAGACGAACGGGGTCACATTGATTCATCAAACCGCATGGCAGATGATATCCTAAAGTAAGGACGCTCCCCTTTCGCCTGCGAGGTGGTTGCAAGATGTATGCTCACGATGTCTATCCTCTCGTTCACTCCCTTTCAATAGCCAAGCATACGCTACGAGGTCTGATTTCGCCAACCAACGAGCTTCATTGGCGGGTATCCAATCTCGAGTGGGGGGCATCATCAGTGCGTATCGCTCAAGCCACTTTTCGCTTTTCTGAGATCTCACAAACAAGACACTCATATATCTCCTTTTTAATTTTCCGGTGCATCAATTTTCCGGTGCAAAAGGCACCCTCCCCGGTGTCAATTCACTGTTGGGCATGATCAACACTCGGCGGAGAAGAGACACGGCGATTCTGGGGACTGTCGTAGGGTTGTGTACATTGATTTTGTTATGGTGGATCGGATTGGTTTAAAGATGGGTTCGGTACGCTCATGTATCAATGGGGAAGCAGTTGTATCATACCGTTTGTCACGCACGCACGCACACATCACATGCCAAGATGAAAATACCGAGACAAGGACCAAATATTACACCTTTAACGTTTTGATACATCACTACACATCCTCCTCGGGTGCCCCATTGATCAAGGCGGCATAATCCTCGACACTTGCAAACTCTGGCAACCTCGTCTTCTTCTTCTTCCTCTCTTGTTTCTTTTCGTCTCGAGGTCCACGCTTGCGTTTGCCGTCCACCTCGTCGTCGACATCGCTGCCCGCGTCTGAATCAGGGAAAGCCGAGGTCGTCAAGAGCGGGATATCCGGCATCTCATCCAGGTCGAGCAAATCGTCTGAATCCTCGTCCATGGGGAACTCGACATCATCGTCATCGGAAGATGCTTGGTCATCGGTGTTTGCGCCTGGCTGTTTCTCAACGTCCACTCGTTCCTCATCTTCGTCGTCGTCCTCATCATCATCTTCGCTGTCCTGGGACAAGTCTTCCAGATCATCGCTGTCTTCATCCATGAGATGCAAGTCATCTTGCGTCTGAGGCATGGAGGCTTGCATGGCCTTCCAAACCTCTGCCTCTTCGGGATCAGAATCTTCGGATTCATCGTCTTGTTCCTCCCCTCCTGCTGCTTCCGCCTCCTCCTGTCTGATATCATCTTCGACATCATCTTCATCGCCGCCCTTTTTCGACGCCCGCTTGTTCTTTGCACTCTCCATGTGTTTTTCCCGATCATGCTTGATGGAAAAGAACTTGTGAAAGAACAATTGATCGGGCGCAACGTCCTTGATATCCTTGTTCCAAAACGATTTATCATTGACGTAATTGTCTGCTTGAGCGACTCGACTTCCCTTGGCTCGGCTGATACTCGTTGCTGAGCCATGGCCAGCAGCAGCAGCAGCAGGTTGCATGATACTGGCTCCCTTTGCACTGACCGTCTTTTTCGGGTTTCTGTACGCAAACCTATCGAGAAAGGCAACGAGCGTGTTTTGCTCGATATCTGCTGATCCTGAGAGCGGAAGTCTTAGATCGAGGAGTTGATTCGCTTGGAGCGAGACCGAGGGATGGAAGTGACGAGTAAAGGGGATGAGCTCCCATAGACAACTTGTAGCCGCATTGGCAAACAATGGGTCACGTTTCTTGCCGTCATATTCGTTGAGCGGTTTCTTGTCGGCCTCAATGGCCGTTGTCGTCTCGCTCGTTTTCGCAACCTCGTCGACATCCTTGAAATGCTCAATCCCGCTATCTTCAGGTTCATTGACCAACGTTGCAAGACCTGACGTCGTACTAAACAGCTCGCCGAGTAGATAGAGGGCACCACAGATGAAAGGCGGTTGATGACCCATCATGACTTGAAGCAATCGCTTGACGAATGCCATGACCCGACCGAGATTCTTGTCGGTTCGAAGCGCTTTGAAGAGCAAGTTGAGGTACATGGTTTGTTTGTTGGATTCTCCTAGTCGAGGGTCAAGGAGCGATTCGTACAGGGTCCGATAGAACCGATCAGATGTGGCCTGTTCAAAACAATGATTCACAGTGTCAGTCCCCGTCGTCCACGCAAAGAAAATCGAGAATCAAAGGGGCTCACCTCTTTTTGAGACGAAATCTGATGAATCAGACTCAACGCTCGGATAGAAATGTTGAATGTGCCCGTGTGTGTCACCTTGAAAAGCATTTCCGCGTGTTTCTCAAACACTTGCTCTTCGAGTCTCGCATATGGCAAGGCTCGTGTCACACCGGTCAAAACGGCAGCGACGAGCTTGGCATCACCCGTTTCGACTTGACCTTGTTGCTGTCGCTGTTCACGTTTCTTGATGTTACGTGTCCCCTTTTTACGTCCCTGCCACGCCCGGACTTTACCCGTCACTTTTTCATCGATTCCTTCTGTTTGCCCATCGATAGGACCGGATTCCGGGGCGTCGAGAGAGTTGCTGGATCCCAAGAGTTCTCTAAACACTTCGAAATAGACTTCGACTAATCGAGCAGCGATATCCCGTTCCTTTGTGCTCAGCATCATTTGATTGAGCGTGATGATTCCATAGTATCTCGCGTGTTCTGCCGCAGCCTTGTGAGGGTCGACAGCTGCCTGACCGGCAGATTTTGACTTTTTCTTCTTGTCGTCACCACCGAATTTGACATGTTTGGGAGCGGCAGCCGGAGCGGCCGCAGCAGAAGTCGACAAGAGCGGTTTCAAAACGAGCGCGGCGACTTCACGGATCACGACGGCCTTCATGGCGGGATGAGATTGAAGGAGAACAAGAAGTAGATGCGAAGCTTTGGATGCGACTGATTTATCCGTATCACCCTATATTGACATGACAGAAGAGATGGTCAGTTTGATTTTACGTGCAGTTTCGAGACCGCACAGGGGACTCACGAGTTTGTTGACACCCAAGCGGAGCAAGTTTTGTTCTTGTTCTGCATTGCCACTGAGCAACTTGAACACAATCTGCAAAGATTGCATCTTGACAAATGATACGGTATCGTGCAGGTAGGCCTGTAAGAGACGATGGTCAATCAACTTGATACTTTTCATACCAAAGAACCTGCACGCAAACGCACCTCCAAAATCTGGAGCACACTAAAGAACCACTTTTTCAACCAATCTTCAAATGCAAACACGAGCAAATGTCGATCCGTCAAGGCCGGGTGGGCGAGGTCGGGTTGGTCTGCAAAGTACCGCAACTTGCCGGCCTGTTTGCCACCGCCCGAGACCCACCAATCGGAAAGGGCTCGTAGGACGCTCATGCGCTCTTCCCTTCCTCCACCTCCCCTCACACCTCCCGCACTCGTCTGCTGCTGATCGTCCCCTGAAGACGTCGAGGGGGCACCACCAGCCATGACACGTAAACGCTCGAGATCGTTGATGTGGTGTACCGGACTCTCGCGAACGAGCAAAATCAGGGCCGAGAGTTTATCCTGGTGTGTACCGTCTGCCAAAATTTGCTTCAAAAAGGCCGTGTCTGAAGAAGACTTGCCAGAGACAGCAGCAGCCGAGCCGGTCTTTTTGTTGCCCCCGCCGCCTCGAGAACCACTCTCGGTGGGGAATACGCCATCCCGGAACTGTCCCAGCAGGGCATTGGCTCGAGACTGCAACGCGGCCAAACGAAATTGGGCGAGAGGTTCGGTTTGTACGGGTTCAAGTCGAGCGAGGGGTATTTCCGTCCAGATGGGCGTAGGGGGGATGTTGGTGATGCCTGCCTCAGGAAGGGAGGCAAGGCCGGATTTCTTGGTGAACCCGGGGATCTCTTGTGTTTTGGATTCAGTTGACTGAGAAACGGTTTGAGGCTTGGATTCGGGTTCAGATGTTTGTTCAGGTTCCGATGACTCGTCCTCTTCCTCAACCTCTTCCTCGTCCTCTTCCTCCTCATCTTCCTCCTCACTCTCTTCCGACTCTTCTGATGGCTCGCCCTGGTCCTCTTGATCAGAATCGTCGTGAGGTCTCACTGAAGCAAAATCCAAGCCTTTGAGAAACGCCGACAATTCGTTTTTGAGTTTTTTCTGTTGAGATACAAACAGAGCTCGTTTGGGTCATTATCCGACAAGAATGAGTAAGACTTTGCTTTGAAACTCACCTCATCGGCAGGCACAGCCGTCTTCTTTTCTACCTCGACCTCTTCACCATCACTCAAGTTTTTGAGCATTTCCCAATCCTCATCGTCGCCTCCAAGCGCCTTGATTTCTCGTCTCAACACATCCTCCTGCTCGCTTGAACCTTGTGCTACTGCTGGTGACGCCGCCTGGTCCTGGGATTGCTTGGACTGGCCGGTGGCAGCAAGGTAAGCCTGAGATGGCTTTCTCGGGTCTTTTGATTTCCGGCCCATTTTTTTGGTGAGTGTGTGTATGCGTGTACGTTGAGCTAGTCAACGAATGGCTTTGCTCTAGGTCCCATAGGTTTGTCCATGGTCCAGAGCGTCAAGAGCATCGGTTGAGCAACTTTTGGAATCGAACAGGTGGAAATAGATTTCTAAATCCAATGCCCTGTCTAAATCACTTTTGATACAACCTAAATCGTTTTGCTTGGACTAAATCCAGCCAAAACTAAATCAGCCGCGCGACTGCTAAACTGATTTAGGAGTCATCTCCTTGGTCAACTTGATTGTTGCTTGGCCGCTTCAAACTTGACGTTCTGAATGTAGACTCGGTCTCGAACAAGCTGCCGTGGTCTTGTTGGAACTCATGATACTTTTGAGATATTGTTGCAGAGACTGTTATTTGCATGCTGTTGATATCTTGTTTGAATGACTCTACACACGTTCATATTGCTGCCGTAGTCTGTCTATCTGCTGCTCTACCAAGAGCCAACCAAGCAAGAGAGAGCAGGCAGGCGCGAGTTGAGCTTCATCAGGTTGTCTACACAAACACATGCACACAATTCACTCTTTGACCTCTATCGCACAACCGCCGCATCCATCCTCATGACAGCCTCACATCGGTCATATGGCCACAGAGCCACCCCAACCTCGCTCTTATCCACCACCTGCTCACTCGCGCTCGTCATCACCCTATGCGTCCTCTCGACCCTCCCTTGCCTGACCCAGGCAACCGCGCTGACAACGTACCTGCAAGCCAACGAAAAGAGTTGCTTTTACGCCGATGTCGATAGCGTCGGTGAAAAAGTGGGTTTCTACTTTTCCGTCCAATCCGGAGGATCATTTGATATCGATTACACCGTGTCGGACCCAAACGAACGGGTGTTGCTCGAGGGAAAGAGCGAACGACAAGGGGATTACATCTTTACTGCCAATTCGGTCGGGGAGTTCGCATTTTGTTTTGAGAATGAAGCGTCCATGACGGCCAAGCTCGTTGACCTCGAGTGAGTACCACTATGCGATTGCCATATATACATTCTTATCCCACCGCTGATTGACACGATCCATTGGCAGCATCATGGTCGAATCCGAGCCACGACGGGCACTTCCACTCAAACAAGGCTCCATCTCAGAACACACATCGACACTCGAAGAGAGCATTTACAAACTCAACGATATGGTGGGCAATATTATCCGAACGCAGAAATAGTGGGTTTCCCTCTCTTTTACCGTCTCAAAGCACGCCTGACTGATTGCCTTTGACCACACACGCAAACGTCCCCCAGTTTCCACACACGTCACCACCGAAACCATTCAACCGTCTTGTCGACCGAATCACGCATCTTTTGGTACTCGATTCTCGAAATCCTGGCCGTCATCTTGATTGCCATCAGTCAAGTGTATATACTCAAAATGTACTTTGGGAGGCCTGGACGAAGGGCGACCGCGTAGCCTTGCTCACAACATTTACGAGGAATCCTGTACGAGTATCAGTTAATGAGATGACCCATGGAATGATCGTTCCGACACACACAATATGAACAGCGGCATGACATGTTACGAAAAAACGAGAAATACATGGTGGTGCTCCTCGAAAACCGTAAACTATGGTGGGGTCGTGAGTGCATCAACAAGGGCAACCAGAGCGCGCAATGGCCAAGGCGCATCTAAAAGTCGTCCTCCTAAAAAGCAGTGACGTATCGTCAGTCGTACGTCACAGACACACATAGCAACACTCTGTCAACCCACCTCATCAGGCAAAGGTGCAGCAGCAGCAGCCTCCAACTCCTTTTCGTAGATAGCTTGTTGAGCGGCATCAATCTCAACTTCGGCAGGCCTGAGTGCAGGAGCAGCCACAAACTCGAGCTGAGGGTTTCCAACCAACTTTCTCGCCAACCAGAGGAAAGGCTTCTCAAAGTTGTAGTTGCTCTTTGCCGAGATTTCATAGTATTGCAGGTTCTTCTTTCGGTGGAAAGTCACTCCCGAAGTCTTGACCTTGCGCTCCTTGACATCCACCTTGTTTCCACAGAGCACAATGGGAATGTTTTCACAAACCCGCTCGAGGTCTCGGTGCCAGTTGGGAACGTTCTTGTAGGTGATTCGTGAAGTCACGTCAAACATGATGATTCCACATTGTCCCTGAATGTAGTAACCGTCTCGGAGACCTCCAAACTTTTCTTGTCCGGCAGTGTCCCAACAGTTGAAAATGATGGTACCATAGTTTGTGTGGAAGTTGAGGGGGTGGACTTCAACACCAAGAGTGGCAATGTACTTTTTCTCAAACTCTCCCGTCAAGTGTCGCTTGACAAAGGTGGTCTGTCAAAGTTACACCCCGTATGGCATAATGAGTTTCTGTTTACCCTTAGTGTGCAGACTGTCTCTCACCTTTCCGGTACCACCGTCTCCACAAAGGACCAACTTGAAGGTAGGAACGTTTTGTTGTTGCTGAAAGAGCATAACAGATCAAGGCAATCCAAGGAAAAAAGGTCAGCATGAGAAATTTTTCGTGGTCGTTTTCCACCGCTTCTCTCAGCTCGCCGCCCAAAACACCGTTGAATCCACTCACCTCGGCCATTCTAACAAATCTCTACAGCAATCTCTTCTTTTGGGGTGTGTAATCACAAGGTAATAGTCGCAATTCGAGATCGATATAGGGGCTCTCTAGGTGGGGCGGAATTGATGATCTGTTTACGCTGGAACAGCCTTTTCGTTGAATTTTCTCACGCGTCGCCCTACTGATTTTGTTATTAATCATCTATCTGCGCTCCTCACATTGTCAACAAACCAGAATGAGGTACTCGACAGTCGACAGCATGTGATTCCAGGTCTAAGAGACTGTCGAATTACAAAACTTGGCATCACATTCTAGATAAATGGCTCCTCTCTACAGTTCTTTGACCAGACGAACAGGATTTGGGAACAGCAGCAAGCGGTTTGCTTAACCAGGCGGCACTCGAGATGGACGTCAATGAAGGTTCGGACGGGATGATACCGTGGTGAAGCAAACTAGGCGTCGCTTGTTCCTGGACATCATGACTGGCCAAACCAATCACAATGGATTGACTTGGTGTCGTATTCGACAAAAGGCGAGGACTCTCGAACCGGCCGCCTTCTTCAGCTCGCCCCAGCCTCGGCGGACTGTAGAGCGAAGCTTCCAGTAGACTCCTGAACCTCTGGTCGATTGCACCAAGCGGCCTCGAAGAATCGATCGAGTCGGAATCTCGTTCAACATGGACTCGAGAACAAGAAGATCCCATTTCCGGTAAAATAGGTTGGACTGGTTTTCGACGGGGAGAAATGGAGACATCGCTCATTCGTCGCATGACCGGCGCAGATTCTGAGTGGGAAAACGTAATCGCCTTGTCTGGAGAACTCGGCTCGTTTCTGGGAGGAGTCACGGTGATCGCAAATCCAGCATTAGATTGGGGAGGCGTCACAAGAAGATAGGGCAAGTTCCCGTTGATGTTGGGCGACAAGGTCGCATTGGACTCTCGTTTGGATCCCAGGTTTGGCGATGTCTTGCTTCGAGCCAAGGTCGTTGTCGCATGGGCTTGATCATATTCAAAGGGGGTTGATGTATGGGATGAACGAGACTGGGTTTGACCGGGTGGAGGTGTATGCTGATGATAAATAATGTCTCGAATGATAGAGCCCGTGACGCTGGACGGATGGCCCGGTGAAGATCCCGAACGAATGGAACAAGGGGAAGCGTGTGAATCGTGGATGCCTCGGCCAAGAGCAGCTTGAGCGGCTTGCTGAGGTGCAGCCAACCTTGGTTCAACAGGTAAAGGGTGTCCGAGAGGTGATAGTTTATCCAGTCGTTGGCCAAGAGTTCCATTGAGAAGGAGAGGTGGGGCAAGGGACTGTTGAGAGTATACTGAGCCGATCGAAAGATGAGGACGCTTGCCATGATCGCCATTGGCCAAATTGGGAGGAACAAGATTGATATCCGCAAGTTTCTCCAGTCCATCGCCGTACACAGTAGGTGCCACGGTGGAATAGTGCTTCTGACCACTCATCCATCGATTATCCGGGCTACCATGGGTCTCACTCAACAAGTACTCGGTTGAAGCACCCGTCGACATGGCATCTGCACGACTACTGGGTGCAACGACAAATCCAGGAGTGACGTCGTACCAGCTTGAATTCCGTTTCAGCTTGTTGCGTGCTCGCCATTTCGACGTCAACCTCGCGGCCAGATGTTTCTCGCTCCCAAATTCTTCTCGATCAGACAGCGTGTTCCTCTTGTGTCGAGATGATGAACGAAAGATTTTGACAAGACAGTAACCCAAGATGATAGCAACCAGGATGGACGCGATGATGGCCAGGATGATGATGGTCACTGGAGACGAAGTTGGGGCGGGATTGTTGTGTACATTGGGTGTAGACGTGGGAGAGGGAATAAAGTTTTCAAGTTGGGTGTCATAGTGTGTCGTCATTGTCGTGGCGGAAGGCATCAGTGCTCCGGGAAGAAGAAACGCTGGGACATTATCCCGAGTTGAGAGTTGCCGTTGCATAAGGCTAGTTTGACAGTCTGTAAACTCATCCAAGATATCAGCATTGTCTCTTTACAAGTCTTTGATCAACGGCGACTTGCCAATCGCACAAGAGAGAGGTCGGATGATGACAATCTTTCAACGTTGACGCCGCGCTCGCTGAACTCGAAATATCTTGTGTGATACACCCTGATGCAAGACTCTGAAGGGAAAACAGAAGGTCAAAGAGGATGGGGCAAATAGGAATAGGGGTCAATTGATTGTTTGGACGAAAAGAGTGCAAAGAGGCGAAACACCGCGTAGAAGGTCAATCAACTTGAGAATTAGCGCCACTACGGGCAAGCAAATGTCATATAGTAGCTGTGCGCCAGCATTCGACAAGAATATCAAGAGGTGGATGCAATGAATGCCATTGGGATTTCGTACAAGATGAGAAAGCTTATGCACCTCCGATTTTCTGTTTGTGCAGAGATTTTCGAGATGTGAGCACGGAGCCTGGTTGCAATTACACCAAGCGCGACTCACATATGCTCCATAATCCTTGTCAGGATCATACACCTCCCACCGACTGGCTGGAAAGATGTGTTTGCTCCGTGCATACCAGCTCCTCTCGACGACTTTTCCAGCGTGACTCTCGTCCCGCTCCTTGGTAGCATCGTGGAGCATTCGAACATCGTCGTGGACGTCGAATGAAAATAGGGGTCCGGATTTTCCTCGAGACTTGTTGAGGATAAAGTCGTAAAAGGTATAATGCTGTGTGTAAAGGAGTGTCTTCAGTACTCGAGCCAATGTGAACGGCGGACCCGTGTGAAATCATTCAATCACTCACATGGGGAATGATAAGATCCTCTTTGATGTACATCATATTGTCCACACTGGTCCCACGCAGTTCCTGAAACTGCGCTCGACATTTCTCCAAGAATTGACCTATTGTGTCTCCCTTTTTGCACTGTTGCGATAAAGATGTGGGGTGAATACTATTCGTGTGGACCTCATGATCAGGTACACGCACCTCCACCGTCTTCCGATGTCCAGTGCCATCCCAATACGAATACGTAATCTCAATGACTTCATTCTTGACCCGCTCTTGAGTTTCCAGCCATTGTCTACGTAGTGCTTCTCTTTCCGTTCGTTCTCGAGCCTCTCGATCACGGTCAGGCAGAAACGACGTGTCAATGGTCGGGTTCTTGGTCAACTTTTGTTTCTTGTTCGATGTGGTAGACGGGCTGGTAGAGCGTCTACTAGCACCGTCTTCATCATCAGATCCATCCGGATTGAAAGAGAGAGCCACCTTGTGCTGTCCCTTTTTCTCCTTTTTCCTCTTTTTGAGCTTTTTGCTTTCTGCAGCC
This sequence comes from Filobasidium uniguttulatum, assembly GCA_039545395.1. NCBI lineage: Eukaryota > Fungi > Basidiomycota > Tremellomycetes > Filobasidiales > Filobasidiaceae > Filobasidium > Filobasidium uniguttulatum. Next base: position 654,726 of record BCJK01000013.1, on the reverse strand, counting down.
GCAGCCTCGTCCGTTGTGACAGCCTGTGCTGCTTCTCTCCGCTGAGCCTCTTCGATATCGTTTCGGGTCCTTCTGAACTCATCCAACGTCACCAGCCCAATCGTACTCTTCTTCAGCTGCTCGTCAACCCCCTCGATTCGGGATGTGAATCTCGCCGAAGCTGACTGATTGCGTCGTTCAGTCTCTTGCTGCAAAGCTTGTTTTTGATTCGCAACGTCTTGTAGCAATTGGCTTCGTTGTTTTTCAAGAAGCGCTTGACGCCGCCCCTCATCCGGATTGCTCGCCATGATGTCTGCCTGTACAAGACAGCACTGGTCAGACCGTAAAGTGCTTCGACAAACATACACATGATTGCATGTTGCATGCTTGCATGCTGCTAGGTAAGAAGCGTTCACGTGACCCGCGCTGTTCCTCCACTTTGTTCGTCCACCACCAACGTCCTCTCATTCACCTCCATGACACTCTATGACCAACGACCTCGTAGCACTGCTGTGTCAATTCACTACAGTTAGACAACCATGAAGTATAGAATCAGGAATTCTAAACGTGAGCCCATCCATTGATTCGCTGATTATCTTGGAGGCCGCTCGTTGGCTGACCCAAACATTTGACTTGTTCTCAGAGCGAGCGGTTTTTCCATGCACACCCGAACTCACGACTTTGCTCACCTGTTTCGCCACTTCTGGTGATCTTCATCACACCGGCGAGTGCTCCATTGCAGCAAAGTCATTGCACCAGTGTATGGCCTCGGGTAGTGGGAAAGCAGCTGGTGCCAAGACCTCAAGCCGTGGACATGTGAGTCTCTCTCTCTTTTTTATGCATCTTGCCAGCTTGAGAGTGTGTGTAGCGAGACGACAATGCTGAAGATGCCAACCTTGCGGATCAACTTCAACAGATCAACCAGCTCCTCAGGAAGATCAAGTAGAGAGTGTCGTGGGCAGACAAGACGGGTTGTACACGGAGCTTTTCACTTCTTTTCACTTGACATTCACAAGACATTGCATTCAAATCTACAAACGCGACCCGAATGGGTTTGCCTGTCTTCCAGTTGTCCACTCTCGTATATCGGCACACATGATCCTGGTGCCACGCTTGAGGCAGCTACCGGCAGTCATTCGGGCTACTGATGCAAGTGCTGGGCATGTAAAAGCGAAACAGCCGACTACGATACACACCCTACACCGGGCCCTCGACGCCGCCGTTCTGACCCGCTCGGCCACCCAATTCCAACATTGCACGAATCTTCTCAATCAGAGCTCGCTTTTGAAATTGTTCCCGTGCGAGAATCCTCGTGTGCTGTGGGAATGGTGAGCGAGTCAGTCTGTGAAAACGTACATCTTGAATGCCGTTGAGTGATCAGCTACCCACCTTGAGAAACGCTGTCAGATCGATTCGTTCAGCATCGAGGGCTCGGGCGAGATGGTAGATTGTATCCTCGATTGCATTGTCCTCGGCAACGAGATCAATCAATCTGGGGGGGAAGAACATATCGTTAGCATCATCTTACACTCAGTTGACTGACAACAAGGAGACCTACTGATTATGCACAATTGAGACTCCGCAGACGATCTCATCCACCCCTACCTGTCCACGCTTCTCGAGCTCTCGACAGCGTGATTCACCTTGAGCAACGACCTCATCCATTCTTGCTCCAACACCCTCACACACCGCCTTGACGGCTTCAAGTCGGGCCATTTCATCCCGAATCGCCGGTTCCCCTGAAGCCAGATCCGCCGAGAGCGAACGCAGGCTTGCGGTCTGATGTGTCAAGTGATCCGTCAATGTACCGAGTGATGTTGAAAGATGATTGTGAACGAGCGAATGGAGGTGAAGTGTCGAGGGTGGTAACGGACGTCGTGGGGGATGATTGCCTTGGGCCGAGCCATTGCGATCGTCTGGTCCTCCCGTAGCAGAAGATTGCATCGCGTCCTGCCGATCATCCATCAAGTCGGCCGGTGGTGGGTCAGAGTGTGCATGTTCGTCCAATAAATCAGCTGTAGGGGGGCGAGGTGCTGGACGAGGCTGTGGTGGCGGTGTCCAAGTGGGCGGTCGTGTCACTGGCGGTGGTGTTGATGAGCTCGAGGGAATGGGTAAACTAGATTGTCGTGGACCCGCTTGGAATGACCTTGCAGTGGACGGACTCGCTGGTGGTGGTGGTCTATAAGCTGGTAATTGCTGCGAGGGCCAAATGTATATGTCAGACAATCAATCATCGTGACGAATGCGACATGCTGGCTCACCTCGACAGTCTGCCCACTGGACATGATGGGACTCGCACGAGGTCCGTGAGCCAGATCTCTGGGTCGGACAGGCACGGGAGGTACATGGCCAACTGCCGACGTTGAAGCTACTGGTCCCGGTGTTGGTGCTGGTGGTGTTGCCGTCGCTGCCCTCGAGTAGACGGGTGGTTGGGCCGAAAACACGCTCTGCAACGATTCGAGCAACCCCCTCATACTCTGAGCCTCCCATTTCCGTGCCCACCGTTCCATCAACGGTCCCACAACTCGGCCATCTGGTGCAACATCCTCACTCGTCCGGATCGCCATGTCCCTTGTCGGGGTCACATAGACCAATGGCGGTTGGCGAGGATAATCGGTCGGGTACCATACGATCAGTGGAATGTAATAGGTTGCTGAACGGAATCCAATTGGAAGTGTTCCGTGAAGCTGAAGCAAGAGTTGCGTGTGTCCCGAATCCGAGGCTGTGAGGATGATGACATGAGTCAGTCAGTCAGTCAGTCAGTCAGTCAGTCAGCGGTTGGACAAGGTCCAGCAACCACTCGTGTCGACCCACTGTATGCCTCTGTCCGTGTGCTCAATGTGGGAAACTGAGAAATCGCATTCAACACATCTCGTGTCACAATCTCCGCCGATTGATACTGAAAGGTCACCTTGACAAGCCATTGTTGAATGACTTCTAATGGAGGAGGCATCTTGTTGGATGGAATAGTATACTCGTTCAAGTACAGACGACTACTATAGACTATTACATGTCCACCTCACCATGTCCATTGACCAGCGCGCATATGCGTCAGTACCCGATCTTCACGCACAACACCAGGAGATCGAACTCGGTTCAACACCCGTCGCATCCTGTCCTGGCGCAACTCGTCCCTTGTCTTTCCTTCCTCGAGCAAGATATGCATCCTCGCATACTGATGCTCCTTGATACCATGCCTCCCTCGTCCCTTGATATCGATTCGCTTGAGCTTGGTACCTTTGGCCACCCAAGCCTGGCTCACAATCAACCGTCGAGCATCGAGTCCCTTGATAGCGGCATGTTGAGCGGCAAGAGCGAGCGTCGACTTGACCCGTCCGCTCACGGCCTTTTCACTAAACTGCATCTGAAGGATTGCTTCGCCGATCGGAAGACCAGCAATCTGGTGGGCTACCATGTTGAGTTTGCGGGGCGAAATTTTGAATGAAGCCGTCGAGTACTTGTGCTGAGAACGAGTACGAGTTTGTGATGGTCAGTATAATGACGTCCGACAGCCCGCTGCATCATGAACCCTCGCGGCACTCACACAGTCGGCAGTCCTCTTCTTTTGAATTCCAGCTTCTTTTCGCAACGAATCCAAGTCCGCAAACACATCTTGCTCGGTCTCTTCATCCACTGTCTTTCGAGACTCGCGCACATTATTTGGGATAGGCGTCTCATGCTCTCTTTCATGGCGAAAGATTTTGGGGACAAGCGATGAGAATATAGAGTAGCTGTAATGACGAGTGACACATGAGCAACAAACACATCAAATGCGGTGATATCGGTTCCTGCTCACCTCCTCTGTTGCACTTCACTAGGCCTTGCGGTCATGCCGATCAAGTTGGATCGGGATACAGTCGGTCTGCATACCGACGACCAGACCGACGTTACGTCTGTTCAAGCGAATTCCCACATGATCAGCCCACCGTTACGCAAACACCGTCAGACTTTGCGAAAAAACTGACTCGATCGTTTTGCCAATGACCTCAACGACATGCTTGTATGTGGCGTTCCTGCACTCGATTCTGTGCAGTTGTCAAACAGAGGTCAACTCGCAAAAAGTGAATGTCGCTCGACTCTGGGCTCAGGGAGATTCATGGGAATTAAATTCTTAAACGCGTGATTGATTCGTTAAATCGATTTCTTAAACTCATTATCTACTCGCGTGACTGCGTTTCACTTTGAGTCGTTTGACTTGGAATATGTTAGAACTCAGCGTTATCGATATTATCGCCCCATTGTAATGTACTACAAGTATTGCTCACCTGTTAGAACTCAGCGTTATCGATATTATCGCCGGTTCTAACAGGGACATTAGTAGAGATACTTCTTTGAGATAACGAACGTGTTTGGGATATATGGTCCGTTCATGAAGCGACGCGCATCCATTTCAACAGAATATGTATACAGCTCAATCTACATCTCACTTGGATCATCTCGCATTCCATCCCAAAGGCATCGGACCATTGGTGGAAAACTTTGCAGCAACTGGTGTCTTTGCCATCACCGCCATCATGGCCGGCTTACAAGGTGGTGGCGGAGGGGGAGGTGGTGGCGGATGAACATGGGTATGGCCATTGGGTCGAGGAGGCGAAGGAGGCGTGTCTTGATCCGGTTTCCACGTTTGCCTCAATGTCGATTTCCTCTTTGGTGTCGTTTGTGTGGGGGTCACACCACTCTTTGCAGAAGCTGGTGATAGACTCGACCGAGAGGTACTCTGCGTATTGATCCTACTCAGCCCTTGTCTCGCTTCACTTGAATGGTCCCAGTCAGCCGCTCCTGGCGTTGTGGCCTGACTTAGACGAGTGGAATCCTCGTACGAAGACGCATTGCCCCAGGTAGAGTAGATGGAATCGATCCCCGTCGCCGTTGTCGCTATGGTCGCACTGGTCAGCCGGCGGGCATCTTGACGTTCAAGCTCGGATCCCGTCAATGTATGACCTGTTGCAGCTGTCGAATAGAATGAATCGGGCGACTCTAACTTGGAAGCCCGCTGAGCCTGTCTGTTGAGTGATTTCACTGCAGAGGAAGTGGGTCTGTAGTATGCAGAGTATATCCTGGTGTGGTCCGGTTGGTCTTGGAGAATCTCTTGTCCATGCAAGTTGTCCCCTTGACCACCTGACAGCGCCTTCGAGTCGGGTTCTACCGTACTATAAATACTGGGAGTCGAAGGATTGGCGACCTTCAAGTACCTTGGTTGGCTTGGCGCACCATTGGGAGTTGATACCGTCATCGTTGTCAGCGGACGGCCATTTGACCAACTGGTTGACTGGTCCGGCTCAATTGGACTGGCTGCCATTCCAAACACTTGACTCTCGATTAGATTCGGTGGATGCTTCGACCCCTCACTCGGTCCCACGTGCATTGGGAATTGTCCATCTCGGATAGTCTTTGACGGGACGTAAAACGAACTCGACCCATCACCTCTGTCTTGGCTTCTCCCTGGTGCTCCAGAGTGCGCTTGGTGATGTTGAGCAAGGACATCGCCGAGCATAGGTGTCTCGTGAAACCCGGATTTTTCAATTGAGTAAGAATCATCCGATGCAGTGGACCTGTTGCGACGATGGTGGCGTGAAAAGAAACCAGCCCAAAATCTGCCATTGACATCTCCTTTTCGTTTGTTTCGCTAAATGGTTGATAAGATATAGTTGTCTCAGCATTAGGTCACACGTTTGAGGTATCCGCATAGGCACTCACACGACGCATCCACAGTTGACAGACGATGCCCATCAAGAGCAGAGCCCCCAGAACGATCCCGACAATTGCACCCGGATGCAAACCACCTTGTTTTTCGCTACTCGACCCTTTTGGTCCTTTATCGCCATCCTGATTATCTGAGGATACCGATTTGCCACCGGGGCTAGTGCTGATGGGTTCAATGTCCGAGGTCCCGGCGATGAGCAGACCGGTCGTCGTGGTAGAGGTTGATGTTAGGCTCGTCCTGACCACGCTCGAGGATGAAAAACTCGTGCTTGTGCCTGTCATCCAAATGTTGTAGCTGAGACTGCCTTTGTCTCGTCAATGCCAGCAAGACTCACTGGTTGGAACATTCAGACTGCTCGACGGTTCTGTCCATTCGGCCGTGTCACTGGGTTCCGCCAAAGCTTGCCAAGCGGTCGTCGTTTGCTGTTCTGCCTGACCCTGCTGCTGCTGTTGGTCTTGTTCCTGCGGTGGTTGCTGGGTGACTGTCTTGGTCCACGCTTGTTCAACAGTCGTCGAAACAGTCGTCGACTGCACGGCCACACTCGAGCTGAAAGACGACGTGGTTGCCACACTCGTCACCGCCTCACTGGACAACGTCGTTTCCACTCGGTTTTGGCTTGTGGAGGACGCCGACGAGGTGGTCAGATTGTCTACTCCATCGACAAGCGAAGTAGGCGGACCCTGGCTGACAGTCAAAGTTGAAGAGCTTGTGCTGCTGCTGATCCGGCTGGATGTTGTAGTAGCGCTGGATGTGGAAGTGAATGGAAAAGAGTCCCCTTCTTGGGATACAAGAGAGGACAGCGGGTCAGACATGTGGGCAGAGAGGCTTATCCGGTTGTTGTGTCAACTGTATTGAATTGATCGTACAGTCGTGTCCAAGTAGCTAGCGATCCCATCGAGTAATCTACATCGTATTGAAAAAGCTACATCGAAGTGATGGCTTTGTGGCGATACATACGACAGTACATTTGCGACTCGTACACACTTTGAAACCAACTTGACCTCCAAACTAGGGTCACCTGCATAAAAGGAACGTCGTCAAAGGAGAATGATATTGTATAATGCATTCGCCGCCTCCTTGACACTGCTGTTGACATTCTGAAACTGGATTTAGCTGGTTGAAACACGTGAGGCGTGTTCTCTAAATCCGCCCAAAATTGATTTAGAGACAGAGCCACGGCCCGCGGTTCCGGCCCGGTCAACCTTTGTACCGGTCCGATTACCCTGCTCATTCACACTTTGCCATGCTACCCATCCATACGAGAACACCCCAGTTGAAATGGGTATAAGATGTTGCTTGGGTATCATGCTGTAGCCTTTTCTTCTTTTGGAGTGTCAATACAGATATCCTGAGCCAAAAGCCATAGAAAATGCCTGCTCCTACATCCCACCCTCGACCACTGGCCCCAGGTGTTTGGGCACCCATTCCCACCTTTTTCGACGCCAATGAGGATCTCGGTGCGTAGCAAACTCGTTGTCCGAGCCCTGAGTTGAATTGTGCTGACCATGCATGCAACTCTGATCAGATGTGTCGACGTTTGTCGCTCACACGGTCCGTCTCGCGCAGGCCAAGATGAACCCAGTCATTTGTGGATCCATGGGAGAAGCCCACCACTTGACGCCCGAGGAACGAGTCACATTGATCAAGGCCGCTCGAAAAGGTCTCGATGCAGCCGGATTGCAGGATGCAACCATCATCGCTGGAACGTACGTATTGGTGAAAGAGACAGACGGCCATGAGTATTCACTGATGAGAGTTCTGACATTGGATGCACAGCGGTTCTGGATCAACTCGAGAAACTATCAAGCTCACCAAGCAAGCTGCTGAAGCAGGTGCAGATGCTGCTATTGTCATTCCTTCGGGATACTATGCTGGAGCATTGGGCCGGGACGCTTTGAAAAAGTTCTTTGTCGATGTGGCTGAGGCTGCGGACATTCCTGTCATGATTTACAACTGTGAGTCGAGCGAGGTCTAGCATTGGGTGCATAAGCAAGAGGCTAGACTCTTTCCATCTGCTACGACACATAGTCCCTGGAGCTGCAGGAGGAATCGATATGGACTCGGACTTGATCATTGACATTGCTCGTTCATCTTCAAACATTTGTGGAGTCAAGTTGACTTGTGGCGCTGTGGGCAAACTCACCCGGATCACCTCGGCCACTACATCAGACGAATTCCAAAAGACTTTTCCTCGAAAGCTCGCTGGGAGCACGTTCTTGACGTTGGGAGGATTCGCCGACTTTATGTTCCCGACCGTTTTGGGTTCGCAAGCTCACGGTGCCATCATGGGTCTGGGTAACATTTACCCTCGAGCGCTTGCTCACCTCTTCGAATCATCTCAAGCATTGGCTGTCAAGGGAAATGCTACCCCACAGCAACTCACTGACATGGCCAAGTTGCAAGGACTTGCTTCAGAGGCTGACTGGGCATTTGTTGCGGTCGGTATTGCTGGTACGAAATACTACCTTGAGGCAACACAGGGATATGGCGGAGTGTGCCGACTTCCCATCCTGCCACTCGCAAAAGACAAGCAGGCAGCCCTGCTCAAGGACGAAAGGGTCAAGCGTTTCATGGAGGTTGAGACTGAGCTGGCAAACAAGGTCAATGGACACTAGGCTCTTGTGTTGATGAATGACGTCCCTCATCTATTGTTACATCATTGTATTGCGAGACATTTCCATGACAGATTTCCCTAGTCATCATTCTCGCTGTCGACCACAGAGAATCAGCTGAAAAGGACATGAAAGGAGTGTCTCCCTTTCCGGATCCACAGATTGGTAGTAGTAGTATGAGGTCTGGCATGAGGCTCTGACCCACTTGGTCTTGGTGAACGTAGCTTTCATCTGGCGTGTCAATCGCACTTTTGTTACCAGCCTGCACATGATGCTTCCCTGTGTAGGCCCCTCATATCATAGACATGGAATGGCTGGCAGCAACAGCTCCCCTACTCACCCAACCCGACCTCATCACCATTCATACCATCCACAAACGTTCAATCAACATGATACCACATTGTCAACAACTATCGAGAACGGTGGTCGACAACCCACCTTGCATAATGTCGCTGCCAACAATTCTACCACAGCTACCACCAGGGACCAAGGTCTAGGACAGCCACATTCGAAAGCCTTGCTCAAAGGCACGAGGAGTAGGACGGGATGCTTGACATGTCGCAAGCGTAAAGTCAAATGCGATGAAAGGGGCCCCGTTTGCAAGCGCTGTGAGATTGGCGAACGAGAGGTCAGTTCAGACTATATGCTGGGCGTCCGAGATCCTCATAGATGAGCTGACAGAGTGGAATTGACAGTGCGAGTGGGTGAGTGCTTCAGCAGATCGCGGTCAGTCACCACCACCGCCCCTGTCGGCCTCGATACGCAAAAGCCCTGGTCGACGACATCATCCATACTCGCCGCATTCCCCTTCAAGTCACTTGGTATACCCATCCTTGGACTCATCCACCGCAGACATTCGTCCCGCAGAATTCTATCTGGCCAATCTCCAATCGCTGCTAGCCTCGGCTACACCATCAGTTCCATTGCCAAACAAACGATCCATACAGCTCGGGTTACATACAAAGGGATCAAGGTCTTCAGCGGCAGACTTGTTAATTACAAATGAGGAAATCGAAGCAGACTTGACGACAAATGGTTCGTGGCAGACAAAGTTTGAAGATGGCAGAGGTGTGCCCGAAGGAGTCTACTTTCAGCTCGTCCCGAACCGGAGGAGGATCGAAATGATTCTCGACCCGTGCTTCTTGACACCCTATTTTCCTACATTGCAAGTGTCATGACAGGCCATATAGCAGCTCGAACTCGGACTGACCGATACAATTCATTCTTCCCTCAGAGACGAACGGCTGGCCTTTCACCACTATGTCCACCATACCTCTCAAGTCATCATGGCTACCGAAGTGCCTACGGGAGGGTGGAATCCATGGATATCAGTCCATCTCCCACTTGCGTTCACCGCACCCCCAGGATCTTCTTCATCGTGTGATGCTCTTCGAATATCAATTCTCACTGTAGGGGCCGTCCATCTTCGATTCTTGCACGACCCAGTGGATCAAGATGCTGTGCTCAAAGTCGCTCGAACGGGAAGGACGAGGGCACTGAAGCTGATAGAAGGCGTACAAACAGGTCTAGCATCCTCCAAAAGAGAGTCCAAGGATCACAAGCTAGAACATGAGTTGGTCCTCAACGCATTGTTGAGTTGCACGATAGCAAGTGTGAGTTGACATTCTTACTCGGCTGTCTTGTTCTCGATTCGGCTAACCGAATGCGCAGAGTCTGGCAGGCGATGGCTCATGGGCTGGTATTCTGACGTCTGCGATTGCTCATATCGATTCCATTGGAGGGGCTCAACAAGTTTTACGAATGGCCTCTCGGACCCACCTCTCACCCCTTCGATTCTGCCTCGAGCAACTCGCCATACGAGAAGTCTTTGGCACCATGTCGACCGGTCTACAACCCAACCTCTTGAATGATGCTTTTTTGCCCTGGTTCTTTGAGGCTGAAACGTGGAGTCGTGAAGAATCGGAATGGGAAAGTGTCGAGTTGATGTTTGGTGTCTCAAGGGGGATGGTGGATCTGATCGCAAGAGCGTGCTTGTTGGTGTCCAAGATCAAGACAGCGGGCAAGGTTGTCCAGGAGAAACCATTGTCGCAAAAGGATGTAGACTCTGAAAGTGGACGGCCGAGTGGCCATACTGGTACCGAACCTTTTGTTCTGCGTCTCCCATCGAGATTCACTTCCCGAGCTGGATCGCCGCACCATTCGATACCCAGGCTACCGGAACCCCACATCTCCGTCGACCTCCAAATTGATATCAACAATAGTACACACGCCAGCCTCCCGTCAAGTCATGTTCAAGACTACTCGATGGACATGCGTTCGGAGCCCCACGCTCTCATCGATAGTGACCCCATACTAGAAGCCCAAGCCAATGATCTGATAGCTGAAATCAACGCCTGGGAAGAGGCCACCATATTTATGCACCTCCACCCGCGCTGCGTCTATGGCAATCATGCTCATCGGTACGCTATGCGTATTCATTTACTGCTCAACATTTTTGGCACGTCGAGGGATGATCCGAGAATCATCAAGGCAGCGGATTCGATCCTCGAGCTGGCAAAGGAGCTATTAGCGTTCTCAGGGAGGATCACGTGGTTTACTTGGCCTGTCATTGTGGCGGGTTTGACGTTTCCGAGAGGCTCGATCAAACGGGATCACGTCTTGGAGTTGCTAGGCGAGTTTGGGTGAGTTGGATCGCAAAAAGGGACCTGGAAATGGCCCGACAGTTGCTGATTAACAATGGAATGGATGAATCGTCCCCGTCTCCAGTCCACACGCTTGTTTTGATACAGCATGGGCCATTTACATCATCACCGAGTACTGGAGAAGGCTAGACCGTGGAGACGAAAACGTGAGCTGGTGGAAAGTCATTGGTTCACTGGGACATAGACCCTTTTTCGATTAGCTAGATACTCGAGGAGATCCATGCGAAATGTGTGCATCGTCTCGACGATTACCTTGATGCCTTTTTAGGGCTTGTATATACAACCTTTGATTTACTAAAGGACTCAGAGCCTAGCCTTTGAGACTGTGTTTTCCTTGCTCTTCTTCCGTCGTGTGCATATCCAGACTGAGAGCTTCGTCCAGCACCTGCGAGTCATCGTCTTGGGATAGAGCCACAGCTTGGGGTGGTGGCCACTTCTTTTGACAGTAGAGAATCGCCATTGCAATCACGACAGAGGCAACGGCCGTCACAATGGTAGCGATTTGACCATTGGTGAAACGAGGCGCCTCGACGACGGGAAACGCCACGATTTGGTACCATAAATTCCTAGACAAACAGAATAAGAGAGATGGCGGCTTCCTCAGCATTGAGCGCGCCTTTTTTCCCAGCCCTCTTTTTCTCGACTGAAACCTCACCAAATGTTGGAAAAGAGGTTCATCCCTGCCAATGTAAACGCCCGCAACGTCTCATCTTCACGAGTCAACACGTTGGCCCAAGCAAACTAGCCATCAGGAAACGAGTAAAATGACAGTTTAGTTGAAACTGATTCAACGGGACAGTGAGACATTCCATGACTCACGTTGGAGGCTTGTCCGGCATAACTTGTTGATGTGAATGAACACGCAAAAAGTAACCCTCCCATGAGATACACGTACTCGTCTCAAACAGAATTGTTTTTTTTCGCGCAAAACTCACCCTATACCTCCGATACAATAGGCGAAAAAGTGGACCGGGTCCGACACGTCCCATACCAGATTGATGATGCACATGATGAGCGTGCTGCAGAGCATAATGGGATTCACAATGAAACGATTTCGAGTGGCGTCGCTGTAGACTGTCAGCACGTAGGTGGAAACAATGGCGACAGCGGTCATGATGCTTGGGTAATAGTTGATCTACAGTGTTGGTTTGCCGTCGGGGAAGCTCTCGTCAGCGGATATCAAACGGAAGTGAATTGGACAAGGGGACTCACTTGTTCTTGAGAGTATCGTCCTGTCGACTTGAGCCATAGATTCTGCAAAATCACCCGTAGTAAACGCACAAGTCAGACATACATTACATATCGACAGCTATAGCACGGCTGGGGGCCCTCACCATTTGCGCATAGACCCCAACAGCCTCAAACGATGTCGCCGAAAGCATAAACAATGCCGAAAAGAGGTAGAACCGCCAGCCACGAAGAATCTTGTGCATGCTTGCCTTGAAGCTTTTCCAGGTGATGGGATTGTGAGATCGAATTACGTGGAGCCGGGTCAGTGACAATGACCGTTGCTCTTGTGTCATCCACCATGCCTTGGTTGTCGTTGGCGTGTCGGGGAAACAAAAGAAGCCGTAGATTGCGACGGGAATCGTAATGACCTGCAGAGGGAGAGAGGTGAGGAGGGGGGGGAGGGATTGTGAGTCGAGTTGAGTAGGCGGGGGCGGTTAGAGTGTGACAAGGAGACTTACAAAATCGATAATGAAAAGCCATTGCCCTGGGGATTTAGGGCCTAGCATTCAACTACCTGCCAGATGGTCTTGAGAGATGGAACCGAAAACTCACATCCCTTGTAACCATGTCTCCCCTCCATTGTCTCGACGATAGCACCTTGCATCACGCCAGAGAACAATGTTCCAAACTGGGCTGCCGACGTAAAGACGGCCGTCCGCTTTCCAAGTTCGCTCTATGATATATACGTACACAAGGAACGAATCAGAAAAATCTGTGGCATTCTGAAACGTGACATTCCGTGACTCACATCTTTATACCAACATCCAAGAATGTACTGTGAAAAGGCATCCACCACTAATGAGCTACTTCAGTCTCGCACGATACACGTTCAGCAGGACTAACATGTGTTCCCGAAAATGTCGAGGCTTCAAAGAACCCCTGGATGAATCGAATCGCCCATACTTGTTGATACGTCTTGACATCTAAAATAGCGGCAGCCGTCAAACAAAGACGAGTCAGGGGTCCCGGTCATCTCTCTTTCTTTTCCGACTCTCAGGGGCAAACAAAACTCACATGCCAATGCCAGTGTCAAGAACCCCCAGACAAAGATACAAAACGGAAACCAAACCCTGGGCCGAACCCTGCCCGACGACAAGATCAACGCACTGGGCCATTGCCCCAGAATGTACCCGGCCGTAAACATGGACCCGGCATAAGTGTATGCATTGCCTACGAATCCGATATCCTCCTTCATACCCGTCACATAGGCATTGGCCAAGTTGGCTCGATCGAGGTAATTGACGAAATAGGAAAGACAGACGTAGGACAGGACAAAGCAGTCGATTTTGAAGAGGAGTCGACGTTCGGCCGGGTCTGATGGGGGTTGACCCCAGAAAAAGGTTTCGACTTTACGTTGTCGTGCGCCCATCTTGAGATATTACCTCGGTTGAAAGTGAGATGATTCAATCCCAGGGGGAGAAACACTGTTGTATATTGACGGGGCAGGCGACACCCAGCGATGGTGAAAGAGCAGTCCAGCCGACGGCGAAAAATACGAAACCCCTCGTACGACGTTGCAATGGTCTTTTGTCTGTCGGATCGGCGTAGCTCCACTCTACGCTCAAAGAGAGCCGGTGGAGTGCAAAAAGTCAAAGTCGAACCTACTGGCTGGGGTTCTCCGCTGCTTGCTTTTCTGCAGTACTCTTGACTGGTACGATGCTACGATGCAGTCAGGCTATTAACTGGATACGTCAAAAGTTGTCATGAACCTTTGCCGAATTGCGAAATTCAAGAATCTCGAGGTTACTACGGAGATAGCCGAAGTTGCTGAGGTCAGTACCCGGCGGACCTGTACCCGTTGAACTATTCATGTCGAATACACACAGCGAGTTATACATCATACGGACATACGGACATACATGGGCCATTTAATCAAGTGTCACAGATGGAATCAGAATCATTTGTTTCCCAATTCAAACTTTTCAGACAAACAATGCGCCATGAGCGCTCATGACATTTCCTTGAGTGTCTTTTCAATCGTCTCCAGCAAGATATCGGCGTGGGCATCACCAAAGATCAACATGGGTCTGAGACGGACCTGTATGGGTGAGGGATGAGAGACATGTTAGCGGACTTGATCCCTCTGCCCGCCGCGGTCCGAATTCGAGCACTCACCGAGCGGTCACCACAGGGTCCCATTTGCACCCCATTCTTTCTCATTGTCATGACAAACTTGTCCCTTGTCTTGGCGTCTGGGAAATCCCATGCGATAAACGTGCCATCGCCTTTACCCCGCAAGTTGAGTGCTCCGGATGATGGCGTAAAGAGGTGCTCGAGGCTCGAATACAGCTTGGCGCCCATGGAGGCGGTATGCTCCACGAGCTTGTGATCTTGCACGTACTTTATCATCTCTCGAGCTTGGAGAGCCCGGATAGGGTCGCCCTGTCAACAACACTGTGAATGAGCTTTTCGGGTTGGGTGATTAGCAGCATCTCGATTTGAGACTCACCATCCACGTGTTGTAGTGTCTGACGGGTGCATTGGGTCTGGTTTCAATCTTGTGGTAGACCCCGGCAGATTGCATCTTTTTGCTAAATGTCACAAAGTCTGGCTCTTCTCCCTTTTGCAGGCCCCATTTTTCGTGAGCCCAGAATGTTCCGGTCGCTCCGACTCCGGTCTGGACTTCGTCCACGATAAAGTAGGCGTCGTGTTTCTTGGCAATCAGACGAAGAGAGCGGAAGAATGAGTGGGAAGCGTGCTTGTCCCCTCCTTCGGAGAGGATAGGTTCTACAATAACCGCAGCCACGGGTTTGGTTTTCTTACTGGTGATGATTGACTGTGAGTGTTTGCTCGAGATTTAATTTTGCGAAAACGACACCCACCTTTCCACCAAGATTCTTTCATACTCTTCCAGGCACCTCTTCTCCTCGGCCTCGTTTTCCTTGATGTGCTCTTCCAGTGGGTACTTGAGATCAGGAAACGGAGCGGCAGGCCAATCAAAAGCTGGAACGTCGAGCTGGAAAGGGAAATTGGTCGGTCGTCCAGACCAAAAACACCCAACCATCATCTTGCCTCGGATTGTACTCACCTTGTGAATCGCCTTGCTTCTCGTGGCACTCAGACTACCAAACAGCCTTCCATGAAATCCACTCTTGAAACTCAACACGGAAAGGTTTGGGGATCCTGGGGCCTGGTTGAGCATACAAGACTCGAGCTCTTCCTGTGTAAAGTCTGCCCCGTTGCGTTGACGGTTTCTGTATGCGATAAAGGCGCATTTAAACGCAATCTCTGAGTGACATGAGAGTTGAATGCAGCATAAGTGATTGATCTGACATGTACAGATTCGGAAATGCATACGCACCGTTTGCACTGCTTCCACATGTCGCAGTCATCAACTGGTCCAGGCCCTCTGGGCGAACCTTCATCAAACCATCATGTAGCCATCTGATCCATTGTCCAGGCGGGAAACTTCCCAACGCAGGTCGGTTGATGGCGGCCTTTTGAAACTCTTCGGTTTGTGCCATTTTGAGCAACGGAGGAGCATTGTACCCGATCGCAATGGAAGAGATTTGAGCAAAAACGTCGAGCAGCACATTCGAGTCTGCGTCGACGAGGTAGTTTCCGCACGAATTGTCATAGTCGACGACGAGAACGTGAGCACGTCCGTCTTGCAGTACATCGATTTCCGCCGTCTTGTTGTGTTCAAAAAGTGAATGGATGCTTTAGCTTGCGAAGTTGTGACAACAACAGCGTCTCGCTTCCAAAGAGAACTCACCATGGCCTTGCTCTTGGGGCCAGGAACCACCTCGGTCAAGACTTTTGGCCTTTTTGGCTCATTGGGTATCAATTGCGCCGTAGAAAACTGTTTTGTGGTTATCCAAGAGGAGGCCTTGTTAATGCGGCCTGCACTGAGCAATGTCGTTCTTTGCGAGTTCTTAAAGAGAATGCCAGCAGTCATTTTATTGGGGTAGCACTCGAGACAACCTTGAGAGAGTGAGAGTGTCCGTAAAAGGCGTCACAAAAATCTGTGTTTGTACGCTCTGAGCCGTGCAAGGCGTAATGGATGCTTGATACTATGGACCCCCATCTTACATCTCAGAGCACGTATATATACTGTATAGATCCAGGATGATGCTCGTAGGATAATCCACAAGCAAGTCAATGTTGCCATGAAGAGAATCCTTGTCCTGCGGCTCCTGCTGCTCGCTCGGCTCTCGCCCTGGAATTAGCCGAAGCTCGTCACGAACCTCGGCTATTTAACAATCCGTGGAGACTCCACAGCATAGATAGGATGTCAATGTCAGTACGTACTGTATCGCTTATCTAGTATCTAGGAAATCCAGTCCGAGACATTCAATGAGAGCCTCGAGCTCAAATGTCAATCGCAGTCATAGAGTATATACGAGTATACTCGATGCTCGATGAACGGCCAGGCCATAGCACCAGCATCGCTGCATTCCATTTCCAGCACATTCGTATATTCAGACATTCACATATCACATATCAGATAACACATAGATCACATTCATGTGCTCACAGCACTCACCACACTCAACTCGCAGCTACTCTTGCCACAAAAAGGCACGTTTGTTGCGTTTGTGAAATCCCATCTCAAGTTCTGAGCACGTGACTGGATCTGTCTGACGTCAGAATGACGTTTGCATCCGCTTCGGTCAGCGGGTGAAACCCTAATCTCATTGGGATCGAGGTATATAACCTGTCCCAAAGTTGCCACCCATTGCCACCCACACTCCACGACGTTACCTCAAGGAATCCCACAGCCATGAGATTCGTCAACGTTTTACCACTCGCAGCCCTCTTGGGTTCAGCTTCGGCTCTCCCTTGGGGATCTTCCTCTGACGACCAAGTCGAGGTTCCCTCGCTCAGCGTGTCGGAATGGCAAAAGATTCGCTCCATGGGATTCAACTCCATCTCAGCCGGGATCAAGCTTGCCGATGATTTCGTTCAAGACATTTTCAACGATGTTGAAGACACCTGGCCCATGATGGACGATGATGGCGAAAAGACCATTTGGCAATTGTTGAACGAAGACAAGGATAGGTACTCCAAGTTGCTCAAGGCTATCAAGATTGAAGGCGGCCATGCCCAAAAGGCATTGGACGACCGATCCAAGCACATTACCTTTTTCGCTCCCGAAGACTCTGGTATTCCCAACCCCCACCATGGTCATCATGACCATGATCACCATGAGCTCTTGACTTCTTACGACACTGCTTTCGAATTCCTCGCCACCAACCCTTCTTTGGACAATGTCTTGAGAGTCCACGACTTGCACGGCCACAGGTTGAACGATGGTGGTGACAAGGACGACGAGAGGAAGAAGAAGATTTTCAAAATCATTCTCGGCGAAATCCTCAAGTACCACGGACTTCCCGAAGCCCTCTCTGCTGGTGACTTGGCTTCCAACAGGACAGTCGCTACCGTTCTTGTCCCCAAGTTTGGAACCAACGATGAGCAACCTCTTCGTATCAGGACCGAAAAGAAGTTGGTGCCTCCTTCGCTCGAGCTCAACTTTTACGCCAAGGTCGTTCCTTCCAAGTCTGACAGGCAGGCCAAGAACGGTTACTTGCACGAGATTGACCACCCCTTGATCCCTCCCCCCTCGGTCTTGAGCTCTGCCTTTTTCTCTAGGCACCTCGACACTTGGACTACTGCTATCCAAAAGGTGAGCTGGTTTTGTGTGTGTGTTGTATCGCTGGCCGGACCTTGTACTCATATTTTTTTGCCATCTCTGCAGGCTCACGGAGTCGAGTCTGTCGCTTGGGAAATGGACCTCGAAAAGACAAAGAAGAAGCACAAGCCGGTCTTCCACGGCGCCCCCGCGATCACCGCCTTGATCCCCACGTCTGAAGCATTTGGAAAACTCCCTCCCAAGCTTCAATGGTACCTCTTTTCTCCCTTTGGCGAACACGCCTTGAACAAGCTCTTGACGTTCCACCTTATCGACAAGTTTGTCATCTTCTCCGAATCCATTCACAAGGTCGGTACTCACGGCCACAAGGACCCTCACCACGGTCACAAGGACGATCACTTTTTCAACCTCGCCTTTGACGACCACGACCCATCGTTCCACTTTGAGCACGATATCCCCACCAAGCTCCCTGGTGCTCACGTAAAGGTCACGATTGACAAGACCCGTGTTCTCCCCGTCCCCGGTGCGACCAAGACGACGCTCAAGATTAATGACATTGAAGCCGAAGTGATTGATGGTGTGGCCATCAACGGTGCCTTCCACATCTTGCCCGAGGTATTGAAGCCTCCTTGCAAGCACAAGGACAAGGACGGTCAGTTGGTTGAAGCTGAATGGGACAACTGGGAGGACTGGTTTGTCCAGTGGGCCGACGAGTCTGACTAGGGATGTTGAGTTTTTTTTGAAAAATTGGGGAAAGAATAGTGAAAAAGTGAACAATGGTGAAATGTAACTGCGACTCGAAACAAATTAAACAAGAATGAATTGTATCAAATAGTGATTTCAGAGAAATGTAGTATCTACCTCGAAAATCAGTCTATGCTTTCACGTCGGTATTCATCTAGTCGAGCCACAAAGATTTAATAAAGTTGAGCGATTTGAGCTGAAGAGTCCATAGTAGCAGCACCCAGTATAATGCACTTGACAGTCATCACATCTGTCACATATCACACTGAGAGCACAGACATGCCACAATTGCATTTGTCACAACATGTATCATGCACCTCGCTAGTAATCCTCCCCTCTCGATACAATTTCCTTGCACGTCGGCCGCAACAAGATTGAATGCTCAAACTGAGCCGTCATGCAACCCGGTTCAGGATCGACCAAGGGCGGGTAATCCATGACGAGCCCCTCCTTGACCAACGTGTTCAACGCCAACAAGTAATTCTTTTCCCCTCGCTTGTCCAGGTATCGTCGACAGAATGGCAATGTCCCAAAGTTTCGCTGAATCGACTTGAGCAACGAACGGGCGGATTGGTGCGGGAGCGTATAGGATTCAGGGAGAGGCTGGGCGAGACCATAGTGTGAGCACGCGCCTTGTTCAAACACCCGTCCCATGCCGGTGCTTCCAAACGTCTCAATCGCATAGTATTCCCCTTCTTCCATCTTGGTCTCGTCCCTCGCTGATCCGTGCATCTTGACAATCGGAACCGTCTTGCCACCATGAATCGTATAGGGCGAAATCGAATGTCCATTGAGGTTTTGAATCGCCTTGACGGGTAATTGCTTGCCACCCATGTCGACCTCGTAGGATTCCATGACTTCCTGGATCGAGTCCCCAATATCGCACAGCCGAACATCGATACCGGCTTCCTTGACACCTTGTTCGGTGGCTTCTTGGACCGCTTTAAGTAGTGTGTCCCATTCCGGGTCGGCAAAGTTGAGTGTAAAGGCAGAGTCGACGATTCGCCCATTCACATGCACACCGAAATCAACCTTGAGAATGTCCCCTTCTTTGAGGTCTGTACGCCAGAATAACACAATTAGCATTGGTTCGCCTCATCGAGATCATGTCCTGTCCACAAAAACTTGAACCATGGCCACTTACGTTGCTTGTCTCCAGCATTCGGTGTATAATGCGCTGCAATCTCGTTTACGCTCAAACCCGTTGGGAACCCAATCCCCGCCTCGAATCCATTCTCCTCAACCAACGCTCTCGTACCATCCTCTATCATTTCCGCAATCTCCGTCATACTCATGCCCGGCTTGATGTTGGCTCGAGCATAGGATCTGACTTGACGATGCACTTCTGCAGCTCTTCGTATCGAAGTGTAGGTGGTTTCTGAGTCAGCGTGCGCCAGTCTCTCGGCCTCTCTTTTCTCCGCCATGGATATACGTGAGACGTAGCTGTAGCGAACAATGTAAAACGTAAGGGCAATTCGAGGCATGGCAAGATATGGCCGGAAAACACCTACTCCTCCTTGTATGGAACCTCTTGACCCACGGGGAAAACCCCATTCTTGAAAATCTTGGTCACCGGTACTCTTGGAGGCTCAGACTGAACGGCAGCTGGCGACTTCTTCTTCTTCTTTGCTGTGTTCAACCGGAATGACATGGGCTTTGATGATGAATATCAATGAACCAGTTTTCATTTTGTTTTACGATTGCTTACACTTCTTCTTCTTCTTCTTCTTTTTGGCATCTAGAGATCAAGCTACTAGTCAATGCCGCTGGCCAAAAAGAATCTTGCAAAAAAGGATGAATCGTGAACCCACCTCCATTAGCACCTTCCGCTTCGTGGTCATCACCCTCATCGTCCTCTTCACCTTCGTCATCATGACCTAGAGCGATCTCGGGATGACCACCGCCGTCATCAGCATCTTGAGGAGTCTGAGCCAATTTGAGTTTGGCCAGGTTCTCGGCGGCCACCAGAGGGTCCTCGACCTTGATCGACATTTCTTCTCTTGTGCAAGTTCTTCTTCCCCTGGTCGGAGAGAGATGAGGACAAACAAGATTGTATGTGACAGAGCAGAGTGGAAAGAGTGGCGGAACAGGAGCGGTTTCGAGTGAGGCAACTGGACTTTCGGGTGATAGCGCTCAGACGCTGAATTTCGCCGCTTTGAATGAACCCTAAAGTGAGTTCAAGCCAAACTAAAGCCGTGGAACAGGCATGGTTGGATATTGAATACCATCTCGGGGATCTGTAAAACCAGCAAGGTAAGCAAAGCAGGAAAGTGTACCAATTCCATGTCATCAGGATCGTCTATGGTAAAATGCCAACTATATGTTACAACAGCGACGGATGGCGTAAAAGAGGTTTCGATATACTGTGCGCAAGAATGTTTTCTTGACATTCAAGATGGGATGATGAAAGGGAAGATACAGACCAAAAAAGAGTAAACACGTGGCGATGATGTGGCCAGCTGGAGGCTACATGAATTATGGGAATGAGACAGTCGGTGAATAAAAAAAAGGAAAGAGTTGGTCGGTGAGGCGATACAGATTCACGAGGTGGAAACAATAGGGGAGGTCGAAATAACGAGACTTTTTGCCCGTACGAGGAAGTGATGGTGGCACTGGGTTGTACGAGCAGGCGGACAGAAAAAAAAACGGGCCGCCTATGGACCAGTGCGAATGATGGTAGAGCTCGGAGGCGTCATGTGTCCGAGAGGTGTAGCTGCTCCATTCCCACGTCCTGCCGAGGGACTCGAACTCGAGCTCGTTGAAAAGTGGGATGTCTTGTCCCACGCGTGCTGAGAGGAAGATTGCAAACCAAAGTATCCATCCATCATGTTGCTCTGAGCTCCCCCGCCAGAGACACCTCCACCACCACTACCGCCCTTGGGTGTGCTGAGTTGGCTGACACTGTGGCCACCCCCGAGAGCCGAGTAATCAGGTCCAAACGGGTTTGCATAGCGGGGAGAGGTACCAGTAGGCGTCGTACAGCGAGATTGGCCAGGTGAAGCGGAGCCACAAGGAGCCCGAGATTGGAAAAAGCAAAACTTTTCCACCTGTCGCCCAGCACGAAAAAAGTGTGTGTGTCAATGCTATATTCGACGCTATCCATCATAAACCAACGGAGCTCACAAATTCTTTATAACTGTCCGAGTGAATCCCACTTCCTTGCTCAATCGCAGGCCCTTCATCTTGCGCTCGATTCTCCATCGTCTGATCCCTGTCGTTGCCGTCAATCACAACCTCTGGCAACTGATGCTCGGGCTCATCGCGAGGCGGGCTGTTGGTCTCACTTGGCGACACACTCTCGCCACTTGAAGGGGACATGGGCGCGACGATCAATGACGATGAAAGTGGTGGTGTAGAGAGAGCCGATGAGGGGGGCGTCAAGAGATCCATACTGGCACTGTTCTGACTTGGAACGGCCTGCGGCCGGTCGACATGGCCGGACCTCTGAGGGCTTGCTGTTCGATACGTCATGCTCGGCATCATGTCGGATATGAAATTGCGTTTAAGCGTCGAAGGCGGTGAGTTTCCAGTAGATTGACGCCAGGCAGGCAACTCGTCGTGCTTTTCAACCTTTTCTCCACCCCAGGTCCGCCGTCGTTCGTGCGAGGATGTTCTGGATAATGGTGGACGTTGAGGTGATGCTTGTCCCTCTCGAGAACCAAGCGAGGTCGATGGCTCAATGTTGGCCTGACCAGAGCTTCGAGGGGGACTATGAGCTTTTTTTTGAACCGGTGGAGACAAAGGGGAAGGGGCACAGTATGCATTGAGTTTGAGATGTTGATGAACGTCTGGGGGTGGTGGCGCTTCAAAAGACGTGGTCCGGAATAACGGAACATCCGGGCTCGATCCAGGAGAGGGCAAAGAAGAGGTCGATTTTCGAGGAAGACCGAGGAATCCGGTCGAAGGCGACCCGTTCCTATCCTTGGTCGGCATATGCCAACCGGCCGCTCTGCCAATCTGGCCTGAACGAGTGGAGCCTAGGACAGGGGTGGACAAGGCGGTCGCACGTCGAGGGGGAGACTCTGCAGACTCGTTGCCCACGTGGAACATGGGTTTGGTCCGTCTTGTCGGTCTAGCTTTTCTAAACGTAAAGTGATAGTTTCTTCCGCCGAGACCTGAATCCCACCATTCTTGCCCCTCAATAGAGTATCGAACACAGAGGACGAGACGGCGTTCTTCGAGGTTTCTACGGAAATCTTCGAGCTTGATGACAAAGCTGAAGCGATCCCAACCCTCGTCGCCCGTCACCTGCGAAGAAATGTGAGCGAGATGCACCCCAGAGACTTCGGATACCGTTCTGTGGCAGTATACCCAATGCTTTTGGTCAGTGCCCAAGACAGGCGGCATTTGAAAAGAGGCCAACTTACTGCCAATCGTCCAATGTGAACCGAACAGCGATCCATTTTTCAAAAGACATGTTTCGCGCAAGGACTTGACCTCTCAATACCAATGGTTGTCCGTGTGCAGGCATTTCCACCTTTTCCAACAAGACATTGTGTTGCGCCAACTCGGATGTGTGTAGAGACCCAAAATCGATCCGTGTCCGAGGCACAACGCTGGATCCGTCACCAAACAGAAAACGATCATTCGACGTGTCCTCGCGGCTGGACGCAGAGGAAATGAGGCCATTGCGCTTCTTTCGCCAGGTGGCATAGTCGCGAACGTCCGTGTCAGCTTCAGTCTCAGTCTCCGTTGGGGGATACATGCCCTCTTCGCCATCTGCCGTTTTTGAGACGGCTGTCACCTTTTGTTCTCGCAAAAATAGGACGACGCTCTCGAGTCTTTCTCGTTCATGACCAGAAGATCCAGCAAACCTGACGTTCTTGTGTCTGTCTGACCCATCATCATCACCACCAGGCGTTGGAGGTTCGGACTTGGTGGCCATGACGTTTTCTCTAATGGGCAAATGAGGGGTGGATTGAGAACGAATCTTGAGTGAGGGCTTAACCACTTCTCCGCTCTTTTTGCGAATCATGGGTGAGCTAAATCCTGCTTCATAGGATGAATCAGGATTGGCCGAGGCAGTGTCCCTATCACCGGCACTAACGGGAGGCGTTGAGGGAATGTTGAGTTGTAGAGAAGATGAAGGTTGTCGTCGCAACCCGAGACTGGGACCAATTCGACCATGATGGCGAGGATTGATGACACGCGGGGATGCGAGCTTGCCATCTAGAGGATGTGCTGGCACAGGTATTTCCTTTTTTTCAGCAGCTTTTGGAAAGGGAATAATGGACTCTGTATTCTCTTGTTCAGCACCCGACACTGGTCGCTGTTGGGGTTCAGCCTGGTGGGAACTGGGAGATCGATCAAGTGATCGGCGTTGCGGTAGTCTGGGCGCTGCTAGAGCATCATCGTCCTCGTTATCAAAGCTGACATCGAGGTCTTGACTCGTGGTTCTTCCTCTGGAAAGACGCTTCTTCTTTTCGACAGCTTCTTGTTCAGAGGCATAGCGTTGTAGACTGAGTGTAATCTCGTCCAACGGTGTCGGTGGAAAGTTTGATGATTCAGTGGAAGAATTGGACGTTTGCGAGTCTCTGGGAGGGCGATGAAGACCTCGGAGTCCGAGAGCGTCCGACTTTTTGCCCAGCTGCTGTACGCCGCTACTGGCCATCTTGTGATCCCGAGGTGTGTGTGAGTCTGCTCTCGAGGGGCTCAAAGCAGCGCTTCTCCGAGGGGTCACATTTGCACTGTCGACAGACGGAGTGTTTGATGGCGACACCTCTTTGGATCTGCTTCTTGAAGACGCCCGACGAGGCAAGACTGGTGCAGGAGAAGGAGCTTCATCTTGGGGTGATCCAGGCCCGTACAACGACGCATAGTGTGATCGCCTGGACCGATGAGCAGGGCGTTGTTGAGATTGAGACGAGGGCTCGTCATGGGATGATGACTCCTTTGTCTGTTGGACAGTCTCTGTGCTTTTTTGAGGAGTTTGCTGCGAGTCATCGAGGGGAGACGACCAATTGTTATACTTGGGAAGTTCGTCAATGGGGGAGTGTGGGAGAGACGATGTCATGGAAGACGAAGGCGATGTAGGTTCCGTGTAAGGCATGGTGGTGGTAACGCTCAAAAAGAGTAGTGCGCGCTCTTGAACAAGACTTGCTTTTTGTACAAGGGTGTCGCTTGTTTTAGGATGCTAGCGAACTGGACTAGCTTTGAATCGCGATCGGGCTGGAATGTGAAGAAGAGGAAAAAACAACAATGGTCAGCTTTACAATGGCTAGAGTATTGGGCTAGACAATGCACACGCGAGCAGGTCAGAGAGCATCAACAAGTGGTCAGGAGAGGACGGCGAGAGAAAAACGAGGAGAGTGTTAGTGACCCATCAGTATCAATGCAATGTGATGTGTCAATGACGAATCCCTAGAGAGTGCCATCTCCATGCACGAGAGTCGCCGCCCCTCAGAGGATGGATGAGGTATGCAAGCATATGAGAGAGAGAGGTGGCCGAAAAGGTGACTTGCAATTTGTTTGACAAGATAGGGGCAGGTCTCGCGTTGACTTGACAAATCATGTATACACCAGAGTGAGAGATGGTGTGTTTGCGCAATGCGAGGTTCCAAGCCTGTGGAAATGGCGCGTTCCAGGCTATATGTCCTCCCGTTCCTTATCCTTGTGAGCCAAGTGTATTGTGTCTGTGTGTGTTTTTGTGTTTGTTTCGGGGCAAGATGGAAATCGGTCTTGTTAGAGTGTCGGATTGTCTCACACCAGATTGACGATAGGTGGGAACCGAGACGGCCGAATGAGAGCAGATTGAAAGGCGATGAGCAGGTGACAGGTGACCGAGTAGAGTAGAGAGTAGATTCACCGCCCTGCCGAATAGTCAATCTCGGTCAATGGGTTGCGCGGCAGTGGTCCTCCAAGAAAATAGTGTCAAAGAAAGCAAGAGAGAGAGTGTGTGTGTGTATCGCGCCGAGAATGAAAGTGATGTGACTGGGCGATGACGGCGAACAAAGGAACGAGACAAGTGAGAGGGACAGCTCCTTCTTTGCCAATCACCGCTGCCTAGCTGCCTAGCTGAAAGGGTGACGACCAAGTAGATAGGGGAGAGAATCTAGTCGAACCCGAATGTTTTGCTTGCGGCGCTACTTGTTTTTTTTGGTGAGACGGTGAGACCAACGATGATGATGATCTCATTCGCACTGACGTAGGTGGTGGATCTCCTCTCTCTTCGACTGCGGCAGAGATTCAGTACGTTCAGTGACGGTTTGACAAGAGCCGAGAGAGTGAGATGCACGAGTCTTGTCGTTGTACGACTTTGTTGATGAAGAACCAAAAGAGATGGAGTTTGTCGAGGTGTTGATTCAAACCAAACGCATATGCCCTGGGCTAGTCTACCAACGAGTCTTGCGAGTGACGGTGGCTTGCGCGAAAGATGGTGAGAGCAGAGCCCATTCAACTCTGATGGAATGGTGTCAGTCGTCCACCTGATCTGCTGCCACCCGGCATCTCGACCGCTTCTTCACCGCGTTACGGTCGTGTACGTAGTGTGTAGGTGTGTTTCAACGGATGCGTGTAAATGCGCACAGTGATCGCTGGGGATTAACCGATTGACCAATGTTCCCCCTAGAGAGCTTGAGACATCGAGGCATCAAGTATGGAGATGATAAGCTGCCAAGACTGGAGCGTGCAAAGTGTGCCTCGTCCTCTGTGATACATGTCCCATTCCATATCGCATCCACCCCTCACTTTTCGAATGGAGTGTATCGCTCATCAGGTAGGAAAGATGGTCGTTGTTGCTGCTTCTGCTGGTATAACGCAGCCGTGACGAGCTGATCGACTTGTAGATGATCACGTTGATCACTAGTGTGTTGATTCGGTGATGGATCACACAGCAGCAGTGAAGCGTGATGGTGCGATCATTTGTTCTCCAGCTGATATAAATGCGTCTCGTGTCCATTCCCTTTGAGACAACCTCTTTTGATACTCGATGTACACACCAAGTTTGAAAAACCCGTCGAGTGAATGCTTGCAAAAGTGTCTGAACCACTGATACGGTCGGTGCTCGCCAATGAGAGCTAATCTTGATAAACCGAGGGGCAGTGTTTCTGTAACCTGTTTGTCTCTCTCTCTCTCTCTCCTGACCACATGCTCTGACGCTCTCCACTCTCACCACGCACACACGAAAAAAAAGACTTACCCCATGTAGACATTCATGATTTCTCGATTCGTCTCTCTATCTCCCTCAGCGATGCTCCGATGGTGTCTTGCTGGTTCTGCCTTGACTTTTTTTGTGCCGGTCGCACTGTGGCCTGACTTATTGAATGAGTTGAATGCCGTCCAGGAATGGTGTAATGCTGTGCGATTGCCCCGTTTTGCAGAGTGACTATGTGTTGATTTACTTGGGGTTTCCGTCGTGCGCCCTCCCCCCCAAACTAGGGTTCACTCGAGAGAATGACTATGAATCCTTTGATCCTTGAATCGAGTGGAAAAAGACTCTTTACGAGTCCAAGCCAAACCTCGCCTTTGAGTTTCCAATTGAAAACGTTGAATGTGGGTCGTCGGAGAACAAGCAAGTTGCAGCAAGTAACGAGCAATAAAAGCTTGCCGGAATGTGGGCGAAACGGGACGACGCGAACACACAAAAGACTCGCTCGCTCGCCGTACCGACCAGACACACACGGAACAAGCCGAGATAACAAGACGAGATGGCACGGAATCACCTCTCTACTGGGATCCACTAGTACTACGCTCAAAAAGAGCGAATTCAACCTACCGACAAAACTCTCACGGTTTTGATCGTATCATTTCATCCATTCATGTTCGTACCACCCCCCAAGATCAAAAATCAAAGTATGCAACATTCGTCCGTACTATCCGTTACGTGCCTTGACAAACATCATCCTCTGTGTCACTTGTGCCTTTTTCTCCAACTTTTCATGAATGGGGGAGGGCGCGCGTTTCGGGACGTCATTTTCGATCTACTAGTGGGCGATGATGAGATATGAGATGATTAATGATTGTTCATCATCATCATCACCAGTAGGCTCGTAGGCTCGCAGGCTCACTCGAGTGAACCCAAGCATGCGCGAGTGGTTCTGGGACTGACGTGAATGGGTTGGGTTGGGTTGCTCATCAAGACGCTTGCATGCATGCGTGCCGGCAGGCTGCAGGCTGGGGTCCAGGAAATCGACGAACCAAACAAAAAGCCACCGCCGGCAGCAATTATTCCCACTTTTTTCTGGGTCGTTGTGACGTTTGTGACGTTTGTGGCTTGTATGTTGGTGTCGCGAACCGAGCAACGCAGGGCCAAGCGGGTTGGACACAAAGTAAATATTAGTCATACGAGATGGTACGAGATGTACGAGAGTTTACGATTTGACATTTATTCCATGAATGCATGATCCATGAATGCATGATACTGGACATTGGATGCAGCACGGGATGCATGAACAAAGAGTACTCGACATGTTCAGTGACCAGTCTTCCGGCTTGTCCAGCTTGTACCATCAAGTTTGCACAAACTGTGAAACAAAAACCCATGGCTACCTCGAGAGAGGTCAAGACGTTGGGGCAACATCCGCCCCCCTAAAACAAAGTAGTGTACACACACACACACACACACATCTCCCCCGTACCTCCATACCGAAAATACGTCCATCCCTCGCCGAACCCCAGTCGTTGCGTTTTGGAGCCCCGCACCCTGTTTGTCTTCTGTCGAGCAGCCAGTTTGGTTCAGTGAGTCGGTGAGTCGTTGGTTTGTATCTTTTGGGTGTGGGGACCGATGTCGGAGGTTCAATAGGCAGCAGGACCCCGCCTAATTCACATGACTCAAGGGTAGCTCTCGGTATATGTAAACTCCCGGGGGGGTAGGCATACCTAGGCATATTGTCCGTCGGGGTCAAGAAACGTGTGGTCATCTGATGGAGACGGGGGATGTGGTGCGATTGTCCCGTTGAGAATGATCAAGTTGGCGGTTGTACGAAAAACGACTCTCTCGTCAAAGACTACTTGTACCCGTCACGGGCCCTGGCCGCCTTTTTGATATTCATGTCTTGAACCACCATAGTGTGCGTGCCTCTGGTCGTTGTCTGTTCTCATATTCTCATGCGCGCTCTTTTGGCTAAACTCGATCAATCATGCACTCGTGTTCATCTCTGAGATTCATGTATCGCTCTTGAAAATAAATCGTTGTTATAGACCAAACTTGCAATGTTGCCAACTCCCACAACGCGCGACTCAAGGGATGGCCTCTGCCAAGGGCCAAGACATGCCCACCTTTTTGTCTAGATGGGACATGGATCATGGATCGTTCACACGCACAGTGACCGTTTCACTACTGTGGCGAAACACCTTGACGAATGTGCGAATGTGCAAACACGGGCCCTTTGTTTACAATGTCCATACAGCTTCCATGGGAGAGATGGTCATGAAACAGCGCAAACTACAACCCACGCTGAATGCCTACCTAGTCAGAACAGGCTGAATGGACATGTATGTGTAGGACCGGTCAGGATATTCACAACACACACAGCCAACTCGTGGCCTGCACA
The DNA here is from genome assembly GCA_039545395.1 of Filobasidium uniguttulatum. NCBI lineage: Eukaryota > Fungi > Basidiomycota > Tremellomycetes > Filobasidiales > Filobasidiaceae > Filobasidium > Filobasidium uniguttulatum. The sequence continues at coordinate 625,711 of BCJK01000013.1, read as the reverse complement.
GCCTTTTGGACTGAATTCCTGAATTGCTGGATTCCTAGGGACCGACAGACGAGTGGTTGGAAGAGATTCTCGCATTGCCGAGCTCTCCCCGGAAGATAACCCGCGCGGCGGCTGCTTTTCCAGCTGCCTGCTGCCATTCCTCGCCCAGATCGTCTGCCTGTTAGTGCACGCGCGCGCGCCCCTTTCTCTTCTCTCTCGTCCAAATCCAAATCCAGAATCGTTCTCGCCATGTTGACATAAAGAAAGCCTCCATACACACACACCTCTCGCTCTCTTTGTACCTTGCAAGACGGTATTTCCATCTACGTCACAAATCTCCCGAGAAAGAGACAGAGAGAGAGAAAGCTTGACATCTTCCTCTCTGGGACAAGGACATTGCTCATCTGCCATGGGGTCGTCTTTCTAGCCTTGGTTCTTTCTTTCTACACTCTCCTTCCCTCCTTTTTTCGTTGGACAACGGTTCATACCCCACCACCACCCACCCGGGCCGTCCCAACCGGTCGGCTCTCTCTTATTGCGACACCAGGAGAGAGAGAGAGAACAAGAGATGCCTCTTTCGGCCCCGTTCACCTTGTTGAGGCGATTATCAAGAAAAACTAGAAGACGAGCGGCGTCACCTGAAGGTCATCCAAAAGAGGACTCGGGCGTCAAGAATGAATCCTTTGACAATGTCCAATCATTAGCTATCGACGATGGGACGATTCAAGGCCAGGCTGGAGACAAGCAAGCTGATGATTCCCCATTGTAAGTGCTCTTTTCCACCAGCTAGCTATCCACACTTGAGCTAAACTACTACTGTTATGACGCCTTGGTGGAAAACTTGGACGATCCCGCGTGTAGATCAAGCAAAGTGTCCCAGACAAATCCCTGTTTCAGCCCCTCTGCCCATCCACCCACAGCAGCAGCAGCCACCACGACGGGAACCCAACAGTCCACCCAGAATGACCTCATTGATTCTGGAATAAAAGAGTCTTTTCTCATCAACACACCATGTACCCAGACTACCTCGACTTCCTCGAGCACACTGACCGCCGTGGATGAAGCAGCTGCACTTGGATACACTAAAGAGTCATCAAGAGTATCAACACCGCAAACACCATCCAAGGGCCGTGAAAGTAGAATCACTCGGAGCTCACCTCTGGTCCGACCCGACAAACCTAATCCAATCAAGACATCAGGTCTCATGAGAGCTTCAACAACATACCGCCGCGAAACTGAAAGCAGAGGAGAAGAGAATGTTTCGGACGAAATGGGATTCATGATCAACCACCGAGATTCAACAATGCCAAGATCCTCGTCGACATGGAGGACGTGGGGAAAACGGACTGAACAGCCCAAACGCACGAAAAGCGAGGCTCCTCCACCATCCTCGTGGGTCGGATTCAGGGAAAAGCTGCCAGACGGATTGCCCAGTCCACCGACAAGTCCTCTTTCGTCTCGCACAAGTCTGAGTCAACGGCTCACCAGAAACATGAGTTTCCGCAAGGTCAAACGGAGCAGATCGTTTGTGGATCGTGTCGCTCAAACACCACCACCGTCCCAGTCATTATTAGGGAGGCAGCATGATCATTCATCTCAACCAGCTGTTCGGAAAACAACACCGCCGCCCCAAGAATACTTTATTCAGCCCGACCACCGACCAACTCGTACCCAGGATCGCAGTAGTATCTCTTCAAATCAAATCATGTTCCCCCTGTCTCCTCTCCAGGTCCCCGTACCCGACGACAACATGATGCAAGAACCCGAGCCAATGACGACAGCCTCACCCAGTCCATTGACGCCCAACACTCCTTTGTCTACATGTGTAGAAGATGACGCCGCCGCCGCCGCCGACGCCAATGGTAATGCGCCGGAGGCGGTGACACCTCTGGAGACAACGTCACTCGATACTGGCTCACCTCGCTTTAGCTTTGACTCGAGCTGTACGCCTGCCTTGAGCATCATTACTCAATCTGCCTTTGGCGGCACACGGCACAGCTCAACCCCGTCCACACCGGCCCTCCTCACGCCCATGACCAACTCGATGATGATGACGACGACGACGGGATGTACAACAAAGGAAACTCCATCGGAGCTCTTGTACCGCAAAAGTACCAGTGCAGCTCGTCGACCCGAGTTGCATCGCACACTGGCGTTGAGTCAAATCAAGAGCATGAAGCACTATTCAAGTCGACATCAGCCTTTGCCGCCGGACATGACCCCACCTAGCGATGAAGAAATGGTCGAGTTGATCAAGCTCGACGATAAGCGCAAGAATCGACAAAGTTTGATGCAAATCGAAGATGATTATGCTTTTGCTCGAATCGCCACTGAATTGATCCAAGCGGATGCTCAAGACGTTCGACGGGCTGGCAGCGCCAACGAGCACGAGGAAGGGGAATGGAAAGTGGCATCAGAGGTCGTCGAGGGTGGTGGTGGGGGTGGTGGTGATGTCTCGTGCGCGTTGGGCATGTCGGATCTGAATACAGACTCGGCGAGACAGAGCAAGACGATGCGTGCGTTTTTCCTGGTCAGAGAGTTGCCGGTCGGTGAACGGAATTATCGAAAGCATTTGGTACAGGGAATCGAAGTGAGTACCTTGGTGGTTACAGAGACACTACCTTGGTTTTCGTGTGGCTCATCCTGGTACCAATCTCTCTCTCTCTCTCTCTCTATGTCTATCTATCTATAGATGCTCATGGCTGAAGCGCAGAACGATTTGCCGGAAGAAGATTTTGGCAGTGCACAAGCCACATCGCCTATATCGCCTAGTTCACCACCCCCCTCAAAACTCACCAAACCTCCCAAGCCTCAAAAACGTGCATCGTCTTTTATGAACCTACCAGCTCTCTCGTCCATGAAGTCTTCCTCGAGCCTTGCGCCCCCACCGTCGCCTACAGCGGCGATCTCCCATCGAGCGTCTATCGGTTCAACTACCGACATGTCGCATGAATCGGTAGACAAAAAGACGACCGCCAACGAGGTTCGCCCCCAGTCGTTTTATGTCTCCCGAGCGAATAGTGAATTCGGCGAGCGGAGGAACCGGACGTTTAGCGATTTGACCATGCTAAACACGTCGACCCCGGCTACGACCACCACCGTCAAAACGCACACGAGTGAATCTGACCGGCCGATCCGTGAAGATCTCTTGACCCATATGCGAGCCCTCTGCATGGCATCCCGTGATCTTGCCGCCAATCTAGAGTTTGATCCGAGTCCCAACGAAGCGGCGTCTACGTTTCTCCAAAACGAGGCCGCACTTGTCAAGGCTTACACGGGGTGGTCAAGTATTGTCGGAGAAGCCATTCTGAGTGGAGTACCCACCAGAGTCCCCTCGCGGTTGGCCGGTAAAGATGCCGCCAAGCAGAGGCGACGCAAGAGCTCAAAGTCGCCCCACGGCAGCACAGCGGCCGCCTCCTCTTCTTCCATGACCAAAGTCATGGGACCCCCCTCTGGGGATCTCTTGTTGGCCGATATCGTGATCAAACCTACCGCCAGGGCAGGTCAATACGTCTTGTTGTTTCAAGCGATTCTCGACTGTCTGGATAAAGCAGGTGAAGACACGACGTTGGTACAGCAAGCTCTCGAGTCGGCGAGAAGATTGACATGGGAGTGCGACAAGTTGCAAGTGACCGACTTGAGTCGATATCAACATCACAGGCAGTGTCAAGCTCAACATGCTCGGTCTCATCATCATCATCACCATCATCACCCGTTGCAACACCGTCACTCGACGCTTGGTCAGCCCACTCATGGTTTGACAATGACCACTGTGGCCTCTGTGCTCGAGGTTTGAGCTCGTCGGACTAGTCGACCTGACAAGAACAACAAAAATGTGGCTCAAGGTACAAGGAGCAATCAAAGGGGACCACCCATTCATCATTCACACATGACTGTATGATTCGGCCGATCCCAAGAGCCCTCTTGTGCCATTCCCACACGCATCCACCTTTCCGTGCACACATATACACACACCATATCTCCTTGAGAGCATCCGGCTCAATCCAACGGCGGCGGCCTATAATATGTATCATGTAGATTTGTACACCTACACACACGTCCGTTGTGTATATTTTTTATTCTTTTTCTTGTATTGGCTGTATCCATGATGTGTGACTAGACTTTGATTTCACTAGATGCAAAAAGGTTTGCCCAGTTGACGCTATTGACGCTATTGACATGCAGCCGTACTGTAGCTATGGGTATGAAGGCGCTGCTGGGTGACTCTTCGCGCGGAACGAGGGCCTCACGTGAAAAAAAGAATATGAATGGACACAGTCAAACTTGGACCAACGACTTGTGGACTGGACATTGGCGCGATGCTCAACGATCAACACTGTGACTGACTAGTGTGTGTGAGACAACCTTGATTTCGCCCTGACGTCGAATTAGCAGCAGCAGCAGGCAGCGAGATTCTGAGCGCTTTCTCCGTGGACCTTGACAGTTTGCGTCACTTTTTCTCCTCGCCTGGTTTCATCACACGACCTCCTCTATCAATCAACCAGCTCTCTCTCTCTCTCGCTTAAAAAAACTACGGCGACCGCAATCTATCATTGCCTCTTCAACACCCAAGCAGCTACTCCATCCCGTCTTCCGATCCTTGCAAGGGACTCTTCTACACCCACACACACACGCCACCTTTCCATCCGTGTGTGCCCACGTTAACCCAACGGTGGGCAAGATCATGGCGGACCAATCTCAACATGTCGTACAAATCCCTCAAGCTGTTGGTATAGCGGCGTCTTCCGATCCCACCATTGATGCTGGATTGCGGCAGCAGGCTGTAGAGTACCTGACCCAAGTTCGAGAGCTGAGTGAGGAGACTTGGAAGGTGAGTTTATCAGCAGCAGCAGCAGCAGCAGCAGCAGCAGCTTGATGTGGGCAAAAGGAGGCTGATTCTGGCCATCACCATTCATTTTTTTGGATAGGCTTGCTTGGCTTTGTATCTCCAAGGCGCAGGGTCAAGCGCTTCAGATCCCATTGGTCGAGATGGCAAGGAAAAGCTTTCCAACGAGTTGCGAATATACTGTTTGCAGATTGTTGATGATGTGCTGGGTAACAAGTGAGTTGGGCCACATTTCTCCCGTTTCAAGGGAGGGCTGGATCCAGGGCTATACACTGAGCTCTTGTTTACATCAGGCCTCAAGTCATTGAAGAGCAGGATTTGATTGCATTACATCAAGCATTGATGGAATACGTGCGAACCGAGTTTGTAGAGGGAAATGCAGAACAAGGCTTGACTTGTGGGTTCCGGTTGCTCTCAATGTGAATGATTTCATTGGTGGCTGATTTGATGTTGCTTGACTGACCCAGTCATTCGAAACAAGTTTTGTTACACCCTCGCGCTTTGCTTTTTGCGCCTCTATCCTACCCCCGTGCCAGACTTTTTGACACCGTTTTTGTCATTTCTCGATATCCCCACGAGCTCAACTTTGGATCAAAATGTACAGCCGACCATCATCACCCTCCGTCTCCTGTGCGAAATTGCCGCCGAGGTGCACGACCCACTCTTGAGATCAGCCAGAAGATGGACAGAGGAGCGCAATGCCCGTGATGGTCAAGTGAGAGATACATTACGGATCCGAGGAGAAGTCAAGGTGATCATGGAGGGATTGGTGAGACTGGTCGAGTTGGGTCTCAAGTCCGAGGGTGTACCGGCCATGCAGGAAATCATGGAATGGTCCCTCAACACATTAGCAACGTGGGCTCCGTGGGTGGACATTAATTCTTCCGTCACTCCAGAAACCCTCAGCCTTTACCGACGGTTAGTAGAACATCCTTCACCACGGTATCGAAACGCCGCACTCTCGGTCTACGCCATCCTATTGCACAAGGGTACCAAGACATCGGCGGAAAAGCTACAAATCATTCAGGTACTCGACGTCTTGTCATTTGTAGAACCTCTGGAAGCAGCCACTCGAGCATCGAGTCGATCGAAACGTGATGTCAACGAGGATCAGTTATCGTTTCGGGCAGGGCTTGCAAAAGTACTGGCAGCGTACGGTGTTGAAGCACTCAAGATGAGCGAAGATGAGCAAGCCGAGGTGACTCTGAGGCAGCAAGCGGAGAAGATGTGCGATGCCATTCTGCCACTCGTCTTGACGTTTATCGAAGACAACAACGAAGCTGTGTCGGAATCGATTTCGCCACTCCTTTCAGATCTGATGAGAATTGTGAGTTTGCCGTCATTGATGCCCCCTCTTTCCATGTTGATTGAAGCCCTAACCCATTTTGCTTCACAACCGCAGTACAAAAAGGCACGGAAAGCAAACGAAACAGGTTATGTGCTCCCAGAGGACAAGTCGAGGTTCTTTGCCGCACTGCTTGAAGCCATGGTCAATCAAATGCAGTGGCCTGCTGATGCAGAGTGGGATCCTGCTGATCCGGGTGAGGAGGAAGATGAAGAATACGAAGTGTTTACTCAACGGCGGAATGTGAGTACTTATATGGTGGCTTTTCTTTTCTGAACCAAGTCACTGATCATGGTTTGATCTCGTGTGTTTGTATGCTCTATAGCGTCTACGGTCTGAAGTGGATCAAATCGCTCAGATCGACTCGGAGCTGACACGGAGCAGAATCATTGCGTTCGTTGCCGAGACCTTTAATCAGGTTCAGCTTCGGGGTCCCTCCGGTGCTCCTTGGCAACAGGTTGAGCTGGCTGTCTACTTGACCTACATCTATGGCGAACTTCAAAAGAGCTGTGCGTTTTTCAACGTTCGATCATGATTGACAGACGTGGCAGTTTACAAGGTGGCTAATCTGTCGTATCCTTGTAGCTACGCAAGGCAAGGAAATCTTTTTTCACATACCAGCAGAGCTTACGAATGCCATGAAAGACAAGGCCAAAGAAAGAGCAGAAAGGTACCTATCTCTCAAAGAGTCTGGGCAAATCAGCAACTGTTGGGTTGAAGCTCAAACATTTCATGCCCCTGTGCCTGTTAGGGAACACGTCGATTTCAACAACCTTGCGCTCAGTCCTCAAGGGCAAATGTTGGAGCAAGCGATTCTCGCTGGCATCTTGACTTATCCTCATTCAGCCGTGACCTTGCAGTACTTGGAATGCGTTTCGAGGTATTCAGAGTTTTACAAGTGTCGAACGCAGCATATCCAGCCCGTTTTGGAGGCATATGTGGACCAACGGTGAGTTGAGACAGGAACGAGTCTCACAAGTTTGGTGTAGACTGATAATTCTCTCTTTGATAGTGGTATTCATAACGAGAAAAAGGCGGTGCGACAACGAGTCATTTATCTGTTTGCAAAATTCGTCAAGGAAGCACGACGGTACATTGACCATGCATTCGTACCAGCCATTCTGAATGGAATTAGCGTGAGTTTTCGGACTAGTCTGTTGGCAATGATCTTTTGATGGAGCAAGTAACATGCTGACATGACTTTTGTGACGGGGGGTTTAGGATGCTTTGCCAATCGTTGCTGTCTTGCCAGAAATGGACAATCCAGGTGAAGATATCCTCCTCAAAGCCACGACGGGATCGCAACCTTTTGATACCCATATATACCTCTATGAGTCTGTCGGGACATTGATATCTCTCGTTCGCGATCCAGAGGAGCAGCGTACGATGCTTCAAGCCGCATTCGGACCTCTCATTCAAGAGCTCGCCACGTCTGTTCAAAAGAGCGCTACGATAGGAACGAGTGCCTCGGACCTGCTACAGGTGTTGCAAGTGCATCATGTCATCTTGGCCATAGGCGCGATCGCTCGAGGGTTCCCAGAGCCAGGTGGAGGAAGTGCGAGTGGACTTGTGCATTCCGGCAGCAGCAATGCGACAGGATCTGATTCAGCATTTGAGCAACCATCTCAGGCAATCCTACAAGGTTTGGAAGCGTACAAGGGCTACAGGATCATTCGAGACGCCGCAAGAACCGCATTGGCTGGTGTTATTAGTACCCTAGGGACCCGAGGAACTCATCTGGTGCCCCCGCTTGTCATTCACACGGTTGATCTTTTCGAACCTCAGGAATTGCTCGACTTTTTGAGCTTTTTGGGCATGTTGGCCCATCGATTACGTGGAGACATCAGACCCATTCTGGATGAGCTTGCGCCCATCTTGTTTGACAGAGTGTATGCACTGCTTGCTACACCAGCCACCGGCACGGACGAATCGATTCTACAGTCCAACATGAAAAAGGGCTACTTGTCGTTTTTGCAGACCATCTTTACGGATGAGCTTGACGGCATCTTTATTAGCGAGCGTAACAAGCCTCGTCTGGATACCTTTATCAACCACCTCCTCTCCATTACCACCGACAACAATGATCGGTTGGACAGGTCAGCTCAAAAGGCAGCCATTTTCATCTTGATGCGTACCGTGCAAAACTGGTCGACGTTGCAAGGCGTGCCTACGGCGTTTCTGACCGAAGGTGCACTGTACAACAAGGAAAGTAAAAAGAACGTCAAGCTCACGAGCCCCGTCATCATTGGCGGCGCATCTGGAGCGAATGGAACGACGCCCAATGGCACGAATGCAAGCCCTGGAGATCGTGAAACTGTTCAAGGGTACGAAAGGGTGGCGTATGAGAGAATGGTTCCGGCCATGTTCCAAACCATTCTCGATGGTGACTTTAAGATCAAGGATGGACAGGCATCTTTGGTAAGTGTTGCGTGTCTTGTCCTCTGCTATACTTGCTCGTTTCCGTTTTCATTGCTGACACGGCGTCCACAGGTCGTATACGAAATCGCAAACTTTTTGAGAGAGCTCGTGGCCGCACGAGGAGCCGAGTCGATTGACTTTTTCGAAAACTCGGGCTACTTTGGCTCGATCGGATGCCCACCAGCTGCCACGGCCGAGCTCTTGAATCATGTGAGGAGCGATACCGTCAAGGATTTTAAAAAGTTTTTCGGCGACTTTATGAAGGAGTGGAAGGCCGGTCTTGGAGCTGCATGATATGATCTTACCACACTACACACACACACCCATGCATTCATCCCGATCATGCCTGGCTTGGACCCACCTCGACCTATCATATACAACCATCGGACGGGCGTGGAGCGCTACATTTTGGCCGTACCACGACACCTAGAAACCACTCGATTGCTGCGTCATGGATATATTATTTGTAACGAACGAAATGCTCATACGAAACCATTGAATCTGCCATCTGCCATAGTACTTTGTGCCTCTGTCGGAAGCAAAACGAGTGATGCAGCGAGACGCGATGGAACGCGACGCGCGTTTTAAAGTTTAATTTCCACTTTGAGCGAGGTGGCTGAGCACAAAAGACGCGAGTTGAATGATCATCCACCCTCCCCCGATCGTCATCCATTTCTCTCTCTTTACCCCTATTCACACCACTCGGAATCTTATAGCCCTAGTTTTACAGCATTGTCACCCTCTTCCTCTCTCTCTAGACATTGCAGAGCATCATAGTCTTGTTCTCTCTTCCCTTGGCTTCTGATCGCAACACTCTTGAATACCTCGGCCGGAATGATCGGTGGCGCCCAGGACACACACTTTCAGGCATCATCATCATCAGGAACTTTCTGGACCGAGGCTGGGACTCTACCGGAAAGTTCAATCATTGGGAAATGGGAAGCACCCAGGACAATTGAACGGAGGAGACGAGGTAGAGCAGTGGACAGCATCATGGGGTGAGTCGGGTCTCTCAGTCCATCTGCTAATTGAACATTTCCAGGGATCTCTCGTCTGACCCGATCATCGGACTCCTCCTTTCAAACGTGTATCATTGACAGACTCCCGACTCCACCACGAACCAAGGACACACGGAATGATTCCAGTGCACATCGCTCGTCTTCCTCAACATCAGGGATGACGTTGGGGTTCGGGGTGTTGCCACCTACACCGGCCTCGACAGCTAGGACGAAACGGACAGTCAATCTCAACCTGACGGCACAAGACCTTTTGTCAGTCCAAGCCGAGGACCATGACCAGCAAGATCATCATGTCGAACATGATGTTGTTGAAGTCTCTGAATCGGCACCTGGTCGAACTCGACGGGCTGGTTTAATGTTTTCGAAACGAATGGGCCTGGACGGTGTCTGGTACACCGAGAGCAGTGCTCATCAGCTTGGATCAGGAGTCAGCGGCAAGCGATGCCTAGCGACCGCATCATCATCTGTGGCAGGCTCACCAAAATCGTCGTCACCGGATTCTGTACCGACAGGATCATCAAGCTTGGCTGGGCCATCGTCATCAAGAGCACATCGCAAGCAATGGCTAGCAAGTGTTCCCGAGGAAGAAGACGAAGAAGAAGAAGGAGAGGCAGTAATAGAATCGTCTCACTCGCTTTTGAAAGCACCTTGTATACCAGGTGTACGAAAAGGAAACAGCTTTTTGCAACAATTGGAGGCGGTAGCTGCCGGTGCAGACGATCGGACAGCGAAATCGTCTCGACAGGCGATAGTTGCCAAATCATCGGCAAAGGACCTTTCAACAGCCACATTCTGGGGTCCCTCTGCGACGTCAACAGCGGACAAGACGATGCCGGATGAGGATGACAGTGAAGATGAGGGACGGACATTAAAGCACGCCACTCGAGGCGAGCGTCTACCAAGTCCTGTCGGGCTGATTGACTTTACCAAAGCCCTCAACAACAAGACAGGACCTTTCAATGTCGTCAAGCCTGCATCAAAGTCGACCCAAACGATTTCAACAGATTGCCAAAACCCCTTTGATGAATCTAGTCGATCCCTTTCGCCGCCACCTATCCAACAAGACCTATTCTCGTCCCCGAGCGCTTCGACTTCGGCACATGCGTCGTCCTCTACATCAACATCCCATCGCAACAAGAAGAAATGGCCAAAACCTGTTTCGGGCGGTGAGGATGACCCGTTTGCTGAAAAGCCGGGTGACTTCGAACGAATGAGGCAGAGGCAAAGAGAGTTTGTAAAGCGGGACGAGCTGCCCTATATGGGATTCCTCTTGTGAGTATACATGTTTTGCACATGGCCCCCTTGGAACAATGACGGATCTGATGTTGAATGTTGCCATCATCAGCCGCGGCGCAAAAACGATTGCTCCCAACCCGTTTTATGGACACGATGCAACGCCTCTCGTATCACAACTTGACCCGGCCCACCCCGAGTTTTCTCCTGCACCAGTACCCAAACCAAAATTCTTGCTCGATGACTTTATGAGGCAAGCACAAGATAGTCAAACGCTAAAGGGCAAGGGCAGGATGACCGAGTCGGATTCGGCATCGGATGATGGCGACGAGGCCAGTGCGCCTAGTGGCTCTGGGTCAATTGCAACCAAACGAGACTCTCAGTCTGTCCTGGGAAAACGGCGCCGTGAGACCACCGAGCCGGATTCCCCACCTCAATCTGTACACCAGTCACGACCCCGCGTTTTTGCGGCCCGCCCTCGCCGTTCGGTCTCTGAACAAAGCTCAGCCCCATCGCCCCCTCCTTTTGCGTTTGGAGGTACAACGGCGACGACATTGACAGACGACAATGTACCCCTGCGAAAACGGGTGCGGTCAACGGGAAGTCATGAACTTGCCCCAACGCCCCGGACCAACCGAAAAGTAGGGCTCCATCGGCTCTAGGTGCTTTGTACCCCCCCCCCTTTTCACGTTGCAAGGTCGGCGTCGATGTTGTTTCATCCTTTGTCATATGTAAAGTCTCTCACTCTTTCCCCCCGCCCACATACCCCAGCCATACCTTGAACTCTCTCTTGTTCCCCTTGAGCTGAACAACTCGGCCAACCTTGCAATTATCTAGATCAGTGACGACCTAATGTAGCCCAACCCTATATGCTCTTGTAGACGGACCAAGCGCCTCTGGCGCTGTTGAAATAGCAAATGAAGATGCGATTATCATGTCAACGTTTTCCTTGGCTCAGTTGGACCGAGTACGTCAACGCACTCTGGGACCTTTAAGTCTTGTTTTCTTGGGTCGGGCGAAACGTGTTGGTTCTGGTATCATGACTGTCTGTCTGATCGGTATATGCTGGGGAAAAATGTACAATCTAGTCGGTTACAATGTTGTTTACAAACGTGGTTATCGTTGCCTGATGGCGTGTGCGCCTTGTCGTCGTCGTCGTGGTCGTCACCATTCGCTGCAAAAATGCTTCCTGCACCTGTCACAACATCACCTTGCCCCCCACCCGTCTATAGCTCGCCACCGCCACCACCGCCTCTCCCCCCATACTCGCCCCCCTTGGGACCCGTCGCATTCACCAACCGTCTCCACGTCTGGGCGACCATGTCAAGACACTTGCCCACGCTGTGCCAACACGAATCACGTATCGTGGCGAGCGATGTACCAAGCCGAACAGCCCAGGAAGAGGTGAGTGAATAGGTCGTGCCATGGGATGGAGTTACTGTTGAGCCCTTGGATCCTCTTGGTTTCCGTTTGAGTGGTTTGATGGGTGATTTCTGTAGGGGAAACGAGTCATTCACGTCAGTTGGCCATCCGCTGGACCGTTTACGACCCAAAAATAAAGAGAGCACATGCGCCGCGCACCTTGCTCGCTACATCGCCCCCAGCAGGTCTAGGTTCTTTGAGCCGCTCCATCTCGATTCTCTGCGTTTCGGCGTACATTTTCCTAAATGTCTCGACGGCGTGCAGGGATTCGCTGATTCGGTGCATTGTATTGATTAGGGCGACGATTTCGGACCGTTGAAGCAAGTTGGGATTACGTTTGGGGCTAACATGGCGAGAGAAAAAAATTCAAAGCAGCATGTCAATGCAACACCAAAACATCAGCCTCGAGCAATAAAGTATCGTTTGGATTGCAAAGAAAAGACCAAAGGCCCTTACTCGAATGCCTTGTCGTCGAGTTCGAATAAGATCTTGAGAGCGGTTCCAATGCCCGAAATCTGCAGTTTGCCCCACAATCGACACTTGTCACAGCCGGTGCAGTCCAAGATGCGCGAAACATTTCTGAAATTGTGTTTGAATTGGTCTCGGAGTTCCTGGCGGAGGGTTTTTGATGTATGATAAGGAGCTTGTCTTGGGTCTCAAGATGATTGGGCATAAAGGACTCACTAGGGCATCTTCCCCCTGGAACAATGCTTTCTCGTCAAACGCACTGGCGCCGCTCTGTTTTGCCAACGACAGGACCCTTTCCATTTGACTCTTCAACACGCTGTCGGCTTGTTTTCCCTCGATATCTGCTTCTCCCTTGGCCGTCTCGATATCATATGCTTCCAAGAATGGAGCTGCTCGAGCAATGGCGCGCAAGAGGACGACAGCGTCAAAGTAGACGTTGGATAAGCGTTCGGGGTGGGTTGCGACTCGGGAGATGAAACATGGGAGGTTGGGTGCCCACTCTCCTGTACTTTGGTCGAGATAGTCGGCGCAAATGTGGATACTAATACTAGCATGCAGACCTGGAAAAGAGACTTGTCAGTCTCAAAAGGAATAGTAGACATGATATACGCGGCCTTGTGCTTACCGGAAATGATACGGTAATATATTCTCTTTTCGAGACAAGCCTCTTCCTTGGGTTGAGCCACGGTCCCACGGCCAAGTCCATGGTGTGTTCTCCTCACTGAAAGTCCTGTGAGCTGTCCATCGCGATTGTTATTCGTTGTTAAACCCAGGCTGGCAGCGTTACCTCCGCTTGGCTCTGCGTTTGCGAGTCCCAACGAAAAGCCTTCATTGAGCCCGAAACAATTCTCCTCATAGATGGCTGCCCACACTTTATGCGCACTTGATCCGGCGTATCCAGTGAATCGTTCGGGATTGAGCAAGAGGTCAATGTACTGTCCTTCGGAATCGGGGGATTCTGAATCGATGTAACAAAATGATTGAGAGTTGAGGTCGCAGTTGGGTGTTGAGAGCGTGTCGGGGAGGGAGAGGGATGAGAGGGCAGCCGTCCGCCATTTCTCTGGGATATGTGACTGGCCAAGGAAGACGTTTCAGCTTCATGGTAGGTATGTTGCACACTGAGGTTTGATAACTCACCTCGTCTGCCGTTTCGACACCGCAATCCCGGTTCATACAGAACCCGTTCTCGTACCAAAACGGACATTCTCTGAACAAGTCGACCTGATACAAGAGTTTCAACGGATGAATCAACGGCTGAATGGGCATGTTGATGGTATCTGAGGACCTACCTTCCAATGTCGGAAAAAGTTGCTCTCGACGACGCTATGCAGTAATGGATACAGCTCCTTGTTCAATTCTTCTATCGTTTCATATGCACACAAGGTGTTTTCAATGGGACCGGATGGCTGGGAGGATTTGATCAGCTTTGGGCATTCAACCATGTCGAGATGAAAGGTGTCAAACTTACACTGCAGTACCCTTCTCCTTTACTCTCCAAGACATTCTTAGCAATCTTGCTGTCTGCTGCTTGAGACGTGGTTGCGAGTGGATTTGCTGCTGCCAGTAGTGGCAAAAGCAGTGCTGTCCAGGCCTTCATGGTGTTGATCCGTGGACGAATAACGGTCTGCTGTGACTCTATGCTATGCAATGTCTGACTCTATTATACTTGTAGAAATGTGTGAACCACTACGACGGAAAGAGTCGGAGACGTGGAAGCTGATCAAGCGATACACAAAGTAAACAATCCACCGTGTATACGCTATTCATGGCTAATCATCAGAGCATTGGAAGAAAGACATGGCTAGAGATACTGTATCTACTACGGCTCAAGCATCTACGATGTATACCGTACACGAAAAGTGTCCAATAGCGGCGACGTCGGGGTGCGAATGACAGCCACGGCACATCCACCATTGCCAGAGACCTCGTGGGTGGCGAGTAAAGGTCCAATGCCTTGCTGCCCACCGATCTAGGCAGATTGTCAGGGATGATGTTGAGGACCAATGGTACTGAAACTGTCGACAGACGGTGGTGGCCATATCGGGGTTGACCTGCGGTGAACTTTTCGTCCTTGTTGGCTTGTGAAGTGGCAGAGACTGTATGCTGAGATGTTGTTAACAACAAAGAGAGAGAGAGAGAGAGAGAGAGAGAGAGAGAAGGCACCCAGATCAAGGAGCATATGAGCATACATCATGGCGAATGCCGGAGTGACCAGCCGGCTATACATATACATGGCGGATAGATAAGATGGTGAGACGAGAAAAAATTGAGATGACGAAACGAGGAATAGGCAGCGTCTGAGGCGGGCGGTACGTATTGTACAACGTCCGTAACTTTCAGACGTCCAATGACGTCCACCCTCCACAAGCATCTTGGCACTGGTTGGATAATCGTGATCAAGTCGCTTTGATGCTGCCTACTTGTTGCTCGTAGTAGGCTGTGTCGTGGTATTTTGCTCTGCCTGTTGTTGTTGAATGACCTTCCGAAGCATTGCTGTGAAATTGTCAAGTCGTCCGTCCAACGCATCGGCCATGCGGTTTCCCTCTTCCAAGAATTCCTGAAGCTCGTCAAACTCGTCTTTGGGCTCCTTTTGACCCGGCTTAAGCAGCGCTGAGATGCCCACCTCTTTGAGATTATTGGCGAAGATGGCATCATAGTCAAAATGGATGTCTGCAAGCGCAGCACCGAGAGGGGTGTCCTTTGAACCGTTGGCCTCCTTGGAATCTTTGGGCTGTGTCACGGCAGAGTCAGACGACATGATGTGAGTGAGTGTGTGTGTGTGAAAGTTGTCAAAAAATGTTACAACGTGTCATGTTGATTGTGCCATTGTGCCATAAGAGAGATGCTTTGGAATTTCGCGCTAAATAAATCCAAACACGTGACCTGAACTCGATTTTGGAATTTCGACATGGACATGTTTGGTTCAAACCATTCCCAAGATTATAAAATTCTTGACCACCTTGTCCTACAGCAACCATTAGCCCATCATGCCCAACATTCCCATGCCAGCCAAGGTTAACAAGCCCACAGCAGAAGCCACATTCAAGCCTGCGCCCGTTGGACTCCCAGCCGACTTTTCAAAAGACCAGGCGAAAAAGGCCGTGACCGCATTGCTAGCTCACCATGCAAAGGACAAGGAACGTCAAGAGGGCAAGACGCTGATTTCAAAGGATGAACACGTCTGGTTGGTCATCAACACACGGCGAATGCCTACCAAGAAGAGCATGAAGCCAAGCCGAATGTAAGTGGTCAAGTACCTTTCCACATGTGGTGCAGGGTGCAAAAGAAAAAAGGAGATCTCGAGTTGACACGAGCTTTTCCCTCTTCCAGTGCTCTTCCCCACCCTCCCCTTCCTCCTCCTCCCACCACCTCGGTCTGTTTGTTCTCCAAGGACCCTCAACGAGAATACAAGGATTTGCTTCACGCTCAAAACATCAAATTCATCTCCCGGGTCGTCGGACTGGCCAAGCTCAAGGGAAAGCACAAGCCTTTCGAGGCTCGAAGGGCTCTTTGCAACGATCATCAACTTTTCCTGTGTGACGAGAGTATCATGCCCATGATGCCCAAACTGCTGGGCAAAATCTTTTTCGACGCGAAAAAGCAACCGCTGCCGGTCAACATGAAGAAAAAGGACCTCAAGGCTGAGTTGGCTCAAGCCATTTCATCCGGTCTTTTCCACGAGTCCTTGGGAACCACTTCGTAAGTCGGGTTGCTTGTAACGCCTAAATTCGACTTACTGACAGTCCATCTTCTCCACTCTAATATAGGACCTTTCGAATAGCCACAGCCCTCCACCACACTCAACCTCAAGTCCTCGAGAACCTCCTCGCTTCCATTCCAGCAGTCGTCGGCAAGATCCCCGACGCATGGGATAACATCAAATCCATTGGCATCAAGACATCAGGCTCTACTTTGCTCCCCATTTGGACCGTTGACGCTTCCAAGCTCTATGGGCAAGACGAGGTCGATGTCAAGGTCAAGAGCAAGGCCGACAAGAAGCGATTGCGAGGGGAAGAAGAGAGCGATGATAGTCTCATGACGGGAAGCGATGACGCTGCCGAGAAGATGGACACGGGCAAGGCCGCTAAAAAGGCCAAAAAGGCTCCCGCTACTGCTGCTGCTTCCTCTACTGCAGCAGCAGCCTCCCCTAAAAAGCCAGTAGCGGCCACCAATGTCAAGGTCGCAACAGTACCAGCAGCCAAGGAACCGAAAAAGGTTTTGGCAGGCAAGATTCAAAAAGACGCCCCCGCCAGCAAAAAGTCAGCTGCTGGAGCTCGGACGTCGGTCAAGGCTAGTTTGATTGGCAAGAAGAAGAAGTAGGCTCAGGGAGCCAGGGATTTCTTTTACATCATGTGTTGTGCTCGATTTTTTTCTGTTCATCTGGTTTGTACTTTTTTTTTCATGATTCATTAATGTCGAGATGATCGTGGCCATTTGCCCGTCTTGTCGTCTAGACGCTGGCCTGCCTCCCCAAAAACCAAGGTTTCATTTTCAATGTGAATTTCGAATGTGTACAATGCAAGTTACAAGTGGAAAACTGTTTTGAAATCCTAAATTATGATGAAGAGCGGTTCACCCGCGGGGTCTATAGCGAGACACCCTATCAAGCCTCTCGTAAAAGTAAATGAACGCGTAAAGGGTGGCAAAAACGGACGATTCTACCAGCCAAATGTCTCGGCGTAGTAGCAAATCATTTTCTGGCCTTTCAAAACTGAAGACGTTGTCGACACTTGCTTAACGGCCAGTGAAGCGGCATCTTGCAGACCTCGAGGACCGCATACTGTTTGTGCAACACATTCGAGTTAGCACAAAGAAACCCCCACCAAATGCCAAGATAATGGTGCGCCGTGTATACACTTACCATTAACGGAAACCCTCGAGTTGGCAACAGACACCATATTATCCAAAATCGTGTACAAATCGGCCCGTCCAGCGGCCCACGAAATATACGCAGCTTCTGGATCCGCATTGACTTGGTTCTTTTCTTTTTCGACCTTGTTATCCAGTACAACCTGGGTTTGACTCGAGCTTCCGGATTCACCACCCGTTTGATGCTCGTACAGTGCCTCCGGCGTCGAATCTTCCAAGGCAGCTTCTTCCGCCGTCAAGTTGGGTTCGACTGCATGTTTTGTCGTGATATGAACGTTGATTTCTACAATCAGTGACTCGGGCAAGTCCACGAGTAGTGGGTTGATCATGGTTCGGATCCATTCCCAGTGAGACTTGTCACGGATCATCCAAACGAGTTTAACCCGTCGAACGGCCGATGTACCCAGACGTGCAGCGTGGATGATATTAATCAAGTTGGACGTTCCAAACGAGATGCCCGATCCTCCGCAGACCAACAAGACTTGCTCATAGTGGTTCAAGTGGCTGCTGTGGCCGTAGGGACCCTCGATAAACGAAGGAATTCGTACACCAGATTCGGCCTTGTCGAGCAGTCGTTTGGTGAATCCGTCTCGTGCTCGGATGATCAAGACGACGTCGCCGGTCTTGCCGTCTTCCGTACCTTGATCAGGCATATTGGCAATGGTGAATGGGTGGGCTTCGAATGGAATCGTTGAGATGGTTGGCATGATGAGGTAACTAGAAAAAAAAATCGGATTTTCATCAAGCTGGTCAGTCCTTGATCTCGAGTGAGCAACAGCACCAAGATTATGTTGGCTTACATGTGCTGGCCGGCACCCCACTTTAACAAGTTGCGTTTTAGCGTTACCTTCATGACGTCTGAAGTGAGCACCTCGACCTTTGTATCATTGAGACCCTCGAAAGCCCGACGAGAGGGAAAGAGCCAACACTTGTTGAGCAAAATGATACGCAACACTCGCAAAAGACGGTCGGCACCCCAGATAATGAAACCAGGCTGTGGCACGAAAAGTAGGGGCAATGGTTGACATGAGCTCGAGAGGCTCTCAAAACATCCGTAATAAAGCCAACTCACATAAACCCAGTACTTGAATTTAGCCCAATGAGCCCAACACGCTGCCATGTAGATTGCAGCAAAGACGATATGACTGATCAAGAAAAGCTCATAGGAAATCTTCCTCAAGAACCTAAACGACCCAAACGTCAAGAGCGTATAAAAGACCAAGGCAACGACTCCGAATCGAAGGTAGTATTCGTGTTGAAGCTCGTACCACCAACCGCCCTTGAACCCTTTGAGCACTCGTCCGAGCATGTGGAGCATGGATAGGACCCAGCAGGCTCGGCCGGCCGTTCGGTGAAGGAAATTGAGCTTTTCGTATCCGATACCCGTCAGGACTGTCGAAAGAAAGAAGCGTGAACAAGGGGCAAGAATGCAAACCAAAGAGGTTGTGTGCGTGCGTACATGAAATCAAATTGTTCTTCCCGGCCAACCCAATGATAAAGGGAATCTGAGCGTACGCCATGTGGCCTGCTTGGTTGGCCCAGGACCCGGGAAGGTTGGGGGTAGCTGTCGAAATACAGTCATGATCCAGAGGTAAGGAGACTGCACCTGATGACACTGAAGATGGAATGAACGACTCACTCTGGTGAAAGGAAAAAGCACCCAACGCAGCACCATAACCCAGGTTCCACATGACCTCCCCCACGGTAGCACCCCCAAACCATGTAGGGACAGTCGTACAATTACCAACGTTTTGAATGAGGTTGACAGCAGCAGCAGGAATCCGGGAGAGCGTGCTCTTGCGCTTGACGATCTCACTCTTTTCAAAAAGCTCATTGGCAGACTTGTTGGCATGTCTTCGCCGGACAACGTAGGCAACGCCACGAGTAAAGACATTGATGATCAAGAGAGCGGCGATCACACAACCTATGAGGATCCAGCTGTATCTTGACATGTACCAGTAGTGCTTCTTTCCTCTTTTGTGGCCGGCCGGTGGGCCTCCATGACCCCCAGTTGTACCATTACCAATTTCGCTTGCGAGGACAGCTTCAGTGATGTTGGAAGCTAGCGCTCCCAAAAGGCCTTGATCACTTTCCATGTTGTTACCAAACGGATAAGAAATCGGTCTATAAAGCTGCTGAATCAAGGTTGTGAGCCCAGTGCTGGAGGCCGCTCCGATCACAAACGACACCACGAGCTGAAGATATGACGATGACAATTGAATCATGGTGGACATTCTTTCCGCAACTTCATCCAGCTGGATGGGCTTATATGCCAATGTCGGCCAACGATCTTTGGTAAGAAGAGAGGAGCGAGTAGTCTTCGTTGCTAGTGAAATGGATGATTAAGTCCAACCGACCATCCAAAAAAGAATTATCGCAGTCCGTAGTGAGGCCCGACGGGTTTAGGTGAATCGTCTGTCTGTATGGGCAGGTCCAACTTGTTTGACTATTCTTGGGTCTGAATCGAGGTGTTGAATTCCAAAGATAGAGCGGATTTGAATCTGGAACGACCACACTGAATTCGGATCAAGAGGGGAGAGACCGATTGACTGCCCTATTCTGCTTGTTCACCACTGAGAGGAATCAGATTGCCACCGTTGCTCGAGTGCTTTGAGCTTTTGACTATTTTCCGCTATCTGATAACGCGTGGCGCCTGCCATACCGCTCTAGCGCACCGGCGCAGTTTTGGCTCCACCCGTTCGGACGAGCGCTGGCTAAGGTTCATGATTATGGTGGGTGGGTGTTTGTGTGGGTAAGGTGCTCATCTTGACGTCTCGAGGTGGTACGGAATGGATGGGTGACTTGCCTTGATGATGGTTCTGCTTGCTCTAGTCGTCGGAGATTTAGTCATTTGTCGAGGTGCTGCCGACGATAATGTAGAGTCTATACGTCCAGGTTCGCTTATCTGATAGCAAGATTATGCTCACTAGCGCTTCTGATGCTATCTGATACGTTTCTGCGAATATGCGAACCATGCCATCGATAATCTAGTGCTGATACGAGGAAAAGCTCATGCAGATAAACGCTCACTGTCAGTCCTAGAAGCGAAGTTGCTGATCCGGAGAAATGGCCACGAACAGTCAAGCTAGTCAAGTCTGGGGCCGGATGGAGAAAATGCTTGTGCATTTCTGCAACATTGCAACGCGCACCAGAGACTGAGCAGGGTAGAGAGCAGGTGGTAAATTGATTATGATATCATATCATGTATGCTAATGTTTGGCTACTTGCTCGCCGGCAATGTACCTTTTGTTGTTTACCATGTTCAGCAGAACAGGCATCTGTGAGAGTCAAAACGCCAAGCTGAATGATCAAAGCATCTGATATTGTGTGTGTCTAATGTTCAATGATGCCACGATTTGTAGTGCCAAGGTCTTCTCTTTGACACCTTGAATCCATGACTGGAATCCTGAGAATCACCATCCGAATGACTCTGAGTAGTAGGTCACCATGCTTTGACCATCCAAGACTCGAGACGTTGATGAAACTTCCTTGACAGCATCCGCAAGCGCAAGTTGTAGACCTCGGGGACCACAGACTGAAGGAGAGATGAAAAGGCGTCTTAGCATCAACGTCAGAGAAAACGTACAAGGAAGACACTCACCGTTTGCAGAAACACGTCCTTGAGCAACTGAAACCAGCTCATTCAAGGAATCCCTCAAGATAGCTCTGCCATTGTGCCAGGTAATAGTAGCCTTCATCGAGCCAGATCCTTGCTCGGTCTTTTCGTTTTCGACCTTGCACTCGAGATCTTCCTTGCTAGAGTTACCTGATCCGGTACCAGAAGAAGACCCATCATACAGGGTCTGGGGAACGGCAATCTCGTGACCATAAGCTTCTTCTTCCACAGTCAAGGCAGGTTCCACAGGGACAGTGGTGACGTGGATGTCAATGTCGACAATGAGAGATTCGGGCAAGTCGGCGATAATGGGGGTCAGCAAGGCTTGTACCCATTCCCAGTGGGTCTTGTCCCGAATCATCCAGACGAGCTTGACCCTTCGAACAGCAGATGTTCCTTGCTTGGCAGCATCAATGATGGCGATCAAGTTGGATGTTCCAAAGGTGATACCAGAACCGCCACAGACGAGCAAGACTTGTTCGTAGTGGTTGAGGCGACAACCGTGGCCATAAGGTCCTTCAACAAAGGCGGGAATGCGGACACCGGTCTGTGCCTTGTTCATGAGCCGTTTAGTGAACCCATCGCAAGCCCTAATGATCAGGACTACGTCTCCCTCCTCTGCGTTCAAATGGGCTCCAGGCATGTTGGCAATAGTAAAAGGATGAGCTTCAAAAGGCATGACCGAGACGTTGGGCATGATGAGGTAACTGTCGAAACGCGCGCTCAAGTCAAAACACAATTCCAGTCTCTTTTATCACGCCGGTTTCATACTCACACATGCTGTCCTGGACTCCATTTCAACAAGGTCCTCTTGACCGTCACTCGGAGAACATCGGAACTCAAAACCTCGACCTTGCTATCGTTGAGACCTTGCACCGCGCGTCGAGAAGGAAAGACCCAGCACTTGTTCAAGATGAAAATTCGGGCGACCCTGAGAACTCGGTCAAGTCCCCACACAATGATACCGGGCTGCGATACCAAGTTTCTAAGAGTCAATACTAATTGCCAACATCATCGATCTTGCGCTTCAGTGACTCACGTAGACCCAGTAACTCATTTTTGCCCAATGCAACCAGCAAGCCGCCAAGTACAGTGCGGCCATGACGATGTGACTGACCAAGAAAAACTCGTACGCAATGTTCCTGATCCAACGGAACGAGTGGAACAACAAAAGAGTGTAGAGTACCATGGCGACAATTCCCCAGACGAGGTAGGTCTTGAGTGGCGTACGGAGGCCAGAGACACTAAGTCCGATAGTGTGAACCATGGACAAGACCCAACAAGCTCGTCCAGACGTTCGATGCAAGTAGTTGAGCTTTTCGTATCCGATACCGGTCAAAACTGTGATGGACAAAGGAAAGAGCGAGTTAGATTATATCTACGCCATTCTGGCGCAAAGGTCGACGTACATGAGACCAAGTTGTTCTTGCCGGCCAGGGCAATGAGGAGAGTCAATTGGGCGTATGCCAAGACACCAGCTTGGTTACCCCACCCTTTTGTGCTGTGGATGGAAGCTATTGGGATCCCCGAGTACCCGAATCAGCCTCGATATCTGCGGTTTCCACGTCCATACCAATCAGAAGAACCCTACTCACTGCCATGGAATGAAAAGACACCAAGAGCGGTGCTGTAAATGACGTTCCATACTACTTCGCCAACAGTTGCGCCTCCAAACCATGTGGGTGTCGAAGTGCAGTTTCCAATGTTTTGCACCAAGTTGAGAATAGCAACCGGGATCCTAGTGGTCTTGGCTTTTTTTGAACCACCTTCCGACTTTTCGAGCAGGTAACGGGCGGATTTGTTGGCGTTGGCTTTCCGTTGAAGGTAGGCGAATCCTCGGGAAAAGACGTTGATGAGCAAGAGACAAAAGATGACGACGGCGGTCATGTACCAACTCCAGTTGGAAGTATCCATAAAGTGTCGCCTCTTTTTTCCTCCCCCGCCGTGCTTTCCACCACCACCACCACCACCACCACCACCACCACCACCGGCCAGCGTTGCGTTGGCTATATCGGACCCAGCGCCCATGCCTGTCTCGGCAAAGGACACGAGGATGTCTGTCATATCAGTCGACATGTTGAGCCCCTAATACGTAAAGGGTCGTAGATATTCAGGTGTCCTAGGTGTATCGACCCGATTGCGGCCACCAAAGCTGCCAAAAGATGTCGTTGGCTCAAAAGTCAAGAAAGAGTGAAAAAGAGCAAGTCGAGCCTTGCCACGATAACTTGGTAGTTTCACCCTAGGCCTTTTATCCAATTTTTTTATCAGATACGGGAGAGCATTCCACAAGGTACCGGATAGTGCATCCGTCTACAGAATGAGAAGTTGTGCAACCCGAAACTATGACCAGTATCGTCGACTGCTGCGCTGCTGCTGCCAGATCAAATGATGAAAGGGCAACCAGCAGGGAGGCAGGGGGGGAAAAGGCAGGCGCCTCGAATATCTGGGTTGCTGAACCGACTTGGTCCTTGTGGGCCTGATGACATCGTATCCAAAGCACCATCCGGGCCAGAGAGTCGTCTTTGTTCCATGAACGCCATAACGTCTTCTAACCAGCCACGACCCGCATGAGCAAGCCATTAGCCATAGAGAGCCCATACATGGCGAGTTACCCAGGTCTAATTATGGGCTCGACCATCTTGAAACGATCTGTTTTTGCTGGGGTCGAGTTGCTCAAGGTCCCCTTATTCCCCGTTCGTCAAGTGCATATGATGAGCAGGTTTTGCGTGCGTCTCTATTTCGAGAGAGTCGACATGTCTAAATGTTCTCGAAATAAATCCCTCAAGGCAAGGGACCGGGAAGAGAATGGTCATCGGAATCCGGCCGGACGCAGGCAAGCGCAGGGAGAAAATAGCGAGAGAGAGAGAGTTGGACCGAAGAAACGCCAGAGCTGCGTCATCAACCAGTCACAACCATCCAAGTCCGACGGGTTTCCGGTGTTATCTGATTGCTGACCGGCTGTATTTACCAAGACAAGGCCGAGTATCTGATAGTCTGATAGCTCAACAACAGTTCATGTGCCATGGGGATCTGATATCTGATAACTTGCCCTCCGCTCATCGCGCGTTGCTTTGGTTTCGACAAGACTCTTTACCTCTCGAAGCCAGACGAACAAGCACACAATCTTTCAAACTCGAGCCATGGGTAAGCTGGGCGTGCGGCTTGTCTGCCTAGTCTGTCTCCGTCCCAACAAAAAAAGAGTAGCCTTGAGAAGTTGTCGATGGTTCACGCGTTCGGACCAGACAAATGTCAAGGTTTTCAAGGTTCAGAAATAGACCGCCCTTCCCTCGCTCACCCTCCTTGACCACTCTATACACATCTGCCACTAGCCACAAATGGCTCTCGTTCTGTCAGGGATCTAACCAGCCATACCTCTCGAGACTAGCTCCTTTTTGACAGCCTGCCAGCCCCTCTCGAGACTATCAACGGCATCTCGACGGTCATATCGGTGACCACACTAGCGCGGTAGAGTCCTTACATGGTGCCATGGTGACTGCTAGCATGACAAAAAAATGTTGCATTCATTTCGCCCGTGAATGAATCGTTCGTTGCGAAAGCTGAGCGGTCTGGCCGATCGGCAAAGGTCGAAATGTAAAGTTATTTGCGCCGGCGAGCCCTGTCAATCATTCACCGTTCTGGTCCAACACCTCAGTGTCGAACCAAGATTCAGCTCTTGCATGGAAAACATTCCCTCAGCCCCGATACCCTTTGCCTTTACTGAACCCCATAATGGTCAGTATGCTGCTGTAGTCTTCAGCAGTCATCTCAGGACCTGTGGACTCTCGAGCTGCAGAGTTTTGACGTCCGGCATGTTCGACCCTCGAACGCCCTCCAACATCTTCGACCCTTGAAGTGAACGACCTCATCAGCAACACAGAAGAACAAGGTGGAACAACCAGCACATCAAGCGGTCGCTTTGTTCTTATCGAGGCGGCCGTAGCCCAATCAGACCAACATCTCCCAAATCCATATCTCATCAAGCACACAAACATGCCAAAGTTGTGCCATCCATCTCGTGAGTTGATGACATTTTACAGGTCGTGGTAAGAGGTACTGTTCCGATGTCGCCGAGCCAGAGTACCGAACGATCGATGACCACGTACTTCATTCTTCTCTTGGTCCGACCCGTGAGACAACGTATTGCTTGACCTTGTTCTGTTCTCTTTCGCCGAGACCTTCAATTTCTTCGGGTGTTTGGCCTTCGGTGTTTGTCTGTGTGAGAGTTTTAGTCGTCAAGAGGATTCAAGGAAAACAAACGTGAATCATCATGGGTCAGTTGAGCAAGGTAGCAAGAAAGCGGCAAGACACATACCCGTTCGCGGTCCGCTCCAGCTTCAATGAGAGTTACTGCTGCTTCTCCATGACCAGATTCCATAGCCAGGTGCAAGGGAGTGTTACCTGTCAAAGCATCAAGTGATATCAGCTGCGAATGGAATATGCTCTAGTAGTCCATGGCGTCGTACCAGCTCTATCCATTCCGTTCAGCTTAGTCTTTGGACGGCCTTCAGGTGGGTTCAACAATGTCTGAATCAGAGAGACCGAGCCAGTGGTAGCCGCTCTGTGAAGTGGAGTTTGTGAAGCTCGGTCTTTGTGATTGATCTGTTTAGGTGTTTTGGGTCAGCTTGACTCGTCATCGAACACGGGCAAGTCGATTGACATACATCGGCTCCCTTGTTGATCAAATACCTTCCAATCTATGTTTATGCCAGTCAGCTTCAGAGGTGGTAGCCAAGACTCGACCACATACCGCTAATCGATTCTTTGAAGCTGCATAGAATCTTGAAAAGGGAGCTTCCAGGTCAGACATATCCTTTCGACGCAGAAAGTACTCTGTTGACTTACAATGACGTTTGCCCTTTTTCGTTGACCTGATTAACATCTGCGCCTGCTTCGACAAGTTCGTGAACGACATCGGTGTGTCCTGCCGAGGCTATGTAGCAAGGTGGAAAGCCTCTGTAAGCATGTCCCGGACGAGCACTTTTGAGGGGGGATCGTACTTGCCTGCGATCATCAATGGTGTCCATCCGCTCTCATCTTTTGCATCTACTTCGGGTTCAAATGTCAACAGGTGCTGGACGACACCTAGGTGATCTCCATGTGCGGCCCAATGGAGCGGTGTTCTCTTGTCCTGAAAATGGCAATGCATCGACCCGATGTCAGCTCTCTACGACTCGAAACTGAAAATAATTTACAACGCACAGCATCCCGAGAGTTGACAAGATCGGGGCTTTGTGTCAGGAGAGACCGGACCAAACCAATTTGACCTGTGGAAGAGCAAAATGATTCAACGCCGAGGTCAGTCAACGAGCAACACGTCGGCGACACTACTCACCTTCTTGAGCCGCTCTGTGAATATTGAGAGATGAAGACATGGTTGCAGTGTTGGAATTCAGATGCTATCTTGTGGATGTTTGCTATACTGAACCTGATTACAAGCGTTCAAGAACAATCTGAGAACAAGTGGAGGTGTTGCTAAACCAGAGGTGGAGGCCAGTAGTGGAGGTCAACCCACTTCGTCATCGTGCAATATCGCATACAAAAACGCATGTTATCTGGAAAGAAGCCCTCGAATCTGACGGGGGGCTCGAAAACAGGAGTACTGTATATAAAGCTGTAAATCTTTCATCAAGATACATCATACATCAAGGTTACTGAATGCCGCTGTCGTTTAGAGTACGAGCACACTTTGTGGCTCCCAACGTTACGTACCATACGTTGCTGTATGCTGTAAATGACGGATACGCGAGACGCGCCCAGACGCGACTCTCATGAATGAACTGGCCTGCTGCCAATCAAGCAATCTTCAAATGACCCACACAGCAGCGCTCACGGTGTCTTGAATTGAGACGACTCATCCACGTCTACCAAACAAAAGTCTGACATCATGTCGGAAGAGCAAGAAAAGCAAATCATGGAAAAGTTGGCTCGGTGGATCGATCTCGAGCATAGAATTGTGCGTAACTTTTTGGCTTGGTCGATTACGCTGGTTCATATAGATGCAACGGCCAGCAGCTCACGGAAGACAATCTACTTTGTATGGTCAGGTCACATATAGAGAAGTGTGTCGAGAAGCAGGCATTAATATTAATGCTGCGAAAAAGTAGGAGCCTGCATTCAAGCTTAAAGTCTGAGTGTCTCGCAGACTTACATTGAGGGCTCACAGTGTTTTAGCCCGGTATCATGTGATAAACCCCAACATCTTCCCAACATACATCATCACAGGCACTTTTGCGACGTCTTCGAACCCTCCTTCAATTCAAAGTCGAGCCGCAACCCCTGATGCTATGCAAGTCGACAGCCCGAGTCATGTAGCAGGTTCAATCTCTACCGGCGAGACGGCAGCAAACGATGCAATAGATCAGGAAGAGATCAAACCCGAGATAACCAGCCTCAAAAGTGCAACAAGGGATCCATATCCTGTAAAAGATCAAGTGGTTCAGAAAAGTGGAATGCTGTTGGTAGGGGGATACGAGCAAATGAAGAGTGAGTATCGCTTACGGGCATGTTACTAGCCAGCAGGACGTTTTGGAATCACATACTCAAGTCGACCGCTCTAGGTAAACTATCGCTCTTTGAACCGTCGACGCTACAAGTCCACCTCTACTCGGTCTCATCGAATCAAATCACCGATCCAGCTCAGTATCTGCCTCCCACACTCAGACTTCGCCAACGGGTAGGATACGTCAATGCAGAACTGTATGGGACCATCAAGAGTGAATTCAAAATGTCGACAACGCAAGGTGCAGGAGGTTCCATAGCCAAACAAGCACCTCCACCTGCCAAGACCGCCACGAACAAGGGCAAGCCAGTGGACAAGCCCACAGCGACCAAGGGCAAGGCAACAGCGCCAAAAAAGGTTGTACGGGAAGCTAGTCCCTCGGACACAGAAACCGAGACAGATAACCACAAGATAAAGAACCCGACCAGAACTGCCAAGTCTGCCAGCACGGCAACATCAAAGAGTAACTCAAAGGTTTCGGGTACGGGCGAGGGAAGCAAGAGCAGTAACAAGAGTGGTAGGGTGCTGGAAGGCATGACAACAGCGGAAGAAGCAGAATTGATGGAGCATTTCTGGGATGACGAGTTTGAGCAAGAACAAATGGATCAACCAGTGAAAAAGGGCACGACCAAACCCGAGGGCTCTGTTGAGCCAACGGTCCCTTCCAAGCGCAAGGAAGCTGCATCAGCCACGGCAGACCAGTCCGGTCAAGGTTCGGAGCGTGTCAAGAAGAAGAGACGGGTTGTCAAGTCTGTGACCAAGATGAACGAAAAGGGGTATATCGGTGAGTAGCGTGCAGTTTTCAAAGACTACACTGCACATTCCTAGTCACTCATGTCTTTTCTATTTATTCAACTACTACATCAGTCACTGAAGACGTTTCAGGGGAAGAATCATATTGGTCAGACGAGAGCAACGCCAAGGCGCCTGCCCCCAAGAAGCGTTCGACTTCCACCGCGGCCGAAACGACCAAAACCAAAAAGGCCACCGATACCTCGTCCAAATCAACATCCAGTGCGAAAAGGGATGCCAGTAGCACTGTTTCTAGCACTGTGAAAAACGGCAATGGCAAGAACGCAGCAAGCAAGTCGAGCACAGGGTTTGGGTCAGGATCGAGCAAGGGCGCAAAGGGACAGCAGTCGTTGACCAGCTTTTTTAAAAAGGGGTAAATGATACGGCGTCTGGGATGAGTGTAGCATGTATGGCGCTCGAGTCGACCTTGTGGGCATTCACCCAACCAGAGTATACAGAGTGGTATATACAGCTCGTCAGGAATGTTCTAGATCTGAGCATGTCCAGAATCGAAACGCGTTCGACGCGTGCTGGGGTGGACGCGTATATAAGGAATGGCCTCCACCTTTTGAATGACACATGCATTGCCACGTCGATCACGCGCCGAACAACGACTGAGTTGCCCAGATAAAGCGAATTGCAACAGCATAGCCCTCTGCAGCATCTCATCTACTGCAGCTTCTCATCTCATTCACAACAGTTCCCAACTCAAGATGCGTCGAAACGTTGTTGCAGCTGGTAGTGCCATCGCAGCTTTGGCTGGTGCCAACGCTCAGTCGGATCTTCCCCAATTCAAGGTGAGTTGTTTTGACCGATAGTCATACTAGGAATGGCGTGGAAGGTCTGATCATGTTCCTCACATTCTGACTGCATCTCAATCAACCCGTTTTTTCTTCTGGATTCGATCTCCATAGCCAACAGAAATCAAGGCACCCTTTTTGGAACAATTTACACCCGATTGGACTGACCGATGGACCATTTCTCAGGCCGTCAAGCAGACTCCTGTCGGAGAGGAAGCTGCTGTGATGAGCTATGTGGGCAAGTGGAGTGTCGAAGAGCCCGAGGTCGCCAAGGGAATCGAAGGAGATGCTGGTCTAGTTATGAGTAAGCAAATTCTGATGTAACATTGACAAGGCGGAGTTGGCTGATGATATTGACGATACTTGCAGAGTCCAAGGCCGCTCATCACGCCATCTCAGCTCCCTTTGCTGAGCCTGTTGTGCCTGATGGCAAGCCCCTCGTTGTTCAGTACGAGGTCAAGATGCAAAAGGGCCTGGAGTGTGGTGGTGCTTACCTCAAGCTTCTTACCGAGAACCCAGGCGAGGGTATCCGAGCTGGGGAAGACTTTACCGACAAGACCCCGTTCACCATCATGTTTGGTCCCGACAAGTGTGGAATGACCAACAAGGTTCACTTTATCTTCCGACACCAAAACCCCATTACTGGTGAATGGGAAGAAAAGCATTTGAAGAACCCTCCCAAGCCCAAGGCTGGAAAGTTGACCGCTCTGTACACCTTGATTGTCAACCCTGACAACTCGTACGAGATCTTGATCAACGAAGAGTCCGTCCGCAAGGGGAGCTTGTTGGAAGACTTTGACCCTGCCGTCAACCCTGAAAAGGAGATTGACGACCCTGAAGACACCAAGCCTTCAACCTGGGTGGATGACGCCATGATTGTGGATACCGAGGCCACCAAGCCCGGTGACTGGGATGAGACCGCCCCCGCAAGCATCATTGATGATGAAGCCGTCCAGCCCGAGGATTGGCTCGAGGACGAACCTCAATTCATTCCTGACCCCGAAGCTGAGAAGCCCGAGGAGTGGGACGATGAAGAGGATGGCGACTGGATTCCCGACATGGTTCCCAACCCTGCCTGTCAAGATGTGTCTGGATGTGGACCTTGGAAAGCTCCCCTAATCCCTAACCCTCAATACAAGGGCAAGTGGACTGCACCTCTGATCACCAACCCCGATTACAAGGGCCCATGGGCACCTCGAAAGATCCCCAACCCCAGTTACTACTACGACGAAACTCCCGCCAAGTTTACCCCCTTGGCTGGTGTCGGATTCGAACTCTGGACCATGACGGAGGACATTTTGTTTGACAACATCTTTGTCGGTCACAACATTGCCGACGCCAAGGCCTTTGCCAAGGAGACGTTTGGCGTCAAGACGGTCGGTGAAAAGCAAGATGATGCAGATGCCGATGATGTTTCGGACGAGGACACACCTCTCGGATGGAAAGACACTGCCAGACTCAAGTTTTTGCAATTCCAAAACTTGTTCCAGCAAGACCCCAAGCACGCCATCACCACCATGCCCGAGGTCGCTGGAACTTTGTTGATTGGTATCTTGACTCTCCTCGGAACCATTCTGTCCTTGTTTGGCTTGATTGGATCCAGCAAGCCCACTATTCAGGTCAAGTCGACGACTAGCGTCAAGGCTGATGGAACCAAAAAGGGCCCTGCCGCTCCTGTTCAGCCAGCCAGCGCCAAGGAAAAGGCTGCGTTGGAGTCTTCGGGTGTTGCGACCGGACAAGAGGTCAGGGAAGGAGCTGCTACCAGGCGAAGTGGAAAGAAGGCCGAATAGATGATCCTCCAGTGTCAAAGTTTTTTTTTTCAGTTTTGTAGGGTAGAGCTACCGTTGATGTCGTACCTATGACCATGTAGTAGGCTATACTTGTTTACACTCATGAGAAACGAGACAGCATTGGTTGACATTCTGGTGAATTCCATGTGTTTATCGTTGCCAACACATTGAAAGCAGACTTGTTGAAACACGAACCTGGCTGACATGCAAAAAATCATTTCAAAGTCTCATGGGGGTATAGTCTAGCAACCGTGTGTCGCAGTATCCTACCGCGTCGTCTCTTCTTTTTTTGCTTTATACAATCGTACAAGTCCACCTTTACTACTCTTCAAGTCATCGATACACAAGTCTTGCGGCTCCGCAGTGGCGCCACACGAATTTCCACAACAGGAATGTAATAATGTAAATCACAAAGAGTCAACCGGGGGGGGGGATCAATTCTTCAATCCCTTCGTTTCGCATCCCTCTCGTCCTCTTCAACTTCATCATCTCCAAGTTCGAAAATGGGCGGGGACGCCGTCGTGGCCATGTCCCTCTCCTTGCCATTCCGCTTGGTTTGCGCCGTCATCGACGAAGACGACGAGTATGCTCCGTTTCCACGGGAATAATCATCGTGTTGATCATGGTAATCATCCAACTCGTGTGATTCTTGGGCGGCGGCGTGACCTAGAGGGATCCGTTCTTCAGCGTCTCGTGCGGAAAACGAGGTCGTTGACGTGGTACGACCGTGGTGGTGCGCTGCTGCTGCCGCCCCGCCATACGATAGTTTGGATCGAATGTGCCGGTTACGAGCTCGCATGTAAAACCAAAGCCCGCCTGCGCCGAGGACGAGCAAGAGGAGGAAGACGGCAGAGGCGACGTGGTACCATGCTGTTGCAATGGACGAAAAAAAAGCGACAAAGAGAGCGCGAAACGTTCAGTCATGTACAAGGCGGGAAAGACAAAAAAAAACAAAAGGTAAACTCACCATCAGGTTCGTTGACCTTGGAAGCACCATGATCATCACCCTTGCCTCCATTGACCAGATCGGCCATGTTACCCGTCCGCACGTCGTCCCCGAGCCGGCTAGGTAATCCAATCGATCCGAGGACCTCATCAGGATTAACATCCATGAACCGCATCATCATGTCGTTGGCAACGTGGGGTAGATCAAACCCGACCATGTGTGATCCGTTGGCGATCTGGAGAAAGAGGCATTCAACGGACAATAGGTCAGCGTTTCGTGGGATTTGACACGATTCTTGGGTATGGAGCGGGGGAAACACAACGGGTTTCAACGTACCCTGACGTAGGTGAGACCTCGCGAGTCCTGCCACGTTCCAGCAAATGTCTCGTTTACATACCAGTCCTTGACATCCGTTTCCTGTTTTGGCAAGAGTATGAAAAATCATTTTTCAGCTACGCCCCCATGGCGCCGCCATGGTCACATACACCGACTCACCCCCATCCCTGTCTCCCCCTGCCAATCCATATGATCCAACATCCTCTCGATTCCCTTGTAGTTGCAAATCAAGTCTTGATCACCTGCAAACATCATGACTTTGATATTCTTGGCCAAGAGCTGGGGCAAGAGTCCGACTGATGCGGGAGAGTCTTTGAGGTAGAGGTTTCGTTGGACAGCACCGTCACATTCCACCCATGCAGTCTCCTTGGCGGTGGCGTGCAACGCAGTGACCACGTCTTTTCGCTGAAAGAAAAAATGGGAAGCCAGGCAGTCAGCCTAGACAGGACATGGGAAAAAGGGTACAAGGATGGGATGGGTGCTTACACGCAGGTATGTATATAAATCGGGAAGGTCTGGTGGCCAATTCATCCCACACTCTGGAAACTTGTCCACTAGCCGAACATCGTACACATTCATGCACGTCTTTTCCCCGTTTGTTCTGCACGTTGACGCGAAACAACGGGTCCACTGAGCTTGAGCATCTCAAGAGAGCCGAGTCAGATATTTGACGACGACTCACTCTTGAACAAAAGGCGATGTGACCATCATCATGACCGAGTCACAGTGCATCAGATTGATGGGTATATCCGTCTTGTTGACGTACTTGTCCACCTCGGTTTGACATTCAAACATGGCTTGATTTAGATTGTCAGCTTCCGTAGATCCCTCCTTGATGAGGCCTTTCTCATAGGCGAAATCCACATAGCCTTGGTACTGTTGTCGAGGGTCAATCCACCCATTTCCAATGGCGATACCTTGAAGCGAGATGGGCGGCGTGAACTGGGACTTGAGGATCGCATCAGCTATGAAAGGCGACAACTAGTGAGTAGGGATCTCGGGGTACGACTTGTGACCTTGCAAACTCGGTCTGCTTACCAAAGTAGGGAATGTATTGTCCAGCAAACGACTCTCCTGCAAGATATGTCTGATTTGTGACCATACTGGGCTTCAGCTGAACGTGTCGTTGGATCCATGGTATATAAAGACCAACTCACGTCTCCGTTGCGTAGTTCGGGAAAGACTGTATAAAAGTTTTCCAGAAATTGTATGAAATGAGCAGAGGCCTGATTGAGCTCATGAAGGTACCCATCCGTTGGGACAGTCGAGAAACCGGTGCCAGGTGGCTGGTCAACTGTTGATGCGGAAAGAGATGGGTTTCAATGGCTGCACCCCATGGGATTTCAGGGGCTTGACGTACTAAAAATGATGGTTCCGTACTCTTCCCATCCACCTTCGACTACTTCAATCTCCACTTGACCCGATGCCGTTTTACTGGCTGGGACAGTTCGAAATGGACCGACCTCCATCAAAGACCCATCAAAAGAGGAGCATCCTGGACCACCCTGGATATGAGGAAACGGTCGCAGTGTAAGGGTCAGATGATTATTCTAGACGATGCCAGTCATCAACAATACTGAATCCAAGCTCACGTTGAACCAAAAGATGACTCTGTTCTTGCCCGCGCTCCGCCGGTTTTTCACCATCATAAAACTGTGGGAGACAAAGAGGATCGTTGGTTCACCCATTCGTTAGACGTTTATCTGCCTTTTATTTTGCAACGATTGATCCTAGCCACGACGTTCGGTCCGGCTCCCGAGAGACTCACAAGATTTCCGCATCCAAACCTGTTGCTCCTTCTGCACCTGCTATACTCTGACCTGGGAAAGAAGGTATTGACCCCGCATACACCGAGAGGGGATGCCTAAAGGGAATGGCACAATGGGAACAAGAGCGTGACTCGTCCATGTATCAGCTTACAGTCGGCTCAAACGTCTGAATGCGAGACTCGCAACACGGTTCTCGGCTCACGTTGGATGGGTCGCAAGGTCTGGAATGCCTGGTAAACTTGGGACATAGTAATCTGCTGCTGCCTTGGCTGGTTGTTCATGAGTCAACGGGTCAAGCATAGGTGTCAGTGACCAACGCGCTTCTCAGTCTGATCAAAGATGTATCTGACTGACAGAATCGCTTGTGTGGTTGTATCATGGTGTTCAACTGTCCAAAAAGAGACCGTGTTGAAGCTCTCGTATCACGTCGATAAGATGGCAAGACACCACCAGGTCTGTTGCTCGTGAGTAGAGGTTGTACCAAGGTCAGGGCGGAACCAAATGCTCAACAAGCCAGTCAGTACTGCTCGAGGTGGAGGAGGTAGGCAGGCAGCCCATTTGTGTGTGCCACGTTTTCACAATAAGCACCCATCCGAAAAGATGATGAAATGGAGTGGCTCAAAGGCGATGACGGCCCGGGCTGGATTGCCAGAAAACCAATACACTGCTCAGAAGTGTCGGTCACCTCGTATCCTCGTACAACGAACAGGGGTCGTGCGGGTGTGCGGGCTGTCAAGCTGAAAACGCGCAAAACCGTTATATGCTCAAACTTTCAAACTTGGCACGACCACGAGTGGGCCTCATCAACAAGTCGGATCAATTCCTTGTATCCCAAGACATGTGTAAACACTATACAACCAAAGCCATAGACTATAGCAGACACAGCAAGCACGACATACTCCACCTGAATATTAAAAGTCGTCGTTTCCTATATAGGTCTGCCCGCAACTCCCCTCCCGTAAGACGAGAGCCGCGACTTGTTCTTGTGTCCCGAATGAGCACGGTATCGCGACTATCAAAGTATTGAGTAGGACCGCATGGCAGATTCGAGCACGTAAGTTTTTGATCAAGAAAAGAAAAAAGAGGAGCGGGCGAGGAGAGAGTGAAAGTGAGGAGACGGGCTTGGTCTTTATACTCTGGTCCGGGGCGACGCGCTTGGCGAGACGACGGCGACGCGTTTGGCAAGCAACCTTTGAAGCGCAGACAAGAGAGGAGAGAGCGATTCATCGTCTGAACAACTTGGTCAAGTCGTAACATCATTTCAATCCTTGCTGACTGGCGACAATGTGGTGAGATGGCGTGCTGCTACCCAGCATCCAGCCAAAAGGGGCAGATAGAGTAAAGTGTATGTATATAGAGTATAGAGTACGAGTACCGCTACTACTGCTTCACACTAGACTTAAGCAGCGTCGATTCATCCCATCACCACCAGCAGTGCAGCAGCAGCCGTCGCAAAGACTCGAGATCCACAAAATGTTCTTCTACGACTGCGCAAAATGTTGAATCAACATACACAAAGGCATCTCATACCTGTAATATAAACGCTCGACAAGTGTGTTGACCATTGCGACAATGGCTACTGGCTGCAGTGGCAGTGGCTGCAGTGGCTACTGGCTAGTGACGAATATGACGAGGTGGAGGCAAACGAGATGAATTGCAAGCCAAGACTCGATTGAGTAGCTCGCGTTTATGCATGGAAAGCAAGCGATCAGATAACGGGAGCGGATGGATCAAGCGAATGGAAAGACGTAGGTTGCACAAGCAATACACAATTCATCTACACATTACCATCCCACAGACAGGGACTCGAGGTTGGCCATAGCCCTGTACATAGCATATAGTCGTAAAACTCACATCAAGCAACATTGATCATGGACGACGTCGATCTTCCTTCCCACATTCGAGCCGAATACGAGGATGCTGGTCCGAGACAGCTAGGCCAGCAGTACTCTGGTGGAAAGGAAGGAACAGAAAAGTGTGAACCTCTCAACGGTCCCGACCAGGGACAAGGGGGGCTTGCTTCTGGTCAGCAATTCAACAATCAGCAGCAGAGTCTGCAAGGGCAACAGCCCCAGGCTCAAGGCTTGGCAGCATCGCAAGTAGCAGTACCACAGCAACAAGGACAGCCTATTTCTCAGCAGACGATAGGGGCTACCGATCTTGCACCTCCTGTTGATCAACAGTTTTCAAACCTCGCCATCAGCAGCAACGGAAATGATGCTTTATCCAACGGTGCGATTCCAGTACAAGCTGCTGTACCAATTTCAGACAATGCTGTTTCATCGGGAACCGATGGTGCCAACGCTCAAGCAGCCGGTCCTACGTTGCGTGCAGAAGGAGATGCACCTGCTGGTCACGAAAACGAAGGTGTTTTAGACCATGGTGCCACAGTCACGACCAAGGGTCATCCCTGTCTCGCTGGAACAATGAGCCCTTGGCTCCAACTCATGTGAGTATTTGCCTCCTTTACGAGACTTGGTGTCTCGAGGATTCATCACGGCTCACCATACTGTTTGCCACCAGGTGCTCGCCTTTGTTGTCGTGTTACACTCTTGACCAGGGAATCTGGTATGGAGCTGCCATGGTGGTCACGTATGACAGTGGTAGCGACTATTCGTCCGCTCCCCGGTTGGAACTTTCGACTGCTACCTCTCGATTCGAACCCGCGGTCAACAATCCTCAGGATCGAGGTGTAGCTCAAGACTCTTGGACGGTTGAAGGCCACAAGATCTATACGTACCCTGGTCCCAAGGGAACCTCAAGTTTCTGGAGGTTCTTTTTGAACATTCCTCTCCAAGCGCATGAGCAAGAAATCACCTATCGCCTCAATGGAGGTGGCGCCATGAACTTTTTGGTTCCAGCCGCAAACACCAACATGAGATTTGCCGGGCACAGTTGTAACGGTTTCTCCAGCGGAGTCGATATCGACAGTTTCACTGGTGAAGGCTTCGAAAGTGGCTATGACCCTGTATGGGAAGACTTGTTGGAAAAGCACGAATCCATTGGTCTTCATGCCATTGTAGGTGGAGGCGATCAGCTCTACTGTGATCCCATTGTCAGGGAACCCGAACTTGAAGAGTGGGTCAATGAAAAGGACAAGGACCGAAAATTCGCTCTTCAAGTCACTCCCGAAATCTCGTACGCCATCGACCGATACTACTTCCATCATTATTGCAACATGTTCCGCAAGGGCGCTTTCGGACGGGCAAACTGCTCCATCCCCATGATGA
This sequence comes from Filobasidium uniguttulatum, assembly GCA_039545395.1. Lineage (NCBI taxonomy): Eukaryota > Fungi > Basidiomycota > Tremellomycetes > Filobasidiales > Filobasidiaceae > Filobasidium > Filobasidium uniguttulatum. The sequence continues at coordinate 588,334 of BCJK01000013.1, read as the reverse complement.
ATATGTTGGACGACCACGACATGATTGACGGATTCGGATCTTATGAAGATGAAAGTCAACGAGCTCCCATTTTCAACCATATTGGTTGCCGAGGTTACTTTTGGTACCTCCTCTTCCAAGTCTTTACGGTCGACGATCTCGATCTCAAGGACCCCAAAGCCAACGAATATGGCGGCCATCCGATCAAGAGTATGGTCATTTGCGCTCCAGGAGAATACATGCCATTCCCCAACCACTCTCAAGTCAACATTATGGGCCCTCAACTCTCAATGTGCATGGTCGATTGTCGAGCTGAAAGAAGGTTGGACCAAATTTGTACGCAAGCGACCTACGATAAGCTCTTCCACATTATGGAGACTCGTCTCCCGCCCACCACCGAACAACTCATCATGCTCCTAGGTGTCCCCATTGTCTACCCTCGAATGTCGTTTGCCGAAAACATTCTCTCATCCAAGTTGAACCCTGCCAACTGGCTCGCCAAGATTGCACCCAACCACTTGGCTGGGTACACCAACAAGTTTGACCAAAACGTTGAGCTCCTCGACGATTTGATGGACCATTGGTGTGCAAAGGACCATAAAAAGGAACGAAACGCACTGATTCTCAGGCTTCAAGATTTGGCGCTCAAGCGAAAAGTCCGAGTGACGTTCCTTTCCGGAGATGTTCATTGTGCAGCGGTTGGTCAATTGTTCACCGTCTACTCGCGGGAATCGAAAAAGGTTTTGCCCGTAAAGGATCACAGGTGGATGTTGGCCGTTGTCTCGTGAGTCGATTTCGAGTCATTCAACGCGCGGTGCGCTTCTCTGGTGGTGGCTCAACTCTTGTTACATTGTCAGATCTGCCATCGTCAATACACCCCCTCCCTTTGCTCCCGTTGCTGTCAGCAACGAATTTGCCTCCCACAAGCATCGAACGCTTCACTGTAAGTTTTTTTTTTTCGCTTATCACGGTGCCTATAGGGTTTGCATGGTACTCATGCCGTCATAATTCAACCCACCCAACCAGCTCATCACACGGATGAAGTCCAAGTGAGTGTCTTCCCCTTTGACCCCAGTCACCAAGTTGTAAAATACCGTTTCTGACTCGATCACGTGTTTCGATGCACACACAGTTGCCCATCTTTAGCGTCGACACGGACGGGTCCGAGCGAGAGCGCATGTGCTACGTCATGGACAAGCGAAACTATGCCTTGTTCAACTTTGATCACTCGACTCGGGAAATGAACATTGATGTCATGGTCGAGATCAAAAAGGGAGATGGAAAGTGTAAACCGTGAGTCTGGCCTGACACAGGAATGGAAAGTCAAGAGTTGATCACGATAGTTATTGATGCGTTTTGCGATTTTTTTTTACCATTCGTGTGCACATAGTTACCGGGTCACTGCTGTTCCTCCCGTCTGGTAACACACCTGATACCGCACTCGCTGTTGGCTTGTCCACTGGTCTAGCACGTCTGTTTCGTTTTTTTGTTTATCGTATAAAGCATGTCCCGTATTGGACAACACTTGTGATGGCAGAGCAGTGATTTGGTCTATACAGTATCTAATTGTAACATTTATATGCAATGTGGTAATGAATGGGTCATGGGTTGATACGAGAGGCATGGCGTGACGGGCATGAGCAAGTAGGTCTAGATGCGAAATGGGCAAAGACCACTCACTATACCACGCGGTAGGAGTCTCTGGCAGTGTGCTTGAAGGACAGGCTGAAACGCTATTGCGTCCTGAACGAACGAGTGTTTTGGGCTGGGGACGTCATTCTCTCCCCCTTGTGAATCCTATTCTGCGAGACCTAGCTCTCATCCCTCCTCCAGGCCTATCCACTGTTCCCTATCCGGTGTCATTGTGTTCAGGTCCTTGATATGGACACGGGTCCCCCCCGAGGGGGGATATAAGTTGTTGACCCAGTGGCAAAAAAGGTGAGAGGTGTTTCTACGAGACATTTCAACTCCCTACGCATTCTTCCACATCCCGGACCGATCATCCACAACAGGTCCCACTCCCTACCGTCACACACACTCTCTATCCCCCCGCCATGTCATTTTTGAAACTCGACTTTGAAGATCCGGCCAAGGATACTATTCCGTTTCCCAGCCTCGGCTGTTCACCACTCGTCGAGACCATTTGCTCCCTGCCCTCGAGTGTAGACGACACACCTAGTCCTCACAGCAACAACAACAACAACAACAACAACGACCTCTACGAATCCCCCATCTTGATCCGAGACGCGGGACAGACTCAGATTGACACGGGCTACATCGACGACGACGACGAGTCTCAAGACGATGATGGCCCTGGTTTGCCGCCTCCTCATTACGGCAAGATGCTTGATCGTAACAAGAGACCGATTGGGTCAAAGTGGTTAGGGCCGGGGACGCCTAATGCGGGATCATGCGCCATGTCTGTTGCCATGGTGAGTGGGGGTCTTGGTTTCAAAAGTTCAAAAGCAGTCTAGACCGTTGGCGACTGACACTGTACCCCGACACACTTGGCGTTGGTTTTTCATAGCACAAGGACGAGTCCGGATTGAGTCGTACCGATCGAATCCGGGCATGGAGTGTCAAGACCCTGACGCAACTCGCCACTATTGAAAAACAGTTTGCGGATCGAGGCGTGACTCAACCGGGAATGCCGTGTCTGCTCCAGTTGCCTCTTTCAACGCCACCTCTGGCTTCCACTTCCACTCGAGGCTACAGCAAGTCTAGGCAAGAATGGATCAGTGTTCCTCACGCGGTTCATGGACGCAGCTCTGACCAAAGTGCTTCTTCGTCTTCATCTTCTTCGTCTTCTTCTTCTCCTCCCGAACGCAAGAGGCAGTGTCAGGACTGGCATGTTGATGAAAGTGACGTCCCAGATCACTTGAAGATGCTCTGAACATGCGACTCCGTTTTTTTTGTTTTGCGCTTTTCAAACATGTAAAGCAGTCTGATTGATCATGTACGGCATACCATATCTCATATAATCATGTAACATGGCCGCACAGGATTGACTTGCGCGTCGTGACACAATGTTGATCTGCAGGAATTCACTTTTGACCTTGTCTTTGCTAGAATAGCTTAGACAGATGCAGAAGAGATGAAGAAGCTCTTGGCAACTGTGACACAGGATAGCCGAGATCAGCGACATGCACCACACAGCCTTTGCCGATAAACACTTACTGGAAGAGTCAATAGGAGCAGGGGGCTGCTTGTTCTCGGCCGGGATGGAAGAGGTGTCTTGAGTGAAACCGGGAGAACCTTCGTTGGTGGTGTTGGCAATGCTCAACTCGTAGGAGGCAGTCTTGGCGGGGACCTCACCGCTGACAAGCTTCTTCCAAGACTCGTTGGTCTCGTGGATAATCTCGACGGCGTACTTCTTGGACTTGGCCTCACCAGAGAAAGCAAAGACGTTCTCGGGCTTTCCATCGGGGATCTTGTAGATCCTGAACCACTCGTTGGTGGCCCTGATGAGACCGGGCAAGTGCCTCTCGACATCCTCAATGTCGTTCAATCGGGGAGCAAGAGGGTCGTTGACGTCAATGACAATGACCTTCCAGTCGGTCTCACCCTCATCGAGAAGAGCCATGATTCCGAGGACCTTGACTTGCTTGACTTGGCCAACGTATCCAATGGCCTCACCGATCTCACAGACGTCCAATGGGTCATTGTCACCCTTGGCCTTGGTCTCGGCGTGCTCGACGTTGGGGTCTTCCCAAGTCTGAGGGAAAGCACCATAGTTCCAGATGTACCCGTGGTGAGGGAAGCAGTTTCGGACAAACCTGAGCTTGCCCTTCTTGGTGTCCTGCTTGATGGGGTTCAAAGCCTCCTCCTTGGAGATTTCCATCTTGGCGTTGGTCCATCGGGGAACCTCGACAACCATGTTCAAGACAGTCTTGGACTCATCAGCGAACAAGGGAATGTCGTGGAAAGCAGAGATGGGCTTGCCGTTCTTCTCGAGGAAGACTCGGTGCTCGAGCGTGTTGGGGGCCTGGGGTACAGAGGCCATGTCAGTCCGTGTGTCCGAGAGACGACAAGTAAAAGTAAACATAAACAGTACTCACACCGACGGCCCTAGCAGTGTACTCGGAAGCCATTGTTGTCAGAGATCTAGACAGGTGACGATGAATGACGGATAGTCGTTGAGCAGCTCCAGACATGCAGAAGTCGAAGCAACGAAATCCAAAGAGATGGGAAAGACGTGGCTCTTGATCGCTGGATCTCTCAAATGTCGTGCTTGTTGCGCTCGCTCATTGATTCCAGATTCGTGGCGCGCTACGGCCGTACGACTTAAGGCGGCCGCCAGAGATCAAGTTTATGCCAGTAGCAGCGTTAAGGCTGATATTAAGGATTCAACATCGCTGCATGGCGATTCGTACAGGGGTATTCATTCACGAATAGGGGCTTCATGGACCGATCAGTCCGATCGAGGTGAGGACTAGACGACTTGGAATTGCCCGTTTCCACCAGAATCATCCCTTGAAGCCTTCGGTGAATTCTCACAGGCACTCTCAAGATGCTGTTTTACATAGACGACCTCCCCGTCTTGTGAGTAGTGTCCCATATCCGCTCGAGCAATTGACCGAGGTCTTCCGCAAACTGACGGTTATCAACCATTCAATTTCTGAATCACAAAGGTTTCCGTATGACCGGTGAGCCGAGACTTGAGCAAAGGTCCAGAGCACTTGCCCGGATAACTGATCCATCCGCTTTATTCGCAGTCTTTATCCAGGTCCGTTGCACCCAATCCTTGTCCGAATCGATTCATTCACGACGTTGACGTATATCAATTATGCTGTCGTACACAGAACAGTACCAGTACATGTGCGATCTCAAAAAGACGCTCGATGCAGGAGTGGGTTTCCAGTCTCTTCTCAGCTTCATCAGCAAACAATGCTAACGCTCCTTGGGATGACTTTAAAAGGGTCATTGTGTTTTGGAGATGCCTTCCGGGACGGGAAAGACTGTCTCCCTACTTAGTTTGATTGTGTCATATCAGCAGGTAAGCACTTCCATCAGTTATCTAGGCGAATCCTACCATCAGCAACTCATACTCAACCCTATGCATGACAGTTTTATTCTCGAGAACGAAAGCTCATATATTGCTCTCGAACGGTGCCGGAGATCGAGAAGGCCTTGGCGGAGCTAAAGAGACTGATGGTGTATCGAGAAGAAATGGGAGCCAAAGACGAGGGTTTCAGGGGGTTGGGATTGACAAGTCGAAGAAATTTGTGTTTACATCCTGATGTCAGTCTCCTCCTGGACTTGGTAACAGCTCTTTTACCCAACTCTCAGCACTGATCATCTGTCCGTACCACTCTTTCTCAGGTCAGCAAAGAAAAAAAGGGTACCGTCGTTGACGCTCGATGTCGAGACTTGACGAACGCAGCAGCAGTAGAAAGAGGTCGAGCGGATCCAGAAGCGGGAGGTCTTTGTTCCTTCCATGAGGAATTGAACAACTATGAGACTGGGAACCTCATCCCAGCTGGAATCTTCACATTGGAGGACGTGAAAAAGTATGGAAAAGAAAAGGGTGTCTGCCCTTATTTCACCATCCGACGAATGGTGAGTCCAGTGCCTTTTCATGTCTGCAAATGAGGATTAGGCTGATATTGCAAGGTAGCTCACATTCTGTGATGTAGTGATTTACTCTTTCCACTATCTGTTGGACCCGAAAATTGCCGAACAAGTGTCGAAAGAGATGAGCAAGGATAGTATCGTCGTGTTCGATGAGGCACATAATATCGGTCAGTCTCGCTGATTGCATGTCGTGCGCAATCGTCATCTGATCACACTTTCCCACTCGTAGATAACGTTTGTATCGAATCTTTATCAATCGATTTGACAAGACCAATGCTTGACTCGGCAGCGAGAAGTTGTGTCAAGTTGGAGAACAAGATCGATGAGTGAGTGGCGCGATCGTCTAGACGGAAAGTTCGGGCAATGTGGATTGACTGAGAGTTTCCCTTGATAGAATCAAGCGGACCGACGCCACCAAGCTTCAGGACGAATATGCCAAGTTAGTGGCTGGACTTCAAGATGCCAACGATGGACGCGAAGAAGACGATATGCTTGCCAATCCAGGTGTGTATCACTCGAATGGTTGTCCTTCATCTGGAGCTTTGAGCTGACTCTTGCTACTAGTGCTGTCGGAGGATATGGTGCAGGAAGCTGTACCAGGAAATATTCGGAAAGCAGAGCACTTTGTGGCATTCCTCAAGAGATTCACCGAGTATATGAAGGTTCGCCACTGTTCATGACGATGCCAGGCAATTGGAGGGTCGTGCTGATTCAGTTTGCCACTGCTTTTGCGAACTCTCAGACGAGAATGCGGGTACTTCATGTCGTTGCGGAGACACCACAGTCTTTCTTGCAGCATTTGAAGGATATCACTTTCATCGAGCGGCGGCCACTCAAGTGGGTCACCTCAAGACTCTCCGTTGCTGTCCGAACACGAAAGAGACTGACTTATTGTTGCACGAATTTCAGATTTTGTGCTGAACGGCTGACGTCGTTAGTACGGACACTGGAATTGACACAGATTGACGAGTACCATTCACTACAAAAGCTGGCGCAATTCGCAACGTTGGTGGCGACCTATGAAAAAGGTGGGAACAAACAACCCGGTCGCCGCGTACCTAATATTTGGCTGATCGGATTGCTGTCAACTTTAGGGTTCTTGCTCATCCTCGAGCCTTATGAGACTGAGGCGGCGACGGTACCCAATCCCATTTTCCATTTCACGTAAGTACCTCCCTTTGTTGCCGCTTTGGACTCGGTCTCAACTTCTCCTGCTTGGGCACAGATGTCTGGACCCCTCATTGGCCATGGGACCCGTATTCGAAAGATTTAGCAGTGTGGTCATCACCTCGGGTACCATCTCTCCCCTCGACATGTACCCCAAGATTCTGCAGTTCCAGCCGGTTGTCCAGGAAAGCTATCCCATGACCTTGACACGGAACGCATTCTTGCCGATGGTGAGTGTGCCGAGATGCTTGAGAAATGCGCTATGGTGCTCAATGACTGGAATGCAAAATAGGTCATTACTCGAGGCAGCGATCAAGTGGCGATCAGCTCTCGATTCGAGGTCCGAAACGATCCAGCCGTGGTACGAAACTTTGGAAGCATTCTGATCGACATGTGCAAAGTGGTGCCAGACGGTGTTGTGGCTTTCTTTCCGAGTTACCTTTACATGGAATCAATCGTTGCGGCATGGAACGACATGGTGAGTGACTTTTTATTGTTGATTGCCGTAGAGCGTTTCAGTGGCTGAGGTATACTGTTGATAGGGTATCCTGAACGAAGTCTGGAAAGACAAGCTCATCTTTGTGGAAACACCAGACGCAGCCGAGACCAGTATCGCTCTCGATAACTACCGCAAGGCTTGCAACAATGGTCGAGGAGCAGTGCTTTTATCGGTGGCTCGTGGCAAAGTTTCCGAAGGAATCGATTTCGACCACAATTATGGACGTGCAGTCATCATGTTTGGTATTCCGTACCAGTACACGGAAAGCAGAATCCTCAAGGCAAGACTGGAATTCCTGCGGGATAATCACAGGGTCAAAGAAAATGATTACTTGACATTCGATGCCATGCGACACGCAGCACAATGTGTGGGTCGTGTATTGAGAGGAAAGACTGATTGGGGATTGATGGTGTTTGCAGACAAGGTGAGCTATGCCCATTTTGCCGACCCGATGAATGGTCCTGACCAAGTGGTGTGTGACAGCGATTTGCAAGAGCAGACAAGCGTGCAAAGTTGCCCAAGTGGATCAACCAGTACATTACTGACGCCCATTCCAATCTGTCTACCGATATGGCCACTGTGCTTGCCAAGCTGTTTATTCGATCAATCTCGCAGCCATTCGACCACACACAAACAGGAGTCTCCCTGTGGACATTGGAGGACATTGAAAAACGGCAGCGAAAGGAAAAAGAGGACCAAGAGAATTTCATGCTCGAGATGGCTCGATTGGAAGGTGGTGCAAATGGGGCCAAAAACAAGAATGCTTCTGCAAATGCCCACCCGGAAACAAATCCGGAGGCATCCATCATGGAATTGACGGCAGAGGATGAAGAAGCGCTACTTGCCATGGAGCAAGAGGCGATGATGGATGTGGACATGACTTGATCACACTTTCCTCATGGTTGTATCTTGTATCACGTCTGTCAAAATGTAGCATGTAGGTGCATCAGCTTGTTGTATCAGTACAATTCAGCCTGCAGCCTGTCCACAGCCCACACTTCCAAGCAACAACGACCCGGACGACTTCCGCGGTGCAAACTTGTGACAAGGTGGAGGCAGGCAGACAGGCGATCGCGTCATGCACTACTAGCAGCTAGCTAGCGAGTCGTCCATTTTGATCTGGCAGATTCCACGAGTAGCAAGCTGGATTACAAACCACTCACATCTATTCTCCGTTACCCCATCCCAACCATTGTCATCCATCTGTGAGTCTTCAAAAGGACTCGTTTGGTCACACCTCGTCTTACTCCGTGTCGCTCGCCCCTCTTTTGACATGCTCCTTCGTACCGCCTTTTCCACTGCCACCAAACTCAACACGCGACAGTATTCTACAAAAATGGTTCGAGCTGTTACTGATATCAAGGAGTACAAGGCCCTCGTGAGTCTTTGTCTCGCTTTGCTTTCCGCTTCCTGCTCCTTGCCACTGCCACATGTCGAGAATGAGCTCATTGTTCTATCCTTTGGATTCCATCTGTAGATTGAGGCTGAGAAGCCCGTCATTGTCGACTTTTGTGAGTTGTGATGCTCTGTAAAAGTGTACATGCTCATTGCGACGTCGCATCCGACTGACTGTAAAATCCTGGCTGTATCGTGTCCACCTTCACTAGGGGCCACTTGGTGCGGGTGAGTTGTTTTCGTCTATATTGCTCAGACTATGCGGACGTGCGCTCAAAACCAAGTAAACTTTTAGACCTTGCAAGATGATCTCTCCTCACTTTGAAAAGGCCTCCACCCAGATCGAGGGGGTCGAGTTCATCAAGGTTGACGTTGACGAGGCTACCGTAAGTCGTGTGCTTCTTTTCCGAGTCGAACCGATGCTAAAAGTCGGGACCGTTTGGCTTGCAACAATATTAGGAAATTGCCGAGTTCGCCAAGATCAAGGCTATGCCCACCTTTATTGGCTACAAGAAGGGTGAAGTCCTCGCCACCGTCACCGGAGCCAAGCCTGCTGAACTTACCGTGAGTACTCGATGTTTGTCTGGTGTCCCACCCATTATTGACTGTTAATTGCCCCTCTCCTCTCCCCCTTTCTAGGCTGCCATCCAAAAGCTCTCTTCTGCTTAGACTCGACGGACTCGAGGTTCATGATTGTATGCTCCCGCGCATGATTGAATAAAATGCATAATACAACAAAAGTACAGGGGTCGTGGATGAACAGGCAGACTGTTGACCAGGTAATGGGTTGTGGGTCATACAGCGTTTACAATTGATCAACCCATGAGTCGGATCGGGACGATGACAAGTACTACGCCCATTCCCGACATTGGATCCCAGGGAGCCGCTTTAATTGGGCCTATCTGTAGACTGATCTGACCAAGTCTCGGGTGTTTCGAGGTAAAATTCGCCCTAGCTCCACACCCCACCTGCTGAGCATCATTGTGACCACTGTTCCTAAAAGCATATGTTACATGCAGTTCCTTTTAAAATTGCCACGATGGCTGCTGTCTGTTGTAATCGTGTTCGACAGTTTGAGTGCAGGTCGGTATGTCATTGAGGATGACAATCATTTGCTCGGTTTGTTTTGTTTGTGGGTTCGCGGCCGTGCCTACTCAAGTACATCCAGACATGCAGAGTAGTATAAATGACTTGTCAAGGCCTTGCTGTTGTTCACAGTTTAGTCAGTCTGGACTGACATTGCACGATGGAGGCCCGTCTCCTGGGTCCAGTTCGCTCACCTGGCCGAGCAGTGTACGAACGGGAGCTGAGAGCAAGTCGAGGCCGACAACGGGCAACCTCTTCCTTACCTCTAGAGTCCAACTTGCTGCGAGGAATTCGCACCATCTTTCCAGCATACAATTCATCAAGTGAATTGAAGCCGGCATTTCACTCGAGAAATTATTCTTTGCCTGGTCCTTATGGAAAAGACGACAAGCCGTATGAGACCCAGGATCAGGTCGACAATCAAGTGGATGAAGAGTTGGCGTGGTATGGAAGCAGAGTCATCTGGAGTAGAGGTGCTTCCATAATTCGGACCTTGTCATATCATCAAGAAAAGCAAAAGGTCACACATGCAATGTTTGCTTGGTTTCATGTCGAGGCCGATAGTAGTGCTCGGGCTGCAGAACGTCATACACCACCATCAACGCAAGATTCTCACAATGATCAAGACGAGCTTCGAACTTTTGGGCCTTTCCATACGTCTCAGTATGCCAAATGGGGTCAACCATCGAGACGGAGAATTCGAGAGCACTCGAGGAAACATCCTCTGCATCAACAAAATGGACTCAAACGATGTCTCGTTGTCTTTCTGGAAGAATGGGCCCACGTCTACTACCCGACAGGACATGATATCATCTTCAATCTGCCATTCCCCATCGATATTGCATGGCCCATTCCGTCGGGAGGTATAATTTTTCAGAAAGCTGCTGAACACAGTGTGCTATGCGGCTTGCCCGTGGACCGGAATCGTTTTCGAGAAATGACCCAACAACCAAATATGGAAGAAGGGTTCAAGGAAGCCGGCCTTTTGGACAGCCTACCTCCAGACATGGATGTATCAAGATCTCAGAAGAAATCACAATGCCAACTTTACACCCTCATGCATCCGTCCAGCGAACCTCAAGCTGTGTGTTGTTCTCCTTCAATTCAAGGAGGGCTCACCGATGAATGTGGAGATGTCATTCGGGTGACACAGACTCCGAACCAACTGGAACCCATGGGGACTCAAATGAAACTGATCTGGATGTCTGAATCAGAGGACATGCCCATTGCAGTCTTTCAACACGAGATACGAAAGGAGATCGTCTTTTCACGATGGGCCATTATGCCACTTCGAAGCCGTACACAAGTCATGGACCCACAAGCCGAACAAGAATTGTCAGCAGTGGAAGAAGACACTCGAGATGTGGATGGTGATCTTCAGCAGGCCATGATCATTGACAGTGACGTGATCCAAAGCGGGGCTCACTCAGAGACTACTTCTCGAACAAACACAGCTGAAGACGCTTTCCGGGAATCTGAAGTGGTGTCCAAGACTGGCGTCCGTCGCAAATCTGCTCAAGCAGTCGGCCCCAGACGTTCAATCAGTGATAACAAGAGGTCGGCAGCTAGTCGCAGAAGAATCAGTTTCAATCCTGAAAGTGTTAATCCTACCGCCGGTGAATTGGCAGGAGCCGGGCTTGCACCTTCATCGAACCAAGACAGCTTCTCTGCGGGCGGTGGTTTGAATGGTGAAGAGAGGACGTCGACGAGAATCAGAGCCGAGGGAGACATGGTCAGAAGTAGCATCCCCCCCAAACGACGGATCTCACAGGGCTTACTTCGGGCAGAGGCTGCAGGTGAACGTAAAAAGAGAAAGAGTTTGGCGGGACATGGTATCGGAGAGGTGGACGTCGGGGAAACAACAATGCTCCATGGGCTCAATCAAGAGCGGGAGCTGGAATTGTCGCCTGATCTTGTCTTTACAGAGATCATGCGATGGCAGATCCCACCAGAGAGGTACGCTGTCAGACCCCTTGTTCCAAATCAAGAGTCTTTGGCTGACTTTTGGCATCGATGCCCATCCAGTTGCAATGAGGATTCAGGACTGGAAGTGGAGCCCTTTGCTTCGGACGAACTTTGTTCGGAAAGCTTACACATCAACATATTTCTCAAGCACAGACGCAGGGACTCTTCACGCCTGCACATATTCCGCATCTCCCGTGACATGCAGTCCCAGAAAGGCTTTGACATCCAATCAGTTCTCTCACGGTCGGCAGCATCAGCGGTGCCTGCTATATGCACTAGGCCACACGTACACGACGTTGTGTTCTGCGATGTTAAGGGCAAAGTGTACATCATCAGCAACGGTCAGATCGAGGATATCGACTCGCGCTCATTGAAGACGGACAAGCCTCCTCCGGAAGAGATTGATTGGAGTAATTTCCGATGCGCAGGTGGAAGAAACGATGATGAAGAACGGCTCCCAGACATTGTTTCTTTGGAAGGTCGGGCTGGGGGTCGCATCGTGGTTCATTTGAGCAACGACTCTTCTATGTGGGCGGACATCAACTTCAATTCAAAAAACGTCATGGTCAACCAACTCCTCAGAGTGTTGAGCTTCGTCTTGCCCCCCAAGAATATGGCGGAACTCAAGTTTAATGTCTTGAGGGATGCACGCTCAGCCTGCCCGTGCCGTGGTACACCGCTGCAAGCCGCAGGACAGGTACTGATCATACTGCTCGGTTTTGAATATGAAGATTCACATATTTCTTCGCGGCACAAGCCAAACTCTCGTTGGGGGTTATTAATGCACCAAGCACAATATGATTACAACACGGATATCCGCATGTCTTTACCATCTCCTCCGATCCCACGCCAATCTTGCCCGAATCGTTTGGAAGATCAGGGTAAGCTGGGCGCCAAAGCCATCTTACCTTGTTTAAGGGCACTACATCTGCTGGGACAGGAATACCTGTTGAGAAATGACCGTAAAGAGCTACTGGTCGATCTTGCGTCCTTGATTATCACGATCTCGCTAGGGACCAAGATGAGATTTTATTCAGATTACTGGATGCGACAGGTTCCTGCAGCCAAATGTTTGCCGTTTAGATACTCCAAAAGTAAGTGTGCGTCGGTCTCCACAAGGCGATCCATGAGTACGCAATCATGCTGAAAACCTTTGATGAACAGCTCTGGACAGAGGCTCGATTGAGGATCTACCTGTCACCGTCGACATATTTTCTATTCTTTCGCAAGCACTCTGCAAGACTCGCCATAGAGTGTCTCTGCCAAGAGATATCGTACTACAAGCGCCTTCTGATACACTTGCAAGCTTAGAATACGGTTCCGGCGAACCTTTGCCAACCTTGACGATGGTACTGACGCTCTATCATTTCATTCTCGGAGACTCGTTGGAACATGATACACAAGCTGGCGCGGAAAAGGCTCTTCTCTTCATGGTGGAGAACCATCTTGATGATACGTGGCTCGGAAATGTTCCTTGGAGCATCAGTCTGCCCATTTGGGACGCTATCCGACTGTGTCGGACAAATCCCAACAGCAACTGGCCAGTCAAGGCCTATGAGCTCATCAACAGAATGGATATGGCCGCTCAGCAGGACTTGGGATTCAAATCCATCATCATGGATCCGACTATGCCTCACATATCACTCGTGAGTCGCAGAAATGTCAAGGGAATCGTCTTGTCCCGGCTCCTAACATTCTACAATACTTATAGCCTTCTCAATCGTCTGTCGACTACGACTCTCTTTTGAGCAGAGGTTCAGGCTCAACCTCTCAGACCGGTGACCAAGCCTACCTAGAGAATGATCACAATGTGCGAAACTTGTCAGTTCCCAACATGAGATTCGCCAACGATAGGCGACTTTGGGACGTCGAAAGTCTCCTTCAAACGATTCGACCGCGACCAGTCAAGCCAGACGAACGTGTCCAGTTGAGGTGAGCATTTTCTTTGGTCAGACAACGCTACACATGACCGACTCATGACTCGTAAACTTTGCATTATACAGTGATGAGGAGCGGGCGTTGTATCATCAGAATCTCGTTCACAGCGTGGCGTATCGAACCATCTCGCAGGTTGTCGGTTACGCCATGTTTTTGTTGGATTCTAGAAAGCCATCAGACACCGAAAAGCTGGAAATTCCCCATATCAATGTGGGTGTTCGGTTGCTACCATCTGTAAAGACCGTATACCCGGAGATCAAGGCAGAACACGTTACATGGCCGGCATTCCACCAAGGAGTCGCAGTTGGCTTGTCAATACAATCTGAAAGTGAAGTTGTGGACTCGTCCTGGATCTTCTTCAACCGACCTGATCAGCCCACGCCTGCATTCGGTGGCCTCTTGTTGGGTTTGGGATTGCGTGGCAAATTGCGGGATCTGGCCACCTGGCACATTTTCCCAAGTTTGGCGCCTCGAAATGACCATGTCTCGATGGGGTTGTTGTTGGGCATGTCTGCATCCTATGCAGGAAGCCAAGACAAACGGTTGACGACCATGCTCTCGGCCGGAGTTGGCGCACTATTACCTTTGGGTTCCTCCGAGTTGAATACCTCACCCTTGATGCAATCTGCCTCTATATTCGGGCTCGGACTGGTCCATGTCGGCTCGGGTAGTCATCATTTCGCTGAGACCACCCTCAATGAAATAGGTCGACATGACATTTCAGGTCTCGAAGAACAGACGGAATACAAGGAACTCTACTCATTCTCGGCTGCGTGCGCTTTTGGGCTAATCATGCTGGGCAGGTATGGGCGGAATCGCGAATACGACAACCATTGCTTACAACGCCTAAGAACGTATTTTGTTCCGACGAATCAGCCAGATCAGGAATCTGAAGAATCCTCCGCAAACGAAACCTTTGATGTCAATGTGACAGCCCCCGGGGCGGTGCTTGCTGTCGGACTCATGTGTCTTCGAACTGGCCGGGCCGACGTCTCCGCACTACTAGCGGCTCCTCAAAACGCCTTTGAGCTCGACCATGTACGACCGGACATGCTCGTTGTGCGGACCTTGAGCTATAGCTTGATTCATTGGGACGGCATCACTCCCACCAAGCAGTGGCTCGAGTCGCAATTCCCGACCTTTATATTGGACGCGTGGAGGAACAAGGCGTCTACGGGCACGATTGATGAGATCATCGAGCTGGCCTATTTCCATATCCTGTCGGGGGCTGGTTTTGCATTGGGATTAAAAAAGGCAGGCACTGGAGACCGGGAGGCGCAAAGTCTCTTGTTCAATACGCTTGAATTATTCGTTCACAACATGAGTCAGAATAGTGGGTCGTCTTGATCTCTCGTGTCACCCCCTCGCATGGCACATCCAATACTCACACACTCTCTTCGTTTTCACTTGCCCCTTTGTGCCTATGTACAGATGCTACCTATGAGTCAAAGATTAAGCGAATCGCCTTGCGCCAAGGCTTTGGGTTGATCGCCATCTCCCTGGCTCTCGTCATGGCAGGATCTGGTGACACCACGACGTATCGCAGGCTGAGAACCTTGCATGGTTTCGATGGATATCCTTATAGCACACGGGTGGCTCTTCATACTGCCATCGGTATTCTATTCGTTGGCGCAGGAAGATACTCTTTCGGTCGATCCAACTTGGCAATTGCTTCCATGGTCATAGCCTTTTTCCCAAGATACACCAATACGTTTGATGACCATCGGACCTACCTACAAGCTTGGAGACACCTCTGGGCTTTGGCGATTGAGCCGCGCTGTGTTGCCACGACCGATTTGGACACCCTGAAAGCCGTCGTCATGCCTTTGCGTCTTGATATTACAGACGTAGACACCGCCGCCGCCACTACCACCACCACCACTGTGAAGACAAAAATGGTTAATTCACCTTACCTGATGGAAGCCTTTGAAGGTGTCAATACGCTCACTGGAGGCAGTCCTCGTTATACATCTCCCGTTATTGACCTCGCAGGCGATATCGAGCAAAGGCGATCATTCTTGCGATTGCGAACGGTGTTTGTGCAGCGCAAGGCTCATTCGTTGGATTACACCGAGGACCCCAAGGGCAATCGATCAATCGCCATCATGCTCAATGCGTTGCAAGTCCCTCTGCACGATGTACAAAACGTTCTCACCAGTACGATCATGAGAGCTTCAGAGCTTTCCAACGTCGAGGACATCGTCAAGGAATTCACCCCAGACCCACTGTACAGAGGATTTATCAAGGCGTTTGGCGGTGACCCAACGCTCCGCGATACTGCCCATTCCTTTACCCATGTCTTTGAACAAATCACCCTAGAAAGCATGCTTCAAACTCGACCTGAAATGTTGACCGTGTTCCTTCAATTCTTTACGGATCTCGACCCTCTCGATCCATGGTCCAAGGCCTTGAACATAAAGTGGTTACAATTCGCTCTGCTTTACGATGCCTCCAAGTCTCGAGATGAACATGATCGGGATAAAAGGACGAGCAAGACGTACCCCCTGATCCACAAGAGTCTCGTGGCCTCGGCTCTCGAGTACCTCCGGGTCAAGAATCACGTCAAGGCTCAAGGTCAAACCGAGAAACAAGTCGGCGCACGCTATTGGCAGCAATTCACCTCGGCTTCGTCCTCCATCCCCACCGACCCGATCATATCCCCTGTACTTGCAACGTTGCTCGCGCTCCACGATGTCCCCAGCCTAGACGAACTGGACCGACTGTACACCTCGGTCGTCCACCTCGATCGCCGCGCGGTGACGACACTGGACCTTGCGCTCAAGGATCGGTACACGCTTTCACGGACAATGCTGAGAAAACTCGTGTTGGCTCGAGCGATGCAACTTGAACGACAACGACAAGGCAAAAACGCGACGTGGGTGAGGGTATGGACGGATCAGTCCTTGACGAGTGCGGTCCGAGAGTGGATTACCTGAGGCGGAGAGATGGATTTTGTACTCGAGTACAGGGAGCCGAAATGAACATTTGTATCTGTTACAACCCTAGGCAAATGAGGCCATTAAAAACGCTCGAACCACTACGAGTGATTCTTCATGGCACAAGATATGCTATAGGCAATCTCTCGATGGACCGTGCAGTCACAAGCAGATAAATTTCATACACCCCAAGTTATCTTTGTTTACAGTCTATAAAAGGACGAATCAAGTCTTTGTTTTTGCACATGATCAAAACCAGTACAACGCTCCATCTAGTGGCCCGATTTTTCAATCCCATAGTAGCAAGGGAACAAGATGGGTTGACCCGCCTGCTCCTCGACCGACCTCTGATCAAGACCAGCCGGCTTGAGCGTAGCCACATGGGGTGGTGGGGATAGAGTCGTCGTGTGGTTCACGGGCTTGTTGTACGGCCATGCACTAGCTGCTGCTGCTGCTGCATCTTCCGGCTCTGAAGCTGGAGAGTGACGAGAGCTAAAGTCAAACGAGTACCCCATCCTCGGTTTCTCCGCATGCCCGTGGTGGCTGTGTCGTTTGGGCGTGGTAAACGATGACATGGCGCGTTTAAAGGTGGCTCTCAAGCTGGGACCCGATGGTTTGGGCTCGGGACTGACTCGACGACTGCCTTGATGGTCGGTCTGGTGGGGCGAATGATGACCACCACCACCATAGTTGCCAGGGCGTGCATCCAGACTGTGTCGACCTTGTACTATTCCACCACGAGCATGCCCATTGCGGGATTCCTGATCGGCGACCGAAGAAACCTCACAAAAACTGACCGCCTGGGATTCGCTCTTTTCGCCTCTTTCCGCGGCGACATGATGGTGTTGCTGCTGCTGAGGTGGGGACGGTGAGCAATGTCGCGTAGACTGACGAGAGGGCGTAAAGCTCGTAGGACCCGTCATGACATGAAGGCAAGGCGACTTGGGGGTGCCTACGTGAACCATGACCGGTGTGGGAGAACTGACTGCGTTGAATGAATCTTGCTGGTCGACCGTAGGCTCTGCAATGGCAGCAGCGTTCATGGTGGAAATGGCTGCCGAGAGCTCAAGAGCGTGTTCGTGAGCGACATGATGTGCTTGTTGGGTCAACGGAAAGTTGTTGTTGTGTTCAGAGTCACCCTTTTTGAGCGCAGATGATTTCTTGGAATCACCCCCCATGGCAGTGAATCCGCGGTAAGATAAAAAGCCTACAGGCACCATTTCCTTGGCCCATCTCCACTCTTCCCCCCTCACCCAACCGGGAGCAGCATCGAAATCGTCCCGTTCTTCAGGGTCCAAATCCAATTCACCATCCGAGCGAACGCGATTATGCACAGCGAACCGTAGTGGGGTGGATTGACTTGCAAACTTGCGGACAAAGGCTTTGCGTCGCGAATGGTATCGATCCGATCGGGTTGGATGGTAGAAATCAAGCAACATTTGACTGAGTTCTTCGTTTCGATACGCCACCAAGGGAACGGGAAAGTTGGCGTGGTTTTGCTTCTTGATCGCGCTCAATGCATTCAAGAGCGAGGATACGGGGGCGGCCACCATGTGATCGTCGAGGAGAGATTCATCATTCTGGTTCAACCAAGGGGCCGTCTTGAACGCTTCGATCGATCCAGCCCTCGCCAAGGCAAGTCGAGAAATGTATTGCTTGATACCACTGGAAATATCCATGGGCGTGCTGGACCGATCGCCGATAATCTCATCCACCAGACCGACATGGCGGGCCTGAATGGGGCCCATGGGTAACATGCCATTGAGTGCATCGAGACTAGACGTTTCACCCATTCTAGCAGGCCAGTGATAGCGATGGAATTCGGAACCAAACAGTCCGACACCTCGATAATGGGGGTTGAGGACGGCATTGGCCGAGCACAAGACAATGTCGCAGCAGGTTGCGAGGGCTAGACCACCAGCGGCAGCGTTGGCCTGAATGGCAGCCACCGTGATGATTCCACGTTCAGTCAGTGTCTTTTTGCCCTTGATGAACTCGGAGCACATGGTTTGAGCTCGAGGCGAGTTGTCACCGAGAATGTATTCGACTGTGTGAGTGTGCACACGTCAGGGCAAGAATACTGAATGGGAAGAATACGTCTTGAACCGACTGACCAACATCATCAATCGCATTGATATTCTTCCAAGACTCCATGGCGGGATCTTGACTGGCCTCGATAACATTCAGTGCGATACCGTTTGAAAAGTAGTTTTGTGAACCCTGGCAAGATGGCAAGGACGAACTCGGTCGATATGTTGTTGAAAAGCTTGTCAAACAAATGTATGCTCACCATCATGCATAAAATCTTGACCTCTGGATTGGCTTCGACAGTTTCCATGATCGCTTGCAAAAGCAAACGACACTGTGTAGCTGAAGAAGCTCCATTGCTTTTGATAAAAAAAAAACCACGTTGATGAGATTGTGCTCTCGGCCCGCAGTGAACATGTAGCCAACTCACTAGAAATCAAAATGAACATAAAGTACTTGTCCTCCCTCTAGTCCAGGGAGTTGTTCAGTTTCAACCCAAAGCTGTTGCCAAGTCTTTCTTCCTGCGACACCATTTTGCAAGGTCCATCCAGACTCAATGTTCCACTCAGGGACATTGTCGAGATGATGACCCAATCCGGCGGATTTGATCGCATCAACGGCCGGAAGTTTGGGAGGTAAAAGCTTGGTCTCCTTGCTCATGGGTGTTCGAGCGTGAGTGATCCAGATACCACGTTCGAGATGGTCAGCGTTGTTGTTGTCGTCGTGTGGGGAACAAGCTGCGGCGGTCTTGACGAGCACGGCACCTTGCCTCGTGGCCACAATTCTACCAGCTTCAAAAGCGTCCCAGCCACTGGGCGATACACTGGCGGGAAGGTCACCATTCTCGATCCAAGCACCATAGACAAACAGACTCTTGAGTCCATGGTCATAATCAAACCACTTGACTTGGACACCAGGTTGCGAGTCACCGGCCCGGACGATTTGAGCACAGTGAGCAGCTGTATGTCGTTTGGGATCGGCACCTCGTTCTGAAGCCTTCAAGAGGGGTCGATGTCGGGGGTTGACAATCGGGTTGACTTTTCCACTGACGGTAATCTCGTCTGACCCTTGAGGAGGACTCAGGGTGGGAGGATAACGGTTCTCAGGGTGAGCTTGACAAGACGCATCAGACGCTTGTTGAATGCGCGCAAGGGCGGCGATAATAGAAGAACATGCCGCTTGGGTGACGGGTCCACGATATAGGCCAGACTTTGTGATGCCCGGTGGGACGTCAAAGGTTTCAAACGCCCATACAGGTCCTTCGTCCTGTCAGTGTTTGCATTGATCAGCCGAGACGCTGAGGGTCAAATGGGCGAGGAAGAGATTCCCTTACGAATTTATCCTCTGCTTGCAAACAAGTCACTCCCCATTGAGACCTCGGATTGGATTGACCTTGGGCAAAACGTTGCTCGCTCAAACAATCTTGAAGAGCAAGACTGGCGTCGGGTTGACTTCCATCGTCTCCCATCAGGGCCCAATCGATCGCAGATGGACCGGCATCACCAGGTGGTCCCGGGTGCAAAATGAGAGTCATGTACTAGAATAAGCAAATGCGGTCATTCATTGTTTGCCCCATCTGAGATACCGATGGGAACGCACGGCAGAGCTTACCTTGCTCCAAACAGCTTTGGGCACCTTTTTAGTCAAGAATGCACCAATGATGATGTCAGGCTTGACTTTTTCAACGCTTTGGACAATGGCGTCTTCCGAGAGCGCATATTCAATGGTGTAGAAAATGTCATTGGCAGTGCAACCCGTGGTAGGATTGAACCGTGGGCCGGGGGACGTGGCCAGTTCATCCAAAACGGTCGTGAGCCGTTGGGAGAGCGAATTGTGGGAAGTCAAGAGGAGTAAGAGACGCATGGTCAAAGCTTGTTGTGGGTTTTGCAACGTGACGACCCAGGAAACCGAATGTCCTCCATGGACGGACAGTCTCTGTTATATATAGAGAGAGCCAAGTCCGAGAGTCGACTAGCCCATCAAATGTATGATCTTGTTCCTCGCCTCTAACCTCTGGCCGCCGGAGTGGGTCGGATCAAAAACCACCAGACCAAGAATGGCTTGAGCTCAGATCGCTCTCTGAGATATGTATGATTGCATTGACGGCTTGACATCTTGACGGCTTGACATCTTGACGGCTTGACATCTTGACGGCTTGACATTGTCGAGTGCACACCGAGCAAATTGCCGCTCGCCAAACAAGAGTTCTAGAAGCCGAGGCAAATAGGGTCAGTTGTGCATTCGTTCCACCATTTCCGAGGGATTCTCTCACCTTGTGTAGCGAGCGAGCGTGGCTCAGACTTTCCCTCTTTTCGACGCATAGATGGTCTATACACACCCAATGAAACATGCAGTCACCCGATCATTTGCGTTCATGCATGTATACAGTATTGAATAGAAATTCCTTGACATATATGATTGCTTTTGTGTGTGTCACTTGACTTTGTTGGCAGCACAAACAGCAGCAGCAGCACCAGACATCATCATCTCGCTAGCAATTCAAGCCGTGCGTGTGTTGTGGCGCTAGCTAATCGTACGGCACTACGGTAATCCATGATTCGCTCAAAACTCGGATTCGACTGCTCTACTAGGTCACTGTCTCGACTCGCTCTGGGAGAGAATGTGGTCTTGACATGGTATGCTATCAGACTAAAGAGTATACAACGATGAATACAATTGGTTCGCTAAGCAGTCTACACAGAGATGAATGGATTCATCAAGCGACGCGAAGGCTCACTTAGCGTTTCACAGTGTGCCACAATAATGTCACGAGTGGATTGACAAGAGACTCGAATTCGATCGACAAGGAAAGGGCCGCTCGCTTCATCTACGGACAAGGGAAAAGCAAAGAGCAGACAAACAGCAATACAAGGCGACCCCTGGAACAAGTAAAAGCAAGCAACCTACCATTTGAACCAGGGAGCTCGACTACTTGATCGCTTCTCACATTCGCCATATGAGACAGACATCACCCGATGATCAAAAAAATGACAAGTCACTAGTCGCTCATTCAAAGACTCACCCCAGCGTCTGGGCGGTCAATGGTGCTGACACGAAAGACCAACAAGGGTACAAAGAGTCACGCAGTCCCAGTATGGGCCAAGAAGCGCTTCGTCTTGCCATGTTGCTGACTGAATGGACCAGTCTGTTCATGCGAGCCACCCTCAGTGAGACAACGGTGTCAGCTGAAAATTTGATAAAGAACGGCAGAGCCTGGTATTCCAAATTCAGCCCTTGCATGCGAAGTATCCTGAACCTCTAGTTTGAATCTTCACCTCGTGAAAGACGTTTAAAGCGTTGGGCCTGCCTACGGACGTTGGAATTTTCCTCCCGAAAGAGGTCACAAGCTACCCAAAAACATCAACAACAATGGTGCCCTGGAGACAAACGCAACAGCGGTTCTTATTAAACTGTATCCAACGCCCACAGCAGATAATCCTGCAGCCAGTGCCTTGAACGAGCTTTTCCGAGAAATCAGTTCACAAGGACCGATCAATCTTTACTTTAATAACGGGGTGGTTGGCGACTCAAATGCCATGATATTCGCTCCTTCGGGGGACCCGTGCCACCGAGGACGCCCGGATCATGAAAGACTACTTGTTCGAGCTTTGAGATGATTAACCAACGTTTTTGTGAGCAAGCGAATCGTTTACGCCATCAACGCATCAACCAGCAAAACATGAAAATGTGTAGGGTGTGTCCTACATACGGCTGTTTTAGCACCATCATTGTTTCCCATCATGACATTGCACTTTTCGACGGACGAAATTTGGACCTTTGTATCGCCAAACCTTGTACGAGAGGGTAGAAAGTAGAGGAATCGACTTGAAGTACCATGAAGAGTCGGCCTCGTCGGTCTCATGTCAACTATCCATCTGACCATCTCCATCGACAAGCAAAAACAAGATGCGATGAATGGCGAACCAAGTGAAACTCGCTCCATGGCGCGCGCGACGGGTCGTTTGCCACAGAACAAGACTTTCACGTGTGCACCATACAAAAAGTCGGGGCATTGCTTCCGCGCTGCATGCTGAATTTCTGAACTCGAGGTCTACCCGTAGCGATGGAGAGATTGGGAAAGCAAAAGTGTAGACAATCTAATAACGTTTAGCACTCACATACCCACTTCTTTTCATCCAAAACAATGGCCAAGATCAAGAAGAGAGGCGACTCTGGAGCGTAAGTCGGTGAATGCGAAAATCCAAACAAGGTTTTCACCCCGCTCATGACCATTTGACCCCCTCTCACATACAAACCCAAACAGCGCCAAAAACTACATTACGAGAACGCAAGCCTTGAAGAAGCTGCAAATCTCTCTGAGTGACTTTAGACGACTATGTATCCTCAAGGGAATCTACCCTCGAGAGCCGACCAACAAGAAGAAAGCCAACAAGGGTTCCTCTGCCCCTGCATCTTTCTACTATTCCAAAGATATCATGTACCTCTTGCATGAGCCTCTTCTCAACACGTTTCGACAACACAAGACGTTTGCGAAAAAACTCGCTCGTGCGCTTGGACGAGGCGAGTGGGCGCTCGCCAAGGGCTTGGAGGAGAGGAAACCGGATGCGAGGTTGGATCATCTTATCAAGGAACGGTATCCCACGTTCAAGAGCGCCATGATGGAGATGAACGATCCGTTGAGTTTGTTGAGTCTGTTTGAGAGACTGCCCACGGATCCTGTGCCGGGTCGAACGCAAGTTCCGGTCCAAGTAACGGCTGAATGTGCAAGGCTTGTCAATGAATGGAAGGTCGGTCTGTCCCCCATTGTTTGAAACCTTTTTGCCCACTCACCATTGCATGTGTGATTCAACCAACAGGTCTGGGCTATCCGCACACATGCTTTACGCAAGGTTTTCCTTTCCATCAAGGGTATCTATTACGAAGTTGAAGTCCCGTCTGGAGAATCCGGCTCCACTGTCCCGGTCCGATGGCTCGAACCCTATGAATTCACCCAGCACGTCCCCTCAGACGTTGATTTCCGAATCCTCTTGACATTCCTCGACCTCTACCGGACATTGACGTCATTCGCATTGTACAAGCTCTTTTCAGACGAAAACCTCGTGTACCCACCGCCCATGGATGTCGGACTCGATGCCAAGGGTGAAGGTGTGGGTAAATTCAAGCTGATTGAACGTGAAGACGAGGACAAGGAGGAACAACCGGCATTGACAGCGGATGGCAAGAGGATCTCGAAAAAGGATGTCAAGCGAAGCATCAAGAGCATTCAAAGAACGGGCAATGTCGATGGTGATGATGATGATGACATGCAGGTCGACGAGCCGGTTGAATCAAACGAACAAGTCGAGGAAGAGTTTGTTCACCATCCCAGTAAACACGCCGAAGCAGGTGGTGGGGATGCCGCTTCTGCCCCTCTCCCCACCTACACCTCCCTCCTCGTTTCATCATCATCGGAATCACCTTTAGCTGCCTACCAAATCTTCTCCCCTTTTACCTTTTACCTCTCCCGAGAAACCTCTTCGCGGACATGGGAGTTTGTCATTCGAGCGTTTGGCGGTAAAGTCATTACCCATCTCTCCCCAACGGTCGACCCATCAAATCCCGCCTCCTTGTCTGGACCTGAAGGAGACGCCATTACTCATGTGATTATTGATCGACCCATGGGCGCCAACAAGATGAGAGAGTTGCAGGGCAAGCGAAAGTGGGCTTGGGTTCAGCCTCAATGGGTGGCTGATTGTGCAAACAGGCGAGAGATTTTGCCAAGTGGGGTCGGAAGTGGTTACGAGCCTGGTGGGACGTTGCCTCCTCACACTAGTCCTTGGGAAGGTCAAGGCGAGGCTGTCCGACCGTGGTTGCAAACGGAGACTCCATCATCAGGTGCTCAGGACACTGTCATGGCAGAGGACGACGATGAGGAAGAGGAAGACGATCTCGAAGAAGAACAAGAGGCAAGCGCCGAGGGTCAGGACCAGGCGGCGACAAGGGCAACCAAGACACTACCCCCTGCCATGCTCGCTGCCGCAATGGAGCCCAACGATGCCACACTCCTCCACCAAGCCGAGCTCGAAGCCGAAGCCAACGGTGTCGAGCACGGCGCTTTCAAAAAGCAGCTCGACGCCGCCATCAAGGCCCATCATGCCAGTGACAGTGCGACCGTCAACAAGAACGCTGCGGCTGCTGCCACCGCGGCCAAGGATGAAGATATGAGAAAGATTATGATGACTGGCAAAAAGCAGAGATTGTACACCAAGATGACTTTCTCCAACAATGCCAAGCGCGAAGAGGTGAGCAAAAATTGGCGTCTTGTTTGGTCATTTGATCGGCCTCCGTACTAATGTCCACTTGTTCACCCCCCTCGTTTGATCACCTACAGGAGGAAAAACTCGAGGCAAAGCGAAAGATTATCGAGAAGCGAAAGAAAAAGGAAGCCAAGGCCGCATTGGCTGCCAAAGCAGCTGCATAAACGGTGCCATCGTGTCCTGCTTTTGTGTTTTTTTCACGGCTCCTTTGGATTGCTTTTTTTTTTGGACGCTACATGATGTCGATACATGGGTGATTCACAAAAAAGCGGTCGATTGTTTGTACGTTTGTACTCGACATGGGTTTGTCATTTACTAGAGCGCATTTTTCCCCCTTCATCTATTGAATGTCTGTATACTCGAGTACTTGGTGTTTACGTTTCGGTTCGTCTTGTCCTTTTGCCGCGTTACATGATGAGATTGTCAAGCCATGGCGGGGCAGTCGGGTCAGTCCATTCGGTCAAGACCCAACTTTACTACGGGGGGCAGCCACGACGACGACTAGACGTGCAGCCAAAAAGACGAAAAAATGTGTCGACTGCTTATTAGAGGGTCGTCGGTCGGCCTTCGGCGCCAGTCTTTTGAATACCGATGGGCACGGGAGAAATGGGACGAGAGAGACACTCTACAGTGGTGAATGACACCCTGGCAGGAGGAGAATGCGGAGAGCACCCGGAAAGGCACTGCCGGTGCTCAACGGCCTCGACATTTTGGCTTGCAGCAGCCGCTTCATCAGAAAAAGGTTCTCCTATGCTATATGCCGCACGACATTCACGTTTTGACGAGTCAAGCAGTCAAATCTTTGCAACGAATCGCAAAGGGAGGATGGTTCTTGGACCGGGGATGAGTCTCACTCGAATACCCGTCCTTGGCAGTCAGCTACGCTCGAGGGAAAAAAAGAGTCTCGAGGCTCAATAAACCAGCATAAAGATGGGATTGAGCTACATACACCGGGGCAGAGCCATATCCATAGTGAATGTCGATATGGAAGACAGCGACTGCGTACGGAAAACGTCAAGACGCCGCTGATGTTATGCATGGAGCTGCTGCAACTTGATACATTCATCACATGGAGGCGATGCGATGCGTGGAGCAGCAGGCAGCCAGCAGCAGCAGCACCGCAGGGAGCAGCAGGCAGCAGCGCCGGACCCACGCCTGGTTCATCAATCCATTTTTTTCACCTGGCCTCTCATTCGCTCCGCCGCTGCTTCCGCCCACGCGTGCACACATGCGCCTCCCAACTGGGTCGTTGTCTTATTACCCATGTTATCGCCTTATTATGCGGCGTTGGCGCGCGTCGCTTTAGACCCGCCGTGTGTGCGAACAAGGTGTAGACCAGCAGCAGCATGCAGCCGGCCAGCAGCCTGCCAGTCAAAAAGGAAATGCTGGTGTACCAGAGAAGCAAGTTTCCTCTAGCTGCAGCCAGCCAAAAGGGCAGGGAATACACTCTCCAACAAGCCTAGAGACCGACCGCTCATAGGCTGTATTAGTTGCGTCATAATCTTTCTGCATGTGTGCATTATCTCGCATCTTCCGTCTAGACATATACCTTGTCCATTCCTCTTTGTAATGACTCTAGTTGGCTTGGGCATTCTGTTTGGTGGTTGCCAGTAGTAGTCAACATACACCACACACACACAGGCTCACTCACTCATAGGTACCGCCGGTCACCTGCTAGCGAAGGAGCAAAGGACTTGTCGGTCAGACTGCGGACCGTGTTTGCGCGCGATCGAGCTCAGACGTCTCCAGCTTCCCCGGATACACACAGAGAGAGAGGGATACCTACTACCAGAGGGTATGTCTACCACTACCACCACCACCACGACCACCACGACCACCTACGTTGCTACCCGTCAGCTGTCTACGTCAAAGGCCTCGGTATCATCTCCGGCAACGTTCACCAGCACATCAGCAGCCAACACGGGCAGCTCGGCGGCGGCGTCCGGTTCCAAGGACAAGGAGACCAAGAAGAACAAGAACCTAGAGGATAAAATGTCCGCTTCAGGCCCACTCACTCAACCCAAAAGAAGACTTTCAAAGTGAGTCCTTTTCGCCAGGTTCACCAACACCCTGCGTGTTCCCATACGGGGACCTGGCATGAACATGTCACAAAGATTTTTTTTTCTCTCATGCTGACTGCTCTTGTTTGCTCCATTTGATGATGGTTTTCCCCGGCTGTGTTGTGGTCATTGAAAAAATGACTCTTTTGAAACATCTCTCACTGGTCATTGTAGAGCGACATCACCCTCTTCACCTGTAGCAAACCCTTTTCACCATTCGCATGGCCATTCACAGTCAGTGTCATCTACCTCGATCCCCGGTCTCGGGCGGTCACATCCCAATTCGACGTATCCATCAAACGCGACGGGAGCTTCTGGATCAACAAGCAGGGATGATCTCCACCACCATGGCCATTATTCATCTCACAACACGACGGGCCAAGGGGCATACGGTCAACATCAGCTTCGAGAGAGGGAGAGAGATCACTCGTTTGGGACGACTTCAGCGACAGACACCTCATCGCCTGTGACCAAAATGTTTAGCTTTACCGGACTCGGAGACGTTCCGTCGAGCAAATTAGCATTCACATCTGAGCCAATGTCCGACGGCGACATGTCCTACTCACTTGGACCAGATGTGACTTCCACTGGACTCCCCACCCGCTCCGCCTTCACCTCTCCTATTTTTCCGGGCCTGGTCGAGGATTACGAGCCATCTTCATCCGGTCGTTCGAGCAGTGAAGCCCCATTGTCACACCCGGGCAGCGTCTTTCCCTCCAATCCCACAGTGGTTGTCGGTGGATCCGATGAACGCGATGATACACACGCCCCGGGCCAGTATGGGTATCAGATTCACAGACAAGTCTATCCTTATCCCGATTTATCACCTGATTCAAAAACGACCCCAATCAATGGTATCAGCCCTTCAAATCAATCATCTACTCATGGCGCAGTCGGAGCAAAGGAACGATCTCTTTTGACCGGTCTCGGTGAAAAGGGGTCAACGGCGCCTGCAGGTGATTCGGGCACAGCGCCCATTCGAATAATGGGAATACATATTAAATGGATTTCGTGAGTCATCTCAAACACAGCATTTTCAGAGTGAGCGCTGACACCCGACCGCCTATAGCTTGATGACTTTGGCTCTTCAAAACGCATTTCTCACCATCATCATGCATTACTCGAGAATCTCAACGGCACCAGCTCAGTCATACTCTGCGGCATCAGCAGTCTTGGTAAATGAGGTTCTCAAGGGAACAGTCAGTTTACTGACGGCAATCAAGAGAATCGACAATCAGATGACGGCGGAACAAAATCACCTGAGAAGCCCAACTGTAGGAAGCCGAGCAGGAGGCTTGAGGTCAGATGGTGAAAAAAGTGACCTGGCAAGGTACTCTGGATCCACAGCCACATCCGGACCTGGTCTCGACTTTAGCTCAAGAAGAACGACAGAATCTCTCCCCATGCTCAAATTCTGCTCGGCGTTCATCAAGAAGGACCGCTGGAAAAGGCTTTCTAGCGAAATATTTTCTCCAGACTGCTGGAAGCTTTCCATCCCTGCAATTCTTTACGTGATTCAAAACAATCTGCAGTACACAGCCGCTTCGAACCTTGATGTCGCCACTTTTCAAGTCACTTACCAAATGAAGATTCTCACGACGGCATTCTTTAGTGTGTTGATGCTCGGCAAGCGACTCACCACGTCAAGATGGCTAGCGCTCTTACTGTTGGCTATGGGCGTGGGCATTGTGCAGATCCAAAGTGGAGCAGCGGGCAGCGCATCAGCGCCCAAGCACTCTGTGATTGAAGCGGTGGTCGCAGCCTCTGAAGACGCGGGCGAAAAGCGAACGGAAGCTGAAATAATCTCCTCGGCCATGGCAGCGGCGTCTGTGCACCAAATGAGTCCTTACCGTGGGTTCTTGGCTGTGTGCGCAGCATGTGTAACATCTGGTCTCGCAGGTGTTTATTTCGAGATGGTACTCAAAAACTCCAAGGCGGACTTGTGGATCAGAAATGTGCAACTCTCGCTCTTTTCTCTTGTACCTGCCCTGTTGCCTATCCTCTTTGGGGGTTCCAGCACGGGAGGCTCCGGGGCTGGGTTGGCGAGTATCATTCTCGAACCGTTTAGAAACTTTAATCTTTGGGCTTGGGGGACGGTATTGACCCAAGTCTTTGGCGGGCTCATCACGGCATTGGTCATCAAATATTCGGACAATATTCTCAAGGGATTCGCGACTTCGCTCAGTATCATCTTGTCATTTGTTGCATCAGTCTTTTTGTTCAACTACCGTGTCACGCCTGCATTCGTCATGGGAAGCTCAATCGTCTTGTCAGCTACATTCATGTACAACCAACCTGCTGGAGGCAAGCCCAATCCGATCATTTCAGCTCTAGTCTGCAAAATCTCGGAATTCACCGGAGGAAAAGTGGATGCAAACGAGCATTTCAACAACAAGAGTCGGACCGATGTTGCTGTTCCTGGAAGCCCGATTCCCGCCAACGCACCCATCATTGGAGAGACACCCAAACCATCACGGACGTCTTCCATGGTATCGCTCCTCGGTCTCAGTCGAGCACCTACACCATCGCAATCCTCGTTTAATGGCCGCTACACTACATCTTCCTCAAAACCAAATACACCCTTTCTCACCGCCCACGGAACACCAGTCGACATGACCATTCCATTGCCATCACCTGGTCTCAACGGAAGCAATGGGTTTCCATCTCCAAGACTCTCCCGACCGTCCTCCACCATTAGTCTTCGAGACGTTGAAGTCAACGGCACTGGCGCCAAAGGAAGCCCAGGCGTGATGACACCTTTGCAGACATCGACTCCGCCCGGATCAGCAACGCTGACCGCCAGCCAACGGAAAACCTTGGGTAGATTACCACGAGACCGGCCTGTCCTTGAGCTTAGGACCGACATTTCGGAAAAGATGCGATGAGAACGAGCGATACCCCGTCTTTGATGGTTGCTGAGAGTGTAGTCGTGGGGATAAAGGGGATGGGATTTGGCGCCAGGCCACTGTTGGTTGACGAAGGCGTGGCTGGGGATTTTGGGGGGTCATCAAGAACGAGGCCAAGGCAGCACCCGCGCAGCAGCAGGGCATGTTGACACGACGCCGGCCAACGCCACATTCGAACCCATAGCTGGAGAGGTCTACATATACTTAATACCGTTTACGCCCTGCTTATAATTTACAGTATGTTTATGATCTGATGATGCGATGATGACCGAAAAAAGTGTTCAATCGAGGGATCGTGTGCTCTGTCAAAAGGCTTGACCTCGATGGGGGGCCCTTGTTTGTAAACTGAGTAAAGGCGTGTGGGAGTCCAGTCATCCTCGGGCCTGACTTGACGATGCAAAATCCTAGCGTCCCCGCCCATAGGCTTCAATGCTCGAGTGAAGAGATGTTATATATTATATGGGTTATACTCTACATACAAGAGATGCCATTGACTTGTTGACTTTTTTTGCTGCATGACGACATCGATCGGACTGGCGGCGTGCGGGTGGTGGGCGTCGCCGGGTAGCGTGCATGACAGCATGTGGTGTGACCACACTCGAATGACGGCGGGTATGGGTATAGCTGCTGGGGTCGCAGAATCTGACATACAGGCTGACAAGTCGACTTGCGCAAGAAACAAGCAGGCCATCTCAGTATCTCTCTCTCTCAGGACAGTTGTCTCCTCAGAGGTCATTGAGTCGACGCCACGGAAACAGATGAATTAAAGAGACCCGCCTTTTGGTTTTTAGTTTCTAGACGTTTACCTGACCCACCTAGTCTCCCCGGCCCCCAGCATTCCTTGCAAGCCTGCTGGATATATCGTCATAGTACCGGCATCCTTCTAAACCTCGAGTGGATCGTACAAACCTTGTGGCGTCTTATCAACAAGGACCTGTTTCCAAAGCAAAGCAAGCAAAGGCAGAGAGAGAGAGATGGCACCTTTCAAGATTGCAACCCTCTTGGGCGGCAGCAACAAGGTCGATCCCAAGCAACCAAGCATTCAGGGTGCCTCGTCTGTTGGATCACCCCATTCGAGAAGACTGTCTGGCAACTCTGACTCGAATTCGGGGACGGGGAATCCCAGCTCAGATCAAGGAGATTCGGTCTCGACCCAGAGTAGCCACACAGCTACGGGAGCAACCCAGCAACCCACATCTCCGGCGGCGGCTTACAAGCAGCAAATTCAAGAAAGTGTACCTGTCGTTGAACCCCTGTCTCAGAGTGAACAGCTGCCTCGTCCTCTGACGAGTTCGACCACCACCACCACGACTACTACTCTACCCGCAAAGATCCCAACCTCGCAGTCGGTTCCCTCGGAGCTTTCGGGGCCGTACCTTTCGACCCACGTCAACACGTCCAACAACTCGAGCCAGTCACGACACAATTCCATTTCTCGACAGCGAATTACGATTCCAACTGACACCCGCCAAGCGTCTGCTGGTAGCGGAAACGCACCTTTTAACCGCGGAGCAGAACAAGACGATTCGAAAACGCCAACGATCAGTAGGGGGCTTGCTACGAGCCTAATGAGTCTCGCTGCTGGGCCAACAGCAGCAGCAGCAGCAGCTCCCATGGCAGCAGACAAGCCCGACATTCAGATTGTTCCGCCACAGAGTCAAGACTTGTCCGATGTCAGCACGCCCATTGCTCCGGCGCTACCTCCTAATCCGACGAGTTTGAGGCCGTCCCCATTGTCTGAAGAAGCAATCAACTCGACATTTGAGGGCAACCGTCATAGAGCAGCCACGACCGGAGGCGTACCCTTGCATACGGTTCAGACGCAGCAAGTCAACGATGTATTGACAAGGCCAAGATCACCCTCTGTCCAAGTCGTCGCCCCTGTAGCTCCCGTTGCGTCTGCAAGTCCCCAAATTGTGGGTTCACCTCGTCCAGCCACTATTCATGTCACCGAGGGAACAACAGGCCCTGGACTTGTCCCCGAGTCGAGTAGCCTCAAGCCGTCATCTTCTTCAACCCGTAGTCGTCGAAAGACTTCGTCGTCTGCATCGAGACTGGCGGCAGGCTTGAAAACACCTGCCACACCCGCCCATGGGTCAGAAGCCGGTCTGGCTGCAGCGTGTCAGGCCATCACGGGCTTGTCCACCATCTTGGTGCCCGAAGCGCATCGGAATGGCAACTTTTACAGCTCTGTACCCGGCTCTGACGCGAAAGCGACGAGATCCAGGAGGGGGAGTCGGAGTTCCAAAGTCAGCACCCTTCCCGGTAATGTCTCTGCTCAGTTTGATGACGATGAAGTGTCGACGAAAAGTAAAAAGGGCAGTAAAAGGCAAAAGATCAAGAACCGGTTGCGAGGGTTGTCTGATGTCTCATCTATTGCCCGAAAACGAATGAGTGGAGGTCCCCACGATCATGACGATCTTTTATCCATGGGGACTCACTCGGAGACGGATGGGACCACTGATCCTGATGGAACGACGGATGACGAAGACTATGGCTCTGAATTTGGAACGACGAGAAGTTCAATGAGTCGAATGAGTTTGCCAGTGACAGGGTTTGCGGTTGCCAGTAACAAGCGAAACCAAGAGTTTCATGCCTTGTTTGGAAGAATTGACGAGGGCGACTATCTGATTGAAGGCAAGTCGAGGTGTTGTCCACTTTTTATTTCCGTTTGAATTCTGACTCTTTGTCTGATCGAATACCCTCGCAGACTATGGCTGCGCACTCCAAAAGGATATTCTGGTCCACGGTCGCATCTACGTTTCAGAGCACCATCTTTCATTCCACTCTAATATTCTAGGCTGGATTACCAATCTGATTATCGCATTCGCCGATATCACCGCGATTGAGAAACGCATGACAGCCTATGTGATCCCGAACGGCATTTCCATTACCACACGACACGGGAAACAATACGTTTTTGCGTCGTTTATTGCCCGAGATTCGACGTATGACGTCTTTCTCAATGTGTGGAGACAAGCCCATTCGAGAAGTCCGAGCGAATTTGGGGATGACGTAGCGGGAGAAGAAGAAGAGGAAGTGGAAGTGGTCGTGCCTCCCGGGATCGCCAACGGGCCTGGTACTGCAAGCTCCTCGAGGTCAAAATCTGGCGCGCACTCAAAGCCTGCTGCCATTGTACACGTTCGTACTCCCTGCGAATGCGGCCTCAAGGGAGAACATTATCCGGAAAAATGCATGGACGCCGTGTTCCCAAGTTCACCGGAAAGCATTTACAATCTAATGTTTGCTAGTCAATTCATTCGGGAATTCATGAGTGACAACCAAAAGTTGATGGGTAGGTTCCTGATCATGTGGTTTTACGCATTGTGTTTCCTGCTGATCTTGCTGTGAATTCGTTTTTGTAGATGTGCAAATGTCTGAATGGACCCCAAGAGAACCCGGGTCCAAGCTCTTGAAGCGACATTTCAGTTATATCAAACCGCTCAACGGGGGTATCGGACCCAAACAGACGAAATGCGAGATCACGGACGAGGTTCAGCATTTTGACCCAAACAAGTATGTTTCGCTCATTTCGACGACCAAGACGCCGGACGTGCCGAGCGGAAACGTTTTCACGGTCAAGACGCGGACATGCCTGTCGTGGGATGGACCCAAGACCACACGGGTCGTGGTGACGACCAAGGTTGAATGGACGGGACGTAGTTTTATCAAGGGTATTATTGAAAAGTCTGCAGTCGATGGGCAAAAGGCTTGGCATCAAGCGCTCGAGACTTGCATGAGGCAGTACATTCAAGAAAACGCTCAAGAGTTTAGGGTCGAGGGACAAGAGGGTGGACAAGACGATTCGATGGATCCCACAGGTGGTGGTGGTGGTGGTGGTGGTGGTGGTGGTGGTGGTGGTGGTGGTGGTGCTCGAGGCAATGACCCGGACAGATTGGGCGAAACGGGAGCAGCGGTGGCCACCTCAAGAGCGTTCAACGAGTCTGATCGGACCCGAGGAGGAGATCTAGGCTCAAACGCTACCGGTCGCGGGCAAGTCTCGTCGTCGTCGTCGTCGTCTTCAGCAACAACGTCGAATGGCAACCGTGTGATTGAGCTCGTGCAAACCATTTCGAGCGGTGTGGTCGATGGGATCTACATGGTGTCCGACTTGATCCAAGGGCTCCCGCTGACCCGTGAAAGTTTGTTTGCGGTCATTATCGCCATTCTCCTCGTTAGTAACATGTGGACGTGGTCTAGTCTCAAGCAGACGCAAAATAATCTTGTCCAACAGGAAGAGAAACGGGCAAGGTGGGAAGCCAGAGTCGGTTCTTCTCGGCAACACGTGACGCCGGTCAGCAGTAGCAGCAGCTCGACTCGGTCGATGGAGCAAGTGGACGTGGAGGCTGCAGTGAGAGCGTATATGGAGAATCACGTTTATCACGATCACCCCTTTGCTACAAGTCATGCTCCACACCGCCTCCAGCAGCAGCAGCAGCAGCAGCAGCAGCAGCAGCAGCAGCAGCACGACGACGTTCAAGACAAGGACACGGCCATTCTGCACGTCAAGAAAGATTTACACCGTTTGGAGGAGCGTGTGGAAGAAATGTATCATATTCTTGCGAGAAAGCTGGGTGGATCCGAGAGAGATGCACCGTACTGAATCTATATATCATTCATCAGATGGGCGTTTTGTGACACGGCTAGTTTTGTTGCGACGACATGTATCGAGCAGGCGCTTCTTTGAGCGAATGATCACAAGTTGTATATGATTGTACACGAAAAATGACACTTTAATGATGCATTCGACTCGAGTGTTGGATCACTCGCCGTGCGACAGCCTTTCCATGGATATATAGGGCAACATGCAACAACTGTCTTGTACGGTCGTACGGGCAGGCTAGGAGTTTTCAATTCGTACAGAGCAGTCCGACTCCTCCGAGATGGTGCGTTTGTTGGTTCAACAGTGCTGGATTCATGTTCAAACCTAGTTGCCAGTCCTGACTTACAGCGCTTGAGCCATCGCGTGCGTGGTTGACTCTGTGTGTGTGTGCTTGCCCCTGAGGCTCAATGTGAACCTAGATGCTTAAGCTCAAGCTCTCAGCAGGAGCGCCGCGCGGTTGGCCGTTGGTCTCCAGGGGACGCAGCGCCAATTCTTGCCACGGAGGCAGGGCAGGGCAGAGACGCGGCTGTAACGTGTGCGTGGATACGCGTGTCGTTGGGTTTCGTTCGGGGGATGGCCGGAAGCGGTACCAACTCACGACGAGCGACCTGTCCTGCCCGATTCATATACACACACATTACTCGTTGTTGGTGATTGCATTCCTCTTTCACTCTCTCTTTCTCATTCCATATCGCTCCCTCCATTCCCTCTAGTTTCAACTTGTGAGTGTCATGGTTCATTGTCTCGAGTCAATAGTTGGAATCTCTGGCCACTCTGTTGACTCGACTAGCAAGAGAGAGAAAAAAAAGTGGTCGATGGATACGTTTGATCGACGTTTTTACTAGACGCTGATCTCATTTATTTTCATCTTGCTGTCTTTTTTTTTCTCGACTCTTCACCTACCCCTATTTGACCTCGTTGCACCATTTGGCACTTCTGGATACTTTTTTGTGTGGCTTCTTCAACTCTGGTCGTGCTATCAGCTCTCTTCGCTCGTTCATCAACTCTCCCTCTATACTTCCCAAAAAATGGCCCCTGTTGAAGTCAAAAAGGTGAGTCGACAAGCAACCATTTCCATCTTAACACATGCTGACATTGCTCTCGCTCTCAGATTGTCTGTATCGGTGCTGGGTAAGTGTCTTGGTGGCCATGGTTGACAAGAGTGTTGGCTGTGGGTTTGACATTTTACCAGAGCACTGACTGACGACTGTTTGTTTTGGTTTACCCATCAGTTACGTCGGTGGACCTACCTGTGCAGTCGTGTGAGTGCTACACATTATGCTCTCCTGATGTGGGCTTTTTGACTGACGCTCTTGCTCAATGACACAGCGCTCTCAAGTGTCCTCAGATTCAGGTCACCATTGTCGATCTCAACCAGGCCCGTATCGACGCTTGGAACGACCCTGATTTCAACCTTCCCATCTATGAGCCCGGTCTCGTTGACGTTGTCAAGGGATGCAGGGGCAGGAACTTGTTCTTTTCTACCGAGGTCGACAAGGGTATCGCCGAAGCCGACTTGATCTTTGTCTCCGTCAACACCCCCACTAAAAAGTCTGGTCTCGGCGCTGGTTTCGCTGCCGACCTCAACTTTATCGAGTTGGCTACTCGTCGTATCGCCGAGGTTTCCACCTCTTCCAAGATTGTCGTTGAAAAGTCGACTGTCCCTTGCAGAACCGCCGAGTCCATGAGAACCATTCTCGAGGCCAACGCAAAGCCTGGCTGCCGATTCGACATTCTCTCCAACCCCGAGTTCTTGGCTGAGGGTACCGCCATTTCAGACTTGTTCTCCCCTGACCGAGTTCTTATTGGATCTCTTCAGTCCCAGCAAGGTTTGGACGCATGTGAAGCTTTGACCAATGTCTACGCCAACTGGATTCCTCGTGAACGAATCTTGACGGTCGGATTGTGGTCATCTGAATTGTCCAAGTTGGCTGCCAACGCCATGCTTGCTCAGCGAATCTCTTCCGTCAACATGCTCTCCGCCATTTGTGAGGCTACCGGTGCCAACGTCGACGAAGTCGCTTACGCTGTCGGCAAGGACAGCCGTGTCGGACCCAAGTTTTTGAAGGCTTCCGTCGGTTTCGGTGGATCTTGTTTCCAAAAGGATATCCTCAACCTGGTCTACCTCGCTCGATCCCTCAACCTCGAAGAAGTCGCTCGATACTGGTACGCTGTCGTCGAGGCCAACGACTACCAAAAGAGTCGATTTGCCAAAAAGGTGGTTGACACTCTGTTCAACACCATTACTGGCAAGAAGATTGCCGTTCTCGGTTTCGCTTTCAAGGCCGACACTGGTGACACGCGTGAATCCCCCGCCATTGACCTCATCAACCATTTCCTCTCTGAGCGAGCAAGGATCTCGGTGTACGACCCCGAGGTCGAGGAGTCTCAAATCATGCTCGACCTTACCGACTATGGTGCCAAGCCCGTCGAAGGCATCAAGAAGGCAGTCTCGGTATGCAAGAGTGCTGAAGAGGCATGCATTGGTGCTGATGCCATTGTCGTTGTGACTGAGTGGAAGAGCTTTATCACTTTGGACTGGAAGACCATTCACGATTCCATGAACAAGCCCGCATTCATCTTTGACGGAAGGAACATTCTCAAGAGGGAGGAACTCAAGTCGATCGGTTTCAAGGTGAGTTGACACGATGATTTGTTTCCGTTTGCAAGCTGTTGACTCATGAGCATGCCATTTGAATTCCAGGTTGTCTCGATTGGTTCTGGTGACCGACTCTAAACAGCATACAGCATACCCTTTCTCGTATGGACGATTAGCATCATGTCGTGACACTTGTGCCTTGCGACGAGCCCCTTTATCTCATAGAATCCGTGTAGACCATCCCAGATCAAGGGGCCTCTTGTAAACTTTGCTTTTATATCTTATGCTACAGTAATCCGGAATCCAAATACATTGATGCATCATCATTGGACATGATTGTGGTTGCATGAATTGGAGAGAATAACTGTGTGTGTACGGACCTTTTGGCGATTAGACCTCTCTTGCTGTGCTTGATGCGTACATCCGAGTGGCTTCTGCCTGCATCATGAAAAGCCCAAGCCGTGAGGAAGGAATGCCTTGCTAAACAAGACTTGCCTGTATGCATCCTCTCCGGCTTGACTTACGGTCCCAATCAAGATTCTGCAAGGAATGACAAGCTGAATAGGCGTTAGGCGGGGCACCTAGCTACAGATTAGCTCGCTCGCGTCGTCCGCGACCCTTCAAGAACGTGTGTGTGGACGATGAGAGTGAAGCTAGCAGCAGGCGAGGTTGTAGTGGGCCTTGGCCAGCTTACGAGGGCTCCCACAATAAACCTTGACATTGGTGTGTAGGTAGGTGTCCCACTGCATCAGCTCTCACAAAGAAGCAGCCTGTTTCCTAGAACAAATCAACTGGATTGCTAGTACCCGTTTGCGTGTGTGTGTGTGTACACATTTGGACGTTCACCGGTCTGGGATCAGACCCCCTCGTTGGACATTCGTTGGACACTCGCTGCTTTCGGTAACACCACCGGCCAAAAGGCTCAACGTCAGTCAGTCGTAGCTAGCTAGTTGGCTAGCTTGTTGCAACGTCTGCCGACACCACCACCCGGCTCGCCCGACTCTATCCAACACGACCCCCGACCATTCCCATCAACCCTGTCCCCGCCCACCTCCCCCCCCCCAGCTTTTTTTGAACACCAGCTTTCGATCAGTTGGAACGCTGTACGGACACTGCCGGACGGGTTTTCTCCCCCTAATTTGCCGAGATGAAGGTTAGTGTCGACATGTTGCAAAAAGGAGATGGGTGTGTTGACTCTTTCCATTGCTTACCCCGATGATTATTACCCACATTATCCAGTTTGGAAAGACTATTCAAGCACGACAGATCCCCGGATGGGGGTCCTACTACTTGGACTACAAGTTTCTTAAAAAGGTCGGTCCTATCCTTGTCTCACACACACACACACACTCTCTCTCTCTCTCTCTCTCTCTCGACCTCTGCCAACAAGACTGTCTGGATCACTCATGCTTTCGCATTCGTCATGTATGCTTTTTCCCGTCGTCTTTTTTTTCCAACTCCAACAGATTATCAATTCGCTTGCATCTCATCGGCCAGCGTCCGAAGCCTCACTTCTCGCCGTCGGAATCCGACCCAATGGTCCAGGTCGGGGAGAATCAAGCCCGGGTACGACGCCTCAAGGTTCAACACCCCTCGTCGACCAAGCTGCTTCAGAGTACTTGCCGACTGGATTACGTACCCCCGTCGGCTTGGAGACTGAACTTGGGTTGGATGGTGGTGTGCAATCGCTTGATCTCGAACCACTACCCCCCGGGGCTGATCCTCCTGCACCGGGAGAAAGTGCTTCCGGTGGAGTCAATGGTGTCGTTCGAGGTCGCGACAAGGCAAGGGACGAAAGCTTCAAGGCTCACAGAGCTGTCTTTTTCTTCAAGCTTGGACGAGAACTCGAAAAGGTCAGTCTTGGCCCTGTTCATCTCTCTTCAGAGGACGTTGGCTGGTCTTACAACAACAACATGTTTGTTTTCACCCCAGATCAATGCGTTTTACCTGACCAAAGAGCGTGACTTGAGATTACGAATCTTGACGCTTCTCAATAACCGTAAACGGCTCCTCAGAAACTTTGGGGCCGATGACTCGGGTGCAGCCACCGATATGGGCGATATGGCGTCTGGAATGTCAGGGCCTGATCTCACAAGAGGCGCAGAGTGGGCCAACTTGGAAGAAGGTTGGAGACTGCTGGAAAGGGATCTGGGCAAGCTCCAGCAATTCGTCGAAATCAATGCGACAGGGTTCAGAAAGATTTTAAAAAAATGGGACAAGAGGAGTAAAAGTAGTACAAAGGAACTCTACCTAGAGAGACAAGTCGAAATCCAGCCTTGCTTCAACCGCGAATGTATCACCAAGATGGCCGACATTGTGGCTGCCAACTTACTCGACTTGGAATGCGGTTCATCACATATCAACGTCTCTTTCCTCGACGACTTTTCTGATTCCCTCGGGGCAGACGGCTTACACTACGAACGAGAACCTACGTTTGAACACCGACCGGATTTACTGCCCGGTGTGGGGATGGATGCCGTGGCCGATTTAGAAGTCGAGCTCGACCGAACCATCTCGGGTGACCAAAGTTCGACGAGTGTCATTAGTTGGCTCAACATGGCACGGGAATTGCATTCGCAACATCCGACAGACTCGCGACTCATGTGCCTGCTATGGCGCGCTGCCAAGGAGCTTCAACCCCGTCATTTGGAAAAGATCTTGACCATTGTGCCCATTGATTTCAACTTTTCCGACAAGATCAACGGCCGAAACCCATTACACGAAGCTTGCATCTCTGGAAGAGTCGAGCTTGTCAAACTCTGTCTCGACAAGGGCGTGTCCTCTCGAGCCTCTGACTCGTACGGCCGCACCCCTTTGCACTATGCTGCGATCCATGGCCATCATGAGATTTGCGAGATTCTCCTCAAGCATGGAGTCGATGCCACCGCGGTCGACATGGACGGTCAAACGCCATTGATCCAAGCCGTAGTGGCCGGGCACGTCCGTTGCGTCGAGGTCCTCGTACGCTACGCGGGCGCTGGCATCCTGGAAACGTCTGCCATTTCAAACGACCTGATTCCTCTTTCACTCGCATGTCAACATGGTCGCTTAAAAGTGGCCCAATTGCTCTTGAAGAACGGCGCCAAAGTGCTCCCCAACTCTGAAGGACTGTATCCGCAACATTTGGCGGCGCGAGCTGGCCATGCTCAAGTGTGTGAGTTGCTTGTCCAAGAGGGTGGCGCTGACGGGGGCGGAAAAGACAGAAAAGACAAGTACAACCTGTGGACACCCCTTCACCACGCCTGTGTGGGCGGTACTCCCCAACACGCAGAGTGCGTACGGGTCTTGTTGAACGCTCAATGTGAGGTGAATGCTCAAGACGAGTATGGAAAGACTCCGGGATTCTATGCGGCTTGGTACGGTCAAATCGTGTGCTTGAACCATCTTCTCAAGGCGGGCGCTACACTACAGTCTCCATCGGGCGGCGGTGCTACCAAGTTGCAATCCCTGGGTCTAGGCAACGCTTATGCGCAAGGGACTGGATCTCCAAACTCGGATGGTGAAGACGACATGATGCTAGATGCAGAAGCCGACATGATCCCTTCGCTATCGTTGCCACCCCCCATCATTCCCCTGAGAATGTACGGTCACGAATTTTTGGCGAATCGAAGTCTCGTTCAAGTCACCCTGGGGCATCCCGT
The DNA here is from genome assembly GCA_039545395.1 of Filobasidium uniguttulatum. Lineage (NCBI taxonomy): Eukaryota > Fungi > Basidiomycota > Tremellomycetes > Filobasidiales > Filobasidiaceae > Filobasidium > Filobasidium uniguttulatum. Next base: position 547,701 of record BCJK01000013.1, on the reverse strand, counting down.
CTCACATGCGTCGTCGGACAAGCGAGTATTCCCCGTCAAACTCTACAGTCGAGATGATGATGAAAATCTGCACGACATGTGGTCCTCGTTGAAGCTCGTCATGACCTCACAGCTTGATCCTACTGGGATGCCGCATAGTGTTGTCTTGCCCTTGGCGGACGAACGAGAAACATTTGGCTTTCATGTCGAAGACCTAGAGCATTTTGCTCTCGAAATGTCCCTCTACCCCACCTTTGGTTCCCGCGTGATTGGGCGAGCAGTCGTCCTGCCTTCCACTTTTAAAAACATTGCCAAATCGGAATCTCTCGTCGTGCCCCTACTCGATCACCATCTCAAGGCCATTGGAGAAGTATCGTTTCACGTCCAGTGTATCCGACCCTTTGATGAAGCGCAACTCGAGATTGGCGGTCGGGTCGAAACGTACTGGAAATCGACGACCGTGGCCCCTACGACTGCTTCAGCCCAAGACCATGCGCACCAATTCCAGCCGCATCGACCGTTGAGTGTCTCGACGACGTCTCCAAGCATGAAGTCTGTCATCAATACTGCAGCATCAAAGAAGACGCCTACAAATGACCAAGAAAAGAGCGGCTTTGTCAATGCATCCTCGTTGGCGGGCGAGTACCTTCACCTCGTCGTGCAGTTGACCAAGGATTATGTGCCCGTGGTTTATGGAGAGTGGCGGTTGCCCTATCCTGGACTGTCGCTTGGCGTGTCCGATGTCACTTTGAAGCAGTTCAACGAGCTGGCCTCAAGTCTGTCCAAGACGAGCCAAAATATCCTTGGACCTCTGCAAGCGGACTCGACGCCGAGCATCTGGTCCAAGGCTTTGAGCAACGGCCTCATTCCCCTCAAGGATGTGCTGTCGGTGAGTTGAAAGCATCCGCGATCACAATAAATGACGGGTAGAAACCACCTTGCCCACCGCGTGCTCACATTTGGTTTTTTTTTCTCTTTTCAGGCGCTTCCTGCCAATATTGGAGCCAATCTCGAGATACGATATGCATCCGAGACGGACGTGGCTCGTGAAGGCTTGATTGGGATTCTCGATCTCAATCACGTTGTGGACGCCGTCATGAGGATCGTCTACGAGGCCGCACGCAACACCAAGAGCTCTGACACGCAAAAGCGTAGTCGTCGAATTATTTTTAGTGGATTTGATGCCACGGTAAGCGGGCTAGATCAACTGGACCCATTCGCGTCTTTTTTTTTTCACTCACCCGGTTTTTGCGCCCAAACACACATACCACTCAAAAAAACAATAGCTCTGTATTCATATCCAACTCAAGCAACCAAACTTTGCAGTCTTTTACAGCTCTTATTGCAACGTGAGCCGCAGCAGTGGTTCACAGCTAGAGCAAGCCGAGACGACCGAGGAGAGTTTGAGTGTACGAGAAGCGGTCAAGTTGGCCAAGAGTCAAAACATGCTGGGAGTCGTGCTCGATGGTCGGTTATTGGTACGCCGCCTGTTTTTTTTTTCGCCCCTCCAGAAACAAGACATTTGTGCTGACGTGTGCGTCCACCTCTTTCTTCAACCATCATGACAATGTCTCTTGATATAGGCGACCGTGCCTGCCCTAGTCCAAAGTGTCAAAGACGCTGGTCTCCTGCTGATCGCCCTAGGCTCTGAAGATGTCCTGGCAAAACTGAGAAAAGACTTGGGATCCCACATTTCTGCCGATGGGTACATGACGGAAGGGTGAGTCGAGGGTGTTTTTTTTGTCTTTTCCCACTGTCCTCTCAACAATGGGGAAACGCTATGCAAGAGTGTACTGACAATTGGCTTGGCTTGTTCGTTTGCCCCCTCTCTCAAGAATGCTCACGTTGACCGCATGAGAATCGTCCCGCCCGATCAGCTTCTTTTTCTCCTCACGGAAACCCTTTAATAGATGCACTCTGATTCCCTTCGAGATTGATACCCCCTGTTGTCACATGTTAACGCGTAGCCTGGAAACCGAGGCCGTTTTTCCGTCTAAACACCCCACCCCTGTAACGCAAAATAAGATTCTACGATAATCCACCATCATGCAGCACTGGGTGTCCTTGGAGTTCATTCACTCAAATCACGTAGCAATCCCTGTCTGGGCCATGCTGCCTCTTCCCTTCCTCGCCCCCCCCCTCTCTCAAAAGCCACATGTGTCATAAACTGGGGAATGCTACTAGCCATGCTGATATGCTACAATGGGAACAGGACCACGCATTACACACTCAGAGCAGACCTCATGGGGCGTTTGCCACGACCGTCAGACATGTTTGTTTTTTTCGGCATCCGACTGGTGAATCCGACGGATCGTGCAGACTTGCGAGCACAGCCCGTCGAGACCAATGGCTTGTCTTCGGCATCATCAGATGCATATTCCAAAGAAGCATCTTCGTCTTTGCCAAAACTACTAGACGAGGAGGGACCCAGCGCACCATCCTGGGCTCGAGATACAGTATGGGTCGCCGAGAGACTTCGGGTCGAGCGTGAACGGGTGAGAAAAGGCAAAATGGTCTCTGAAATCGAAAACTTTGACCTTGCCTTGGAGATGGATCGACGGGTTTTGAGGGGGGTAGCCGGTTCTCTAGAATCCATCGCAACGACTTGAGGTGAAACGACTGGTTTTGCAAAACTGGGTGGGGTGACCTTTTGGGCTACGAGATTCGAGGCGATTTTTCTCTTCAAGGAATGGACAAAATCATTCTTGACCGCATTCGATCGGTGAAGAAATCCGGGTGAGCATGCAAAGGTCAGGGGCATGACCACCTTGATGAAGACCAACATTGCTAGTCAGCACAAGGTTTGAATGACATGCACGAGCACGCACTCACTTTTTCGCCGGGCAAAATCTTGCCAGTTGCTTCCGATCGACGGTCTTCTACCACATACTCAAATTTCCATTCTACTTGTCCGTTTCCGTTTGTGCCACTGAGTTCATACACGCCGACTCCCTTGACATTCAGACTTGCATTACGCTTCAGATGATTGTGTGTCGTACTGCCATTGACAAACAACCCCTTAAGTGTTGGCGATGGATCGAGGGCCTTGAATGAGTTGAATCATGGTATCAGGAAAATCAAAATAGACGGGATGTTCAAACTGGTCATCAGACTTACGGAGTAATGAAACAGCCACAACTCTTTTCTTGCCATTCGAAACTCGATGCAGCCAGTCTCAGAGAACGGATATGGGTTTCCCGCCTTTTCTGTGGCGCTTGACGCTGTATGCGGTCGAGAGCTTGGCGTTCGAAACGCTTTCCTGCTGCGGCATCGGGCATAGTTGAATACGGGCTCGACTCTGCGATGCGACTCCTGTGTGAATGGAAGCAAAAAGGTTATTTTGTGTGTCAGACACATTAAACTTGCGACATGTCAACAGGCTGTCTCGTTTCACTGACCTGGTCAATGATGAGGTTGATGCATGTGGTTGGGTCAATGGATTGAATAGCAGACACTGGTCCATCATTGGAAGCACTCCTTATTCGAATGCGCATTGTCTCACACCCTTCCAACCTCGGTCTAGTCGTTTGAACGTCTTGTTGCACCACTATCTGGGCCAGACCAAGAGAAGGCGTGGTCGGGATAATCAATGGAAGATCAAGATGCTTGGCCTCGAGGTGCCTTGCAAGATACTGCTCCATTTGGGATAGAAATAAGCCAGTTTCCATGAGTGTGGAAGCCGTGCAGGGGCCAGCAGAGACTGAAGCTGGCTCAATCGATTCACAATCTGGCCCATCCGTTTTGCAAAGGAGAGGGGCTGGTCTTGAATGCCTCTTGGGTTTCCATGCTAACTGCTTGGCGGACTCTGGGACCACACGGCCTGTCGAGGGTGTCAGAGACGGCAAGTCTGCGTATGCTGAGACGGTGAAGCTCGAATCCCCAGTATTGGTGGGTGAGATTCCGGCGCAATTGAAACTCGCGCGACGTTTCCAAGTCGACGATACCGCCGGCGAAGATGACCCAGAAGCAACGATCCTATAAGACGTCCAACGGGGATCAAAGCTGGCAGTTGAAGCTGTCCTTGTTCCTCGTCCACACTCTTGTTCACTTGTGCCAGTCTCAGGAGACCACAGAGGCGATGATGATGATGATGAAGTTGCTGCAGACAGTTTGACCGGACTCGCGCTAGGCCGATTTCGCGTTTCATCTCGTTTGCTCCTTTTCAAATCATCATTGACCCCTAATTGAGAAAACGACCGTCTGACCAACTTGTGAGAATTTCTGAGCCGTTCATAGAGACTGGCAGAGGGTGAGTTCAGGTATCCAGATCCTTCCAGAGTAGCGTCCACAGGAATCCCGGGGCTATCCCTTCTCTGATTCAGATGGTGCGGTAGACCACCGACGTAAATCGGTATACCTTCCATGGTAGAGGCGGCGTCGCTAGTATACGAAGCCATGGAACCCCTATCAACAAGTGGCTCATACGACGTTTTGCTTGACGTGCTCCCTTTCTTGACAATGTTTCCATTGGTTTGCTGCAAGAATTGCAAAGGAGCGGGTGGACGACGTCTGCGTTCGAAGAGCAACCTCAGGGAGGACGAAGATGCTCGGGAAAGAGAAGCCCGGCTGCTCGCCTCTCCAGTAGTCGGTTTCTCATCCTCGATCTGTTCGGTTGGTTCTTTTGAAGCCAGGCTGACGTACGAGACCGCCACAGAGGGTCCAGTGCGTTGGGAAAGCGTCGCGTTGTTCATGCCAAGATAGGGTGAGGCGGTGAGGCACCGTTGAGTTGCAAGATCTCACTCGACTGCGTGTTTGTCAAACGATGTTTAAGAGGGTCAGAAAAAAGGTCAAGAATTCGAGACTGGGATCATACAGTCCATATATCGTGCGCTATCACCACTGCGGGTTGTGGTTGTTGTTGTTTGTGACCATGGCCAACTCGTTTATCATTCATTCCAGGATGATGGGAACCGAATACGAGGCAACGTTGTTGGTTCAATTTCTACGCGCTAGACGCACCGCAAAGTCAGATTTCGCAGAGCAAACGTGGGGAGGTGCCATGACTACAAGGATGAGTGTCTTTTGCTTGAATTAATGGGTCGCCACAGTCGATTGTAGAGGTGAGAATGAGAGCAGCCTAGACAGCAAATCATGTGATATGAAAACATGCAAAGGGGTCGCATTGGGTTGTCATTAGTACAAGTGGTCGTGTCAGTCGTAGAGAAAGAGAGAGAGAGTAACAAAGGTGTTGCCTCGAGCGATACAAATGGTCAACTCAAAGCCTGCCTCCGCTTCCAAGCGGTGCCCTTTTGCGAGCATACGATGGATGTGTGCCTTGTACAGGAAGAGTCCCTTGGTTCCAATGCGCAATCAACGAGTTGATTGATCCTTGTTGCCGAGGATTGTTCCGAGCTGGAGGCGCAAGCTCGGGTTCTTCCTCGGGGATGCTATTGCTCTTGTTGCTACCATAGGATGGCAGTCGTGCAGAAGACGGTCGTTCAATGTTTGCTTGCGTAGGGATGTTGTCTGCAGCATGACTCAAGGGTGATCGTGAGCGGATAATCGTGGGTGGTGGACCATGGCTATCCATTGTTTTCGCCGCCGCCGCCGCATTGTCATTGGGCGAGGTCCCCATGGTCCTACCAGCAGCCCGCAATTGGGCAGGTTTACTGGCTGGTTTGGGCCCTGGTTTGGGATACGTCTGACTTCTTCGATGACCACTAGCATGACTCGAAAGATCGAACCCGTCATTTTCAGATTTCGGAGACGACATTTTTTCATACTTTGCGACCATTTCATTGATTGAACTGCGTCGCGAGACAGTGGCTGGTCTGACTGGGATATCCTCTCGCTCGCTACCCATTTCGGAAGAAGAAGGCGTGCGAGCAAGGTCTGACTGGGCTTTTGCCACTTTATCCGAAACTTGACGCAAGTGGGCCGGCTTGGTCGGCAGTGGTTTTGATTTTGATGGCTTGTTTACACCCGCCAAATTCTTTTCCATTCCACTAGACTGTGCGTCCTCGGGGCCGACGGAAGATTTGGCCGACATTGGCTCAGGGCTAGCAGTCCGTCGAATGCCTCCACCGAGAGACGTCGGTTTGGCATTGATAGGCGGCGGGCCCTTTCGACCCGTTGGCGATAGAGCTTGGTACGCATAATCGTCAAAGCTAGCATTGTTGCCACCAGTGAGCAGGTCCTTGGGTGGAGGTTTCCTTGGTTTTGAAACCGACCCCGAGGACGTCTTCGCCGCCTCGGGAGCCTCTCCCTCTGCCTCTGAGACCAAAACTCGAGGGTTTGGGTCATCGTGCGGCGATGTAGTGTCTTGCTTCTCCAAGGTGGACGCACGTCGTTTGTGCGCTTCATCCGTAGACGATAAGCTTCCTAGGAGATCAAAGCTAGGCTGCTGCTTTTGCAGAGGCTTGTTGCCGTTGCTCTCCTGCCGAGTGAAAGCAGTCCCCGTCACTTGAGTCGATCTCGGCAACGGCCGAGGATTTTCATCATACGAAATCAGCCTAGACTGATGAGACCCCTCGTCCTTGATCCCACCACCAGTCACACTTGATTGATGATAATACGAGCGTGATCGGCCGTCAGATATGGAACTACCTGATCTCTCAATCGATGGCCGTTTCATCATGTCCGGTGATTTGCTCAACACATTGATGGTAGGCACGTTGGAAGATGACCTAGACCTGGCATCTAATTCATCGACTGATGGGTACCGGTGATCAAAGTCGTTTTGACCTTCCGAACTCGAAGGTGAGGCTGGCCGCTCCACAGGTCGAGGTGGCAAGTCTGGTGTCTCTTGCGGGGGTTCAGTCTTGACGCTATTAGCTCGCTGATCGGACCGCTTTGACTGAACAACGCTGGAAAAGTCATTATCGAATGCGGAAAAGCCAGGGGTGGCAGGTGTTGTCGTTTTGGCTCTTGTCAAAGGGGCATTTGGGGCAAACTTGGTTCCGTCAAATCCGTCATCGAACCCGGGAGACACGACGTTGTTTGCAGAGCCCCGGGGGACTGTTGAAGAGTCAGGGGTAAAAGCATCACCAAAATCGGCAGCAAACTTTTTGATATCCTTGACGAGTTCAGGCTGAGCCGCCAAAGGACTCCGGCTTCGATTTTTACCCATGCTTTCGCCCGTGACATTCAAATACGGTGCAGAGGGTGGAGATTTGGCTTGTTGCGAGGATGGTCGAGCCGCGGTTGGCGCTGTGGTATCAGCAACAGGCTTCTTCGAGGGCCTGCCCCGCCTCTGAGGCTGAATGATGGCCACAGGTTCCTCCGGTTTCTCCGGTGGTTCAACATTGTTTCGTGATGTGACCAATTCATCCTTTGACCGAAAGTCCAAAAGATTGTTGGCTGCTCCGCTGCGCGGAGACGAAGTGTCCCTTGGGTGGACCGCTGAGGATCCCAAAGAGCCGGCTCTGCTGGTGCTAGTTGATGACTGTGGAGGCAAGAAGTCCTCAACTTTCAGTCTCACGTTGCTCGCAATCAGAGTCCTCCACATGTCTAGACTCACGTAATCCCGAGATGGGCGACTTCCACGAAGTTCGTGAACTTTGAGAAGAATATCAAATACATTGGGACGCCTTGCAGGTTGTTCGACTAGCATAGTGGCTAATGTTTTGTGCCCGATGCAACGCTCAAGATTAGTCTACAGAGTTGCAAGGATGAGCAGTTTGGACTCACCGATAAGGTGCTGTATAATCGGAGAGTAGTGTGGGAATTGAGGAAAGGTATATTTTGCATTGACAATGGCCAGGGGGCCATGTTCTTCAAACGGTGTGGTGTAATAGCACAACTTGTACAGCAGGACTCCCAGCGCCCAGACGTCTGATTAAAATGCATAGATTCAGCAATAAAACAAAAAGCCACAAGAGCACATCGATGATGGTACTCACCAGAAGGCAAGCCCACAGGTAAACCCAACAATGGTTCCACCATTTCAGGACTTCGATATTGTAGAGTGGTATGTCTATTGAGATCATAAGCCAAAGCGTCTGCTTCAAGCTTGTTTCGTGGTGGATGAGTCGCCGGGTAGGTCGTGGAACCAAAATCGCAGAGTTTGTAGCGGAATGCCGAGATATCTGAAGATGCCGATGCGGTGCGGGACAGGGGTGAACATAGAATGTTTTCAATCTTGAGGTCTCGGTGAAGGAGCGGCGGATTGAGCGAGTGCATGTGAGCGACGGCTTCGCAGACGTCCACGAAGATCGAAAGGATTTCTTCTTCTCGTAGCCGATTGCGAAGGCGTTTATTCAACAAATCAATTATACCCCCACCTTGAAACAACAAGTTGATCGATCAGGAAAAACAAGTCTTGAAATCATTGTAGTATTGAAAACTCACCCGCGCAAAACTCCATCAAAATGAACACTTCCCAGCCGGGACCACCATCTCTCCTACTCTCGAGTCTCCTCATCTCGCTATCAAGATACTCCACGATCCGGTCATTCCCTCTCAATGCCTTCATGACGTGAATTTCCTTTTCGGTCTCCTTGAACATGTCATTACCTTGATCATCTCTGAAAGCGATCCGTTTTAAACAATGTGTGGTGAGACCGTTCCTGCCGATAGGTTGCTGTGACCGTGTCAGATAGACATGGGCGTATCCACCTTCGCTGAGATACTTTTCAATCACGACGACTTGTTTGCCGACCTTGATTTCTTGACCCGGTCTCAGCGTTCCCTTTTGCACTTGCTGCTGAGCGACTGGAGGGGCTGGGCTATGGCGAGGGGGCTGATTCATGTACGGCGGATGAGGGCTTGTTGGTGGGGGCATTCCACCCATGGGTGGAACCCCGGGTGGAGGTGTCGCATAATTTGGGGGCACGTATTGTGGAGGGTAGCCAGGGACTGGACTATGGCCTGGAACAGGGACCATGTTGTTGTATACTGGCACAGTCCCGGCAGGAGGTGGTGGGGACATTGCTTGCGGATACATGCTGTTCCAAGTCGTGTCCAAGATGTGTTCACCGCCCGAGCTTGGATTTAAAGCACACAAGTGTCAATGAATGACAAATGCAGGTTCCTCTGACAGACCATCTGTACTGCCCAGATGTTTCTGCTGCCGATCTCAAGCGATGGTGAGGATGGCCATAGACATGACTATTACGACGTCTGTCTGCCAAGTAAGCTGAAGAGCGACAAGTATGACGCGCCCCCCGCCCCGCAGGAACAGATACAGTCATAGTCGAGGTCCGCAGTCCACTCTACACAAGTATAAGAGGATACTACAGTAGAAGCTCTAGACAGTATTTACATGCAGCAGAGAAGGGGACGCATTCAACAAAACTTGTCGCTGAGAAAAGGAACCAGTAGGCGACCTTGTTAGCATACTTGAAGGACCTGCTTTGCACTGGACAACGTCACTGACTGTTTGAGTTTGGCCCTTCGGTCCAACATGGCCTCGCCTAATCTTCCTTCTTTCTTTGCCTTTCTGATACTCTTTCTGTCCGCATCTGATACCACAGACTTGCCAAGGTTCCAAGCTTGATACTTGTGACTAGTGTGAAAAAGGTGTTTAATCAGAATGGTCAAGGGCTTTGAGTGGGGCGGCCATTATGACTGACTTTCGCTCGATTTCATCTTCAAGAGTTCCCTCGACATCGATGGCTCGACCAGATTCAGTCGTCCGCTTTTTGCCTTTTGGACCTCCGGCTATAGCTTCTCTTGCCTTTATCACATGTTCTCGCTGACACTTGATTTTCAGACCTTCCGATGGGCCAATCTCTTCTGAGTCGGCTCTCAGCTCAACCGAAGGCTTCCCCAGGGTAAGTTTTTCCTTGTTGACAGATATGGAAAGGTACTTTTCTGAGGAGGTCTTGAGCGATAATGTGGGGTGGAGCGAGGAACCGATGGTAATAGCAGGAACAAAGGCCTCCAAGGGACCTCGGGAAGGCGTTGCTGCTGACAGGGACCCGGAAGAAGCGGCTGTAAGGAATGTTCCTCTGCGAGGTTCCGAGCATGTCCTCAGTTTCGAAAATGCTACACCCACACAACAGTCTTGTCACACTCACGAGCTTGTCCTGAGAGAAATGACGTCTTCTGATCCTGATAACCGTGAGATGACCCATACATGGTTGATGTCTGTGGGTTCTACCACTTGGGTGATCTCATTTGCACTCAGCTCGCTCTCGCCTTCTGGAGCCAGAGGCAACGATAAAGGGGCGGCGTAGACTCGTTGTCGTGTAGGCTCGTACTGCATTGACGCATAGTCAGTTCAGCCAGATAAACAGAGAACAACGATGCAAGCAGTCTCAAGACTCACAGCAAGACATGTAGGCGGATCCGATGGTAAGATGATAAAGGAAGGGCCTGAAATCTCCATGGCGTCCGTCGGAAAGATCCAGCCTGCGTGTTCAGCAAAGCAGTCAGCACAAAGTCGCAGCGGCACATGCATCATATCAGACAAAGTCCTCACCATTTGGATCTCCATCTTCAGTGATTTCGGCATCACCCTCCACCTCCTTGTGTGATCTCTTCTTCTTCTTGGGCTTTTCTGCAAAGAAACATGTTTCGTTGGCCTGATTAGTAACGAGTTCGAGGTGTAAAGTTGAGCCAGGTTCACTCACCGCCCTTGAACTTGAGTTTTTTGGAAACGACAGCCGACATGCTATCTAACACCCCGTGCGGTTGCTGAAAAAGGTCCAGACCAATAAACGTCTACTTGAACATGGTGTAACCATGCTGAATCCAGTTTGGTCGTTATCAGTAGTAGTCCACTGACACAGGCGGATGCAAATGTGAGGAGGACAAGTGAGGTGATGAGGTGAGTAATGATGAAATTCAAGCTGATGATCATGAAAACAATGTCTGCGTCTTTCCACACTCTTTGTGAAGTAGACGACTAAGAGGAAAGTACAGTGATGCTTCCCACGATACCGGCCTTTCCCACACGACTGGCCAATGTGACTGTCCACTTTCACGACTGGCATCCGCTCACCTGGACGCCTAAACCTCTAATCTTCAGCAATCCTTATATTGATGTCACCGTCGACGTCCTCAAGTTTGCTCTGAGTTTCTATGCTGCAACTTGGATTCCTACAGTGTTGGCATATGTCAATGATTACATGCAAGAGCGAAAAATCCCCGTTATCCAAATCAAGTTTCCCGATGTAAGCACTGTTTTGCAAAGTTTGAAACTGGTTTCTAAGAGGTTAATCCATCTTGAGCAAACTCTTTATCGCAGGCCATCTCTCCATCCTGGACGTCTCGTATCATTGCCGATCCAACTCTCGAGTCTCATCTCCAGGACCCTTCGCTGTTGCCTGTTGGACATGAAGATCAAGTCAAATATGTGACTGCTTACGACCCATCCACTGGAGTGAGTGATCCAAGTATACTAGGAGACACACTTTAGACTGCTGAATGTCTTGCAACTCAAAGTATCACATCGAAACTATGGCCCTGCCGACCACAGATGAAATGGACGACATGGTACAGCGCGCTCATACCGCGTTTGTCACTCATAGAGCCACATCATTTGTCGACCGCCGGAGATTTCTGCGTACGCTCAAAACATGGATGATAGCCAACTCTAGGGAGATTGTGGGGTGAGCTATCGCATAGTATTGTGAAACCTCACCACATGCATTAATTCTTTGATCCCTACTCGTAGAGTTGGTGTGCGAGACACGGGAAAAACCGGTAATATAATGGTTAGACCCTATTGAAGCTGTAGACTTGAATTGAATTTCTCCCGATTGCATCATTGACAGAGGTGGAAGCAACATTCGGAGAAATTTTGACTGTGTTCTCCAAGATTGACTACCTGCTATCCTATGGCGAAACGGCACTGGCCCCCGAATCCAGGCCGGGAAACCTCTTATGCGCTCACAAACGGTCCAAGGTGAGGGTGCTCCACCTGACGAGATGATGAGTCGACTCTTGTGGCTGATGTCGACTGACATGCACAGGTTTATTACGAGCCTCTTGGAGTTGTCTGTGCTATTGTTTCTTGGTAGGTCGGCTATGAGAACGATCCATTCCCTCTCAATGCTGACATTTATTCGATCACAACAGGAACTATCCTATCCACAATGCCCTGTCCCCCATTCTGGCAGCTCTATTTACAGGTAACACCGTGGTCATCAAGTCAGTTCACTGCTTTCATCAAGGGTTTGCAGGAGTAACACCGGCTGATCAAGGGACCTCTATGTCACTATACAGATGCTCAGAGCAAGTATATTGGAGCTCCAAGTGGATCGTAGATGCTGTCAAAGAGACGCTGTCTGCGGTGGGTATGGATCCCGAAGCGGTTCAGGTATGTTTGTCTTGTGCAAAATAAAGGTATCGCATTCCACAGCATCTCACCTCAAACTTTGGCTCTGTAGCTCGTGTGCTGTTACCCTCAAGATGCAGAGATCATCACCAAGCACCCCTTGATCCGACATATCACATGTATGTGTTGTCGGTGATGAGCCATTCTTCTATCAACCTGCCAAGCTGATCGAATCTCGCCTTTCAGTCATTGGAAGTGAGCCTGTGGGCAAAAAGGTTGCTGTAGCAGCTGCCGAGAACCTTATTCCGACGTGTATTGAGCTCGGTGGGAAAGACTGCGCGGTGCTATTGCCGTCCACCAACCTCAAGTACTTTGCTTCGATTTTTATGCGAGCTGCCTTGTGAGTCCTCTTTCCTTCGTTGTGGGCGACGACAAGCTGATCAACAGACCGGGTTATTGATGATTCCCACAGCCAAGCCAATGGTCAAAATTGCATCGGAATTGAGAGGTTCATTGTTCATCGATCCATTTACGATGAATTCGTCAACATCATGCAGCCAAGAGTCGCCAGCCTCCGATGCGGTCCAACTCTCTCTGCCGCCCCCGGTAAAGCTATCGATGACATTCCAACCGTAGATACAGGAAGCATGATCTCATCCCGGCTATTTGATCAACTCGAACAAACGTTGGCGTCTGCCGAGGAACAAGGGGCCAAGGTTCTTGCTGGTGGGAAACGCCTTGATCACCCTGTATGGAAACAAGGCCATTACTTCGAGCCGACTTTGATTGTGGACGTCACCAAGGACATGGAGATTGCTCAGCAGGAAGTATTTGCTCCAGTCATGACGGTGATGCCCTACGATACCATTCAGGAAGCTGTGCATATTGCAAACAGTACACGTTACGGTCTTGGATCAGCTGTCTTTGGCGGTGATAGAAAGGAATGCAGACAGGTTGCCGAGGTTTTGAATGTAGGGATGGTGGCGATCAATGAGTAAGTGATAATGGGGTTTCGGTGATTAGAGAGAGTCTTGTCCACTCATGTTGAGCTTGTCGTGCATCTCAGCTTTGGAGTCTTTTATCTCAACCAGTCCATGCCCTTTGGTGGCGTCAATGCGAGCGGCTTTGGGCGGTTTGGTGAGGTTCTCCTCGTTCGGTGCCAAGCCTATATCTTGCTGAACAAGAGATGCTTTTCTTTACGCAGGTGGGCCAGAGGGTCTGCGGTCGCTTTGTTCCATCAAGGCTGTCTCAGAGGACCGTTTCTTTAGTCTCATTCAGACAAGTATTCCAAAACCCGTTGGTGAGCCATCAAGTCCAATCGTCGTCGCCCACGTTCCTCGATGGAGCAAAATCTGACGAGACTCGATTGCATTGCCTCTTGTCTTGTCTCTCAAAGATTATCCTCTCCCTGCGCGAGAAACAAGCTGGCATTTCTTGCATGGCCTTTTAGGATTGGCTTATCAAGATGGTATCCTGGCTCGAGCCAAAGGGCTCGGCGAGCTGATCCAAGCTGCCCTCGGAAAGTGATTTTGACGAGCTAGACACAAAAGCTGCTGATTGAGTCAGCGTGCCCAGGCGAGAGACACGAAAGCCCTGACAAGACCTTGAACTAGCAAACTGGAAAATAGATGCTGGATTATGCATTATGAACCATGGACCATCGCCCTATATGAATGAATACATGCCCTGAATTGACACGAACACCGAGTGAGCTTTGCGTCGTGTGCGGGTTCGGTCGTCTGGTCGTCTCGTATGCCGAGGCTTGTCAGCGAGATCCCTCAAGAGTCGAGACTACTCACTTTTTGTTATCTTATCTCTCTCCAGCAACTCCAACTCAAGCACGTTTGACCGTCCATCGCACGTTGGTTCAAGCGTCTTGTGCAGTAACACGTTCGTCAGACGGAAGCAAATTCTGAAACCCGCGCTAGATTCCACAGAGACCTCGCTCGGTCTTGCCCGAGTTGCTTGGTCAACACTACACTACTTGCTATCGTCTCTCTCCCTCGGTCGATGAATCCACCTTGCTTGCGACTGGCTGAGGAAGGAAACGGCCACGAGCCGGGAAGGCGGACGAATACACTTGTTGGGACGTGTTTGTGCGGATGCGGTCTCTACGGACGTTTGGTCATTCAGCCTTTAAAAGGCAACTGCATAGTTGAGCCTGAGTCGCCTGTCATGTCTGAGACTCAACGACACTTCAACCCCGGACACACCTCTCTTTTTTTATATTTTCGCCAGTCTCAAATCTCCCGCTCAGTCATGAGTTCCATCACTGGTGCCGTGAAGAGTCTGGCTGATCAGGTCAAGCAGTATTACGATGTCCATGTCGTCAACTCGCAAACTTCAGCCAAGATCACTGAGCTATCAGAACGCCACCCATTCGCCACAGGACTGGCTACCATTGCATTCTCGCTCATTGCCTTTTTCCTCTACAAGATCAAAACCATCGCTCGCTTAATTCAATTTGCCTGGTGCTGTTTCTTCAAACCTCTCACGGGTTCCAGCCAATCTGAACATTTGGACTCGTTTTACAAGGCTCAAGCTGATATTTACGATGCGACTCGGACCAGTCTACTCAAGGGAAGGGAAACCATGTTGCAGTTGGCGGCTGCAGAGCTCAAGGCCAGGTACGAGAGTGGCTCAAGCTTGGGTGACGTCAGGCAGCCCAAGATTTGGGTCGATATGGGGGGCGGTACGGGTGAGTGCTGCAGCATATAGTCTTTTCAATGGCATCAAGTTGACCAGCAAATGGATTGTCCCCAGGCTACAACATTGAGGCCATGGACAATTACCTGCCCATTTCAAGTTTTGATGCGGTCTACCTCGTCGACCTTTGTCAGCCTCTTCTTGATGTCGCTCGCAAACGGTTTGCCGAACGCAAGTGGAAGAATGTCCACGTCGTTCACTGTGATGCCACCCAGTTTGAGCTTCCCGTGGACAAGTACAACCGGCCCTGCAAAGCGACTCTTATTACCATGAGTTACTCGTTGTCAATGGTGGGTTCTCAGCTTGGTATCGGTCACATTGATGTAAACAGTGTGTGCTGAATCAAAGGCTATTCAGATTCCTCCGTACCACGCTACGCTCGATCAAATGTCAAACATGTTGGACTCTCGAGGTGTGATGGGAGTAGTCGATTTCTATACCAAGCGAGCCAAAGATGGCGACTCGAGCTCTGTAAGTATGGCTCACAGCATCTGCGTCGATCCATCTGCGTGAGCTCATGACATTGGATTTTTCCCCAGACCGAGGATTTGAACATGGATACAGGTTTGTTCGGAACTTGGTTTTGGTCTACCTGGTTTTCATTTGATCACGTTCATTTGAGTCCCGAACGAATCAGTACGTACATCGAGTTGAAAAAGACTCGTGCCAAGCTCACCCGCTTTCTTGCTTGAACAGATTACCTCCAACATCGCTTCTCGGGACGCAAAATCCACTATGCTCGTAACGGAATGTTTTTCCCTTGGCTTATCCAAATCCCATACTATATTTACTTGGGTGACAAGAAGGAGGATGCCCATGCGACGTCAGCTCAATCTTTTCGAGTAGAGCACGGACTCCTCACTCCCGTCTCTCCATGGCAAATGGCCAAACCCCAGATGGAGGACGGGAATGACCTCGCAGAATTGACTCTGGGGGAAAGTGCTCTCGACCAAAACCCTGGGACGGCTTTGACGCGGCGCCACGGAGCTGGAAGCCCCGGATCCAAACCTCGTTCTCACTGGCGTCTTCCCTATGAAAAACAAGAGGTACACAAGGAGTTCCGTACTCACATTTATGGCTGGACATGGGAGGATCCTGCGGTCGACGTCGAGAAGCTCGGTATTCAAGACGGAGATTCCATCTTGTGCATCACCAGCGCCGGAGACAATGTCTTACACTATGCCATCGAGGCCAATGTCAATATCGAGTCCGTGGACATGAACCCGTGCCAAGGCAACATTCTTGAACTCAAGCTTGCTGCTATCCGTGGTCTTGAGTACGCCGATTTCTGGAAGATGTTTGGTCAAGGTCGTCACCCCGATTTTGAGCGACTTTTGGACAACAAAATCTCCCCTTACCTTTCCGCCACCACGTATGCTTATTGGAAAGCAAACGTTGACCAATTCACTGACGAGTGGTTCCTCCAAGGCTACTCTGGCTGGGCGCTCAAGTTGGCTCGAGCCGCGTTCGTCGTGATGGGTGTCACAAAGGACGTCGAAAAGTTTGTCAATGCGGAAACGACCGAAGAGCAGGAGCACATTTGGAGGGCAAGGCTTCGATGGGTGTTGCTCAACCCGGTCATGCGAACCGTCCTGGCTTCACCCGTCTTTTGCTGGAATGCTTTGGGCGTGCCACGAAACCAACTGTCTGTCTTGCTGGAAGACGGCGATATTTCTTCCTTTATCGCTGGAACGTTTGACCCTGTGCCCAAACTGGCCAGTTTGAAAAACGGAGCGTACCACTACCTTTTGTGCCTCAAAGGGCATTACACACCCTCTTCATGCCCCCTCTTTCTCACCCCAGACGGATTCCGTGCTCTCAAGGCCAAATCGAGTGCCCGTACCCAAAAGATCCGCCTTCACACCGATACCATCCTCAGCGTATTGTGCAATCAACCGGATAACTCGTTGACCAAGATCATTGTCATGGATTCCCTCGACTGGTTTGACCGAGTCGACCCTGGTAAACCCCTTCCGACCGACAGGTACCACAAGTCTCCCGATGCGACACCTGAGCAACAACTCGAGTTGTTGCACTCTGAGCTCGACCATGAGATTCTGGAAATGAAGCGTGTGCTCAAGACGGGGGGAATGGCTGTGTGGAGGTCGGCTGGAAAGTACCCCTGGTACAGGCAACGTTTTGCGCTCGCTGGGTTCAGGGTTGAGCCGATCGATGTGAGGTCCGAGGGCGTGGCGATTGATCGTGTCAACATGTACGCCTCGTTTTGGAAGGCTGTCAAGTTGGCGTGATGGACCGGGGGGGAAAGTGCATAATGCACAGGAAAAAAAAGGGAATAGACATATACAAGGAGAATACAGTGTAATACAAAAGGGATATTGTACGTTGCGGAAAACAAGAATAGGATAGAATGCTTCCAGACTGAACGTTTCAGCTGGCCGGTTTGGCAATGGAAAGCAAGTTTGTCACAAAATGTGTATACAATATCAAAGGCTCTTCTATTCGAGTGATACATGATACACTAGTTGGTTTTTACAGATGATACATCCCATGCGTCCCATGCCCCATGGTCACGCCTGATATTGCGTCTTGACCTTGCCCGTCGGCGTGTCATACCACCATTTCAAAGCCCTGCCTCCATCTTGACCTAGTATAAACACTGCATCCACGTTTGTCGGTCAATCAGACCGAAAATCAAGGGGAAGAGAAAGAGAGATTCAACATCAATGTACACTCACATTCTCGCTCTTCCGCGTCGATCCCGTCTTTAAATGCTTCGCCTGCCGGAGGAAGACCCCCGGACCCCATATCACCGCCCCCAGACGAGTTTGAAGTGGATGATGAACCATAGTGGGCCGCCAAATCTTGCAAAAGGGGTAGCCGCTGTGAAAAGGCCTGTGACCAACCCGAATACAATGGTGATGAGACAATGTGTCGGTAGTCGCGGCGACGGTTCAAAGAATAAATTGGCTCACCTTGAGAAGCGTTGTTTGAAGCTCTTTACGTTGGTCATCGTCCAGACTAGGCGCAGTTATCCTGTGTGAGCAGGTGGTCTTTGCTTGAAAAGCTCGAATCTGAGCGACTCACATGTTTGCAATGCGTCGTCCCCAGGCATACCAGTACCCGCTGGTCCCTACCAGGCTTGATAACCGTACTGATTGAGCTGATGCGTTTAGAGCCGCTCGCACTCTATGAGAGTACGGTGGTGGGATAGGAAACGAGGTCATTTCACTGAGGGATGGTAAAGGTGCGAACGAATTGACTCGTATCAGCGGTCTTGCGAGCTCTCGTGTCGTTCGTGTCACTCACTTTACGCTGAGGGTCTGGGCTAGCCAAAAGGGCAACTCGAGTTTGGCATGTTCCTTGATCTGTTGGCCATTCGCATAATTTGTGAGATGACACGCAGCAGATATTTGATTGGGCCAATTTACCCACATTTTCATCGGTCCCTCCTTCCAAGAAGCCCAAACCTGGGACTTCTTGATTGAATGTGCATGTGAGTTTCTAAAACAATTGTTCAACATTTGACATGTAAGAGACGCGTTTGAGCGTGTCGCACCTTGAGAGTTCGCACTTACATGTGTATCGGCAAGAATGGAGCTTATAGAGTAATAGTCTTCGTCCATGGTTGGCAGAGATGTATCCTTGTCAGAGCTGGTCAGTGCTGACGATGACCCCTTATCACTCGCACACTTGGTTTCCAAGGGTATCATTACCTTCACGACATTCAAAACAAACGACACTTGTCAAATCGCATGCCCCGTGTTTCTCAGAACGCATAGACCAGCCTTACGTAAGGTCATTGACAGTGGCCAATGCTTACGTAAGTAGCCATCGCCTGCGTAAGCGGCTCGTGGCCCATTCCCGGCGGGCCGTTTCCAAGCGATTCGGTTGATGATGTCAACGTTTTGCCCAAGATTTCGGCTGACAAGCGATGACATACATTTCCAGATAGCTTGCATTCCGGTATTCAATACACCCTTTTTACAACCGACCACAGCCACGGCAACAGTTATAAAGCAGCCAATCCGTACAAGCAAGCATCACCGGCATCAAGATTCTTTCATTGATCAAGAACAGTGTGGCTCTGAGCTGGCGGTCGCATTCTTTCCGCGCTCTCTCCTTGCACCATCTACCTCGCACGACTTGGTTCCATACCGCTGCCACCATCATGGGTAAAGAAAGGGTTGCCGTCATTGGAAGTGGAAACTGGTTCGTCCCGATCCATACGCAACGAACATCCTTGGTCGATACTCAATTTTCTCTCTCTATAGGGGTTCTGCCATTGCCAAACTCGCAGGACGAAATGCTGCTCACTATAGTGACGAATTCGAGTCCCGAGTACCCATGTGGGTGTTTGAGGAGACTCTCGAAGATGGGAAAAAGTTGACCGAGGTCATCAATGAGAAGCACGAGAATGTCAAATAGTACGTTTCAAAAACTACCTGTGGTAGGATTTTATCGGAAAACCCCTAAAACCCGGAGCTCATGCGATCGGACCGGAACTGACCGTATCTTTTCATTTTATTTTTATTTTTTGGGTTTCTCTTTTGGGCCATTGGCAGCCTTCCCGGAATTCCCCTCCCGGAAAACGTAGTGGCCGTCCCTGATCTCTTGAAAGCCGTTGAAGACGCAACCTGTCTCGTCTTTGTCGTCCCTCACCAATTCCTCGACAAGACCATTGATCAACTCAAGGGCAAGGTCAAGCCCGGCGTCAAAGCCATCACTCTGATCAAGGGTGTCGACGTCAACTCGGAACACATTTTCATCTACGCCGATGTCATTCAAAAAGCCCTCGGTGTGAGCTGCAGTAGCTTGAGTGGTGCCAACATTGCAAACGAAGTCGCTGCCGAAAAGTTTTCCGAAACGACGATCGGATACCGATCCAAGAAAGAAGGTGAAATGTGGAAACGACTGTTTCAAACACCCAAGTTTAGGGTCTCGTTGATTGACGATGTCGGCGGTGTGTCCATTTGCGGAGCCCTCAAAAACGTGGTCGCGATCGCGGCCGGATTCATTGACGGTCTCGAATGGGGCGACAATGCCAAAGCAGCCATCATGCGAATAGGTTTGGCCGAAATGATGAAGTTTGGACTGGACAATATCAAGGACGCCAAGCCGGAGACATTCTTACGGGAATCATCTGGCGTTGCAGATCTCATGACGAGTTGCATGGGGGGTCGAAACCGTAAAGTGGCCGAAGCGTTTGCCCGTGCAGGTGGTAGCAAGTCGTTCGACGACTTGGAGGCGGAGATGCTGAATGGTCAAAAACTCCAAGGGGCTTGTACGGCCGAAGAGGTCCATGGGTACTTGAAAGCGAGAGGCAAGGTCGAGGATTTCCCCCTCTTCAAAGCTGTCTACGAGATAGCCTACAAGGGACGTGATGTCAAGACGATCATTGAGTTGGAGCCAGGTGTGAATGCATCCAACAAAGCTTCGTTGTAGAGACTCGTGATACATGTATTGTCGAGATCAGTAGAACCCATCTACGCTGTATAAACTAGGAACCCAATAGGCGATAGCATATGCATTCAAATTACACAATGGAAAGTACCCGCGCCAATGTCATTTCTTTCATGGCTACACTCGAATGCTGTATGATGCTATCAAAGACAAGGGACCTCTTACGATACACATGGGTCGTGATCGACTCGCTTTAAATCTCTAATCAGAATCAATCATGATCGGCTCATCACCATCGTGATCATCTCCATCCTCAAACCCATTAAACTCGGAATCGGTATCAGACGCTACTTCAAAGTATTCCTGCTCGTCATCCTCATCATCAATCTCGATGGGTTGGGTACGGGTATGGCCCGGTCTTGTGGACGCAGTTGGGCCACCGGACCTGTTGGCTGCCGTAGAAGCCGTCGGTTTGGTAAATGTTGACCCACTGCCAAGGTTGGCCCAGGGGTCTGGCTTTTCGTCCTTATTTGGTTGACCCGATTTGGCTCCCACAGTTTGATTCGATGATGATGATGCCGCCGCGCTCTTGCCGGATAGGGATGCACCAACACCCATGAATGAAGTGTCAGGTTTCTCAGCCTGCACAATAACAAGTCAACATCATGGGAATTCGCCACTCTCAAGCATCCACGAGTATGAGCTCACTGATTCATCTTCCTTGTCTGATTTTCTAGTCTCTTTCGAGGGGTCGTACGGTTTATAGGTGTAGCCGAAAAAGAGCTTTCCAAATGGCAAGTTGAGAGGAGCAGGTACACGATGCTCAGCGTTGCTAAGACTCTCGTTTGTGACAAACCGTGCGACGCTGTCAGAAAAGGATCAAGGCAAAACGCTCAGCTCTGTGACCATGCTCTCGAGACCTAGTGGGTCGACTTACTCGGTCCGAAAGATCTTGCTATCAGGATCAACCTCTTGGATCTGCTTCTTCTTGCCCTTTCCCTTGGCTGTCTTTCCGCTCAGAGACGCACCCATCCCCTTGAAGCTTTCAAATGCACTTTCACCTGTGAAAGATCCGGGTGCAGTAGGTCCCTTGCTCGAGGCTACGGATCCGGGCCTCGTAGTCCCAGCTGACGATGACACTTGCTCGTTGACATCAATCTTGAGCTTGTCAGCCATGGTAGGGGGAAGAGCGATGGGCGCTCGCTGCGGTGTGACATAGCCTTTTGGCCGCTCAAAATCGACTTCCAGATCAGTGTCAATGACGCTAATCCCGCTGCCCTCGGGCGTGGTTTCCATGATGAGGAGCTCAAAGTGTATCATGTTGTATTCAATCTCGATGATGTCACCCTTGGTCAGAGCCGAATATGACCGCAAGGCCGTCTCCAAGCTAGACGACAAAGAGAGGCAAAGATTGATCAGGACAAGTGTCACACAGCGGGATAGGGCTGGTCCAAATCACGACTTACACAGCTTTGGGGTCGGAGACTTCGACAAAGTCTGGAGTTTGAGCCTGCAACTTGACGAGTTTTCCTTTAGGCAGTTCTGTGCCTGATAACCGAATGGCATCTCCTTCCTCTAGCTGCAATCTCTTCATCATCTGCTCCCAATGATCTATCAGACTTATCGATCCACGTCTCATAAAAGTAATCGGATGGGCTCACCCATGCAGGTAGATACACGTGGCCCTCCTCTGCAATGAATTCGAGAACACCCGAGTGTGTACACAACTCGGATGGGTTCTTTGGATTTCGAAGCTGAAAAGTCCAAGGTCCTTGGATATCAAGATTTGCTGTGTGGTGGTAAATGCCCGCTCAGCTCTTTGGATTGGTTTCTGCATCGGACAGGTGATGCAAAATACTCACTGAGCTTCGCCAGAGCCGAGGGAGGCATAATGACTATGGTATATGACAAAGGACTGTGAGAAGCGTTCTGTTCTTCCAGCGCAAAAGTTCCTACACACCTTTGCCTCCATAAGCTAATGTCGGCCGCTCAGGTCCAGGCAAGAACGCCACCGAGAACGCTTTGAAGTAGTCGTCAAATGCTCTGTAGCGTGGGTGGGGCAAAAGTGTGCAACAGGCCATAAGCTCGAGTCACACTTGGATGACGAATCAAGATCGACCAATGTCTGCCCAAGGGTTACATTTCACTCACTGTGGTCGACTTGGTGCTCCGTATCCCATGCCACCCATCATTCCACCATACCCTCCATAGGCTTCGGGGCCCATGCCTCCCATCAGTTGTGAGAGAATTCCACCTCGTGGAAATTGAGGATTGCCACCCCGACCCCCATGTCCACCGGTGCCAAACCCTCCCTGTGGAGTAAAGTCCTCATCATCTTCGTCATCTAGTTACATTGGCGGAGACAGTATCAAGTTGGGATTAGCATGAGTGCGCCCAAAGGAGACTTGCATGTTGCAAAGACTTGCCATCGTAGTTTCCGTGATTCATGGTCAAGGTCTAGTGAATGGTACTGGGTTTGGCCTCAAGCTTCTTTCGGCGTGTTTCTCAATGTCGTTCAGCAGGTGAGTCTTGTTGAATCAGTTCAAAAGCTGGCAAAATCGATTGTGGTAGCTGTCCGAGTATCTGGAGCAGCATTCGACTAGAGCAAGCCAAAGTTGCATCTACTCGATACTCAGTCGACGACTGTACTGCTCGGTAGGGGCGTTCTCTGCCCAGTCGCTGATGATGCGTTGACGCATGAGTCATCGATGACGTAAGCTTGACTTTGGGCTGCAGGCACGTCTTACCGTGAAGCCGTATACTCGAGTACAACGCTATACAGTAGTGTAGAGTACAGTAGCACAGCAGTACTATAAATGCAAGTCCAAAGCTCACGCCGCCTTTTGAAATGCCATGGTCTATTTGTATGAGTCATTACAGTTGCAAGGAATACATGTCCAAGTCGTCGTCTCTTCTCGCCTTCTGATACATAATGTGAAGCAACGCTCCCAATGCGTAATAACGAGTCATGCTCAAACGCAGTTACGCAATGCGCCAGCCTGGAATCCTGCAATACAAAGGGGTATAGCCTGTCTGCACAGCCATTCAATCATTCCCGTCACATCCAGGGGTTCTCGTCAATGTCTTGCAACGCTGCCAAGACAGGTGGCGGTGATACCTCTCGGACCAAATCTTCAGCTTCTGACCGTTTGGCAGCCTCGATACTACGTCTTCTCTCCTCTGCCGTTGTGGGGACAGTCTGACCCGGTTTGGAAGGCTGATCTGGTTCGTCCTTGTAGTCGGGATTGATGTCCCCACGGACGTAGACGTGGTCGATAGGATGAGCATTGGGTTCGCCACTCAGTCTCTCGTGAACTTGAGCGTCATCCACTGCTTCCCGATCGTCAACGATAAGATCGACCGCATCGGATGGGAGAGGCCTGTCCGAAGCCTCGACGAATCCATCTTCTTTGGGCTGCGTTGGTGTTTCGTCATCATCAGAATCTCCTAATTTAAACGGCGACTTGGCTGGGCTCGGGCTGCGCGATTGCTTTTGATGACGAGTCACTCTCAAGTGCTGAGAAGACTCTCCGTTGTCCGGCTTCCAAGCATCTGGCCGTTCTGTGTCCCTATCATAGAGGCGCTCTTCTCGATCTTGGGGGGTAGGATGTCTACTTGTAGATGGTCCGTCTGGCCAATTTGCATGATTCGATCCCGCGCGCGACCTTGGAGTTCCATCTGCCCCTGCATGAGTAGAAGAAAGTGATGCGAGATTAGTCCTCCGAGGTCAATGAACTAGAGAGAACACGGCTGCTTACACGTTCCATAGACCCCTCGTTTCTTGCTCGTTTTACTACCACTTTGAGCTCGGTCCTCGTTATCCCGATCCGCTTCCACCGTTGCCACAATTTTTCCTCCAACCTGTTTTGCTTTTCGCATCCAACGGCCAGCCAACACCCCATCCTCTTCGTCCCTGAGCTTTTTCTTTGCCTTTTCTCGGCTCACATCCACATTTGGATAGCCTATAAACTCAATCTTTTTCGCCCGAGAATACATTGACTCTTCCCATTGGTCGCCAGGGCCGGCACCCTCAAAGTCCAAGCTCGGTGCATCTGAGCATTCAGAGTCGCTATCATAGGGTCTCGATTCACGATGACGTATCCCACGTGAGGCCTGTTTGGCAAGCAGCGGTGTTCGAGCGTCCTGTTCTGCAAATCTGTTCTCCAGTCTTGACCGGATAGATGTAATGGGTTCTCCACCAGCACGTATGCGTCCGTCCTCTCCTGGTTGCTGAATCCAATACTTTTGTGTCCCACCTTTGGTATACCGCAGGCCCGCCCTGATTCGACGCATTCGACCTTCACCAACATGAAGACTCCCTTCTGCTGGTTCGTACGCTTGATAGGATACACCTCTGCCTTTGAGTGTCGATTTGACATCTTCAATAACATCTCTGATCCCAAAAGCGTCCCGTAGAGCGTACAAAAACGGCATTCGCGCCTGTCAGTCATGGCGCAAATCAGATCATCAACGTCGAGCACGTAACAGAACGTTTGGTGAGAAGTGCTCACGCAATGCTGCAAGTTGTCATCAATGTAGTCGCTCGCTTGAAATGCGAATTGCTGGTAAAAGCGCCTATCATCAGCTCGGGTCGATTGAGAGATCGTGACTAGACACTCTTACATGTGCAATCGCAAATAAAGGCATCTCTAGGCACACCATTGAGTCAGTCAGCGCCAACGACATGTGTTCATTGTCCGTATAAGCTCCGACTGTATTTGATCACACGACGTCAGCGGGTTAAAGCGCTATGCACTTTTAAGGCTCAAACTCACGTCTTTTGATGAACTTGAATGATACCAAAAGAGACACAGCGATCCCTTGCCAAAAGGAGAAGAAGAGGATTCCCTTGACGCAAAGAAATTTGGGAACGGGGCGAAACGCTTTGAGGTCCTTGGCAACACACACCCAAAACATGGCCAGACAGTATAGACTGAGACAGATGCTGATGTTGTAGACGAGGCTGATGTACGTGTAGCCAGAGTCGAATGAAAAGTCACCTTCGCGGTATACACCGGCGGCTTTGAGGATGACAGTGGCCAGGACGAGAATAGGTTTGAGTTGGACGTATTCTGCAGAAATTTTCTTGTCAGCTATGGCCCGTTTGACGGTGATTGGAGACAAGGCAACTCACGGAGAATGCCCCTCTTCAGATTCAGAAGCACCCAAGGATCACTCACGTCCATGGGATTCATGAACAGGTTAAAAGGAAAAGGATGCGGGATGGGAGGTCGGCCATGCAACAAAATCAACAATGATCTTTCCCCTCCTAGATAGACGACCAAGAGCTGGAAGAAACTGTAGATCACAAAGGCTTCGTACAAGTCCCGTACGGTGTCGATGAAAAAGGCAGCTTCCAGAGAAAACAGCGCAATGATGGTGGCAATAGCGTATAAAGGCACCCTGCATGCGACGGCTCGTATCAGATTCAAAGGTTTCAACAGTCTTCAACAATGTAAATTGAAGGCAGCTCACATGATCATGATCCTGACAACGAATCTCTGTAAGAACGGGCGGCGGTAGCTTTTCAGTTGTAGGTAGATTGACGAAAATGACACCACAACAGCTATGACCACACAGCAGATCCAATCACACCACAATCAGCCATCGGACCGGCTTCCGTTTGAGTGATACTCGAGACCTGTGCTCACCGATAGCCGACGATACCGCACAGACGATCAAAAGAGGTTTAGGAAGTAAACTCCCTGCTCCAGGACCAACTTCAGAGCCACCGTTTGATATCATTTCGCCCGGAGTTTGGTGAGACGGCGTCTTCGTTGAGTTGCGGGGAAAGGAGGGCAGCGACATTGTGCCTCGTGTGACCCCCGCCAGGTCTCTCGGCTGTTGCTTCCCGAGTGTAGTCCCAGGCGACCGGACTATGTGATACTTGTTACAGTGCTGTCTAGGTCATGTACGACGGTGAGCCAGAGTGAGTTGGTATTGCAAGGTAAAGATGAAAGAGGGTGGAGGTTCCATGCAGGCGCGTATGCTCGTATGCTCCTGATGATGAGAGTCATCTATCTATCGTATCATCATCCTACCTCAACTAACGTAACGACAATCAGGCCCTGTGTGCCATATATACTTTATATATACTGATCGTTATTCTCATGCATGGTATCATATTGCACAGAGTTTACAAAACTTCAGTCCAGACAAACGGTCATGGTCCGAGTCTCTCGATGCTGGTGTCACAGGTGAGTACTCCAAAAACAAATCTAGTAGGTATGAAAAGATACAGGGAACATGTTACAGTCCTACAGGCTTTCGAGGATGCGAGCCACTGCCCGTTGATCCTGGTTCTTGTGCTCTAGGGTCCGCATCTTGCCAGGACGAAATAGATGATTCGTCGGCCTCTCTAGGTTGTTTGATGGTATCATCACCGGCCGATCTTGTCTTGCTGCCAGGACTGGTACGTCCTCGGTCAGTTGCAGAATCTTCTGTGCTCCGTTGGTGATGACTATTCGAGCTATCCCCTTCATCGTCTTGCAAGAAATCGTCGTGGTAATTCAGAGGTGCATGTTCCCCGTGCTCGGAGACTTCGTCTTCGTCCCCTAGATCATTCTCCCCAAAGGCATCATATAGCTCCTTGTCCCGAGCACTGCCTTGCCCGGCAGCAGCAGCAGCAAGTCCAGTTGCGGGGCGGCGCTCACTTGATTGTCTTCTAACCCCCTCACGTCCCAGGATGCCCATGGGAACTTCTTCAGGAACTGCCTGATATTCTCCGCGCTCAGCCGAAAGATCTTGCATCACTTGCTTCTTGTATTTGCCCCTAATCACAAAGAATGCACCGATCGCGACACCAGCAAAGACGACCAGTCCGAAGCCACCTGCGAACCAATGCTTGTTATCCTTGACAGTGTCAAGGCCAGACTGATACCACGCTGAATCGCCCTCTTGCTCACTGCTCTCCGATCCAGGGCCAGTGGCAATATCAGCTGGCGCTGTTGGTTGAGTATCGCCTAATCCGGGCTTGTCAGCTTCGCCCTCGGCCACACCATGATCGCCCGGCAACAGATCAGTAGGTTTCGGCTTGTGTGTAATCTTGGTCCCAGCCGGGGGTTCCGACCCGGTTTGCTCCTCGTCTGGTTGACCAAGTTCGGCGGGACTCCAATTCCGAGCTTTAGAAGCGTCACTTGCCTCTCCCCATAGCTGGAGACTCCAGGACTTGAAGTGGCCGCGCGTTTCTGGGTTGACCTTGTCCTTGACATTGATCTTCCAGATTCCCACAGGATTTTCTCCCCTATATGCAGCAGGTGTCAGCCCCATGGTGTGGGATGAGGGTGGCCAACCGTCAGACTCACCAATGCTTCATGGACATGAATTTCCAGCCTTGAAATCCCGTACTCGCGAGATCAAACCTTCTCTGCCTAGCCAAGACACTGATGATACCATTGGGACTGGTGAGCTCAATTTCGACATCTCCTCTTCTTTGATGATCTATCCAGACTCGACATGTAATGTGTTCCAGCTTCTCAAAGTTGAAGTCATCGAGCATGGATTGAGTTACTTCGAATGAAGATTCCGTCCCATTCTCGGTGATGGGAAGACCGGCCACGAAAGGAGGGTCCGTCACGATGGGATCATTTTCATCAGTTGTCTGGTCTGGCACGGTCTCCTTGTCATCGCCAGTTTCGGGGGTTTCCGAGTCGCCTTTGCTAGCGTCCTCGGTTTGGCCATCTTCGGACACGGACTCGTCTTGTCTGGTTAGGCGGCGTGACTGTCGGTCATCCTGCTGTTCTACTTGCCTCTCGCCCAAAAAAATGGCGGGTGAATCAAACCAGGCTTGCGGCTTGACCAAGTCCCACCGTTCCGCTTCTTCGACAATCAGACCGGCGTCCATCTTTCCATAGCCATACTTGTAACTAAACGGTCTTCCGACCGCCGTCTTTTCCCATCCAGGGTCTTCTGCATTGAACGGGATCGCTGTGTTGATGATAATATGTTGGACGTCTCTCCATGTCAACTCGGGTCGGACTTGGAGGGCAAGTGCGGCTACGCCAGCTGCCAGGGGAGCTGCCGCCGAGGTACCTCCGTGGCTACTCGTACACTTGTCTTTGCCAACATCAGTCGTGTGGATGTGATCTCCGCTACCAGACGATGGGGCGACAGCGAGCATGGCGGAGCACATTTCCGAGTAGTAAGGGTGCAACCCCTTTCGGTCGACGGCGCCAATAGTCAGACTAAAGATTGAGTTGGTGTACCCGTCAAAGTTGCATTGATCGTCGAGTCCACCTCCATTGCCAGCAGCAAAGACAAAAACGCTACCTTTGCCACCTCGTCCGTTTTGAACCCCATTGACTATGGCTTTGAGGATCAGGTCTTCGGGAGCTTCCATACTTCTACCATCATCGGGAGGTCCCCATGAACAGCTGTAAACATCATTCTTTTGGTATTCGTAGTTGAGCGCCGCGGCTTCATCGGCGTCCGAAATGGGTGCCGACAGGATTCTGATGCCTGCTATTTTCGACTCGTATGCCACACCCACCCCACAAACGTCATTGGGAACAGCAGCGATCTCACCGGCACATCGTGTTCCATGTTGATCATCTGGGAGACGAGGTCGTGGCAAGGGATCTTGATCATTGAAATCCCAAGATCCTTCGGGATACTGGGGAGGCAGTTGATACAATAAGATGGTCCAGTCTCTTTTTCCGGGTTCGATTCGAAACACTCACAAAGTTGGCTGCGAGATCATCGCTATCTATGTCTAGACCATCATCAATAATAGCCACCTTGACGCCTTTGCCTGTCACACCGCGCTCCCATAATTTCGTCACGTTGAGTTCGAATTCGGGCATCAATGTGTTGGCAAGATGCCACTGCTTGGGTAAGAGAGGATCTTTGAGGTTCATTTCGTTTTGCATGAAATGGAGTTCTGTCAAGTCTTGCACAGGTTCTTCTGTTGCATCCTGGCGAGCTCCCAATACATGGTATGCTGGGTATGCATCTGTTGCGTTCCCATGCCGTACGGGAATATACGTTCGTTTGGATCTTTTGCGAATGGGAAGATGGCCCAGCTTCTGAATGCTGTCCACACTCCTCTTGTGATTCGAGGACTTGGTGGCACGCTTGTCCAGTTGACGCTTTATCGACTCCCAATTACTTAGCACTTGATGTTCATCGATGTCGCGTCTGCGATCCTTGGCAGCTCGGACCAGCCAGTGCCCATCGAGTTCTCCTATCTTCTCGACCAGTTCAGCTCCCACTTGTTCTGCCATCTCTGTTGCCCTTTGTACCGAAACATTTGCACCGGTCTCGAGAGCGTAGTAGTGATGCGTGTCGTATGCCCTGGCTTGAGGACGCTGTGCGACGACTGCAAGTACTGGAGAGACGAGCAGAAGCCCTCCTATTGCAGACCACTTCATCTTGCAAATTCTCTTGTCCTGAATAAAGAGATGTTACAAGTACTTGTGTACTTTTGACCAGGATGACCTCCTGTATCCGGGTATTCTCCCGCTTAAACCTTGTTCCCGTGCCTGGAGAAACCTCCACATACAAGTTTACAGAAGCATACAATCGACTACATTTGGAATATATGGATGAGGTAGATGTTTACAACGATATTGGAACGAAGTACTTGATAGAGACACCATGTCAGCAGGGGTAAGCGACCTTCGAAGTCAACTACTTCGTACCTGCCCACTAACGGCTATGAGCTCTCCCACTGACAGACTCAAACGACAGTGGAGAAACTGGAAAGGAAACGAAAGCGATCATCCGAGAATGCCGGTTTAGACTATACGTCTAGCACCAAGAGGCAGAGGGAGGAGAGCGATAGTCAAAGTACGGCTCTTGAACGCCATAAGCAGGAGAGATTGGCCAGAAAGTCTGCCAGAGCAGAGAAGCGTCGCAAGAAGCAGGAGAAGCGACTTGCCAAAGAGTCAAAAGCTGCCAATGCCCAAACACCCAGAAAGGAACCTGAGCCAGCTGAAGCATCGGAGAAATCTACCAAATCGTCAGAAAGCTCGACCAAGAAAGATGCTCAAGCGTCAAATGTCCAAGATGCGGCATCAGAAAGCGGTGCAGAGACATCTGAACGACCATCAAATTCTAAACGCGACAAGACATCGTCAAAGACACACAAGCAATCAAGTTCAAGCTCAGCAGCTGCTTCCAAACGTAATCAGCGATCGACAAGACCTCAGTCGTCAGAGCCTTCGCCCATCCCTTCAGCGTTTAGAAAGGCGACCAAGGAGGAGAAGAAACAAAAGATTGCAGACATGGACGACTCTGAATTGCTAGCCACGGTCTGGCTGTCATCTAGCGAGCTCAAACACCGAGCCGAAGAAAACGGACTCGTTTATTTGACAGGCCCTTTTACCAATAATGAGAAGGCCAAGGTCCAAAAGTTTCTGGACACCTATCAAAACACCCGTGGCCTGACCAAGGAGGATGTCACTGACATTGTCAATGCCTCTGGAAAACTAGCCAGAGCCAAGCATGGCTCGTTCTTCAAAGAGGTTGCGCTCTCCGTTCCCGGTCGCCCTCTTCGCTCAGTACATTCATATCTCCGACGTGCTTTCCATCCATTGGCCCGCAAAGGGACGTGGACCCGGGAAGAAGACGAAGAGCTCCGAGCGGCTTTCTTACAACACGGGCCTCAATGGCAAAAAGTTAGTGAAGTCGTCGAGCGGTCGGCGAACGATTGTAAAGACCGTTGGCGAAACCATTTGGAACAGGCGCCCACCAAGAAACGAGGCTTTTGGTCGGCAGAAGACGCCGACAAGCTCAAGCAAATTGTTTTGGAGGTCGCCGAGATCTCGGGCATGGCATTAGAGGATACGGCGCAAGGTATTCCTTGGACAACCGTGGCCATCAAGATGGGCAATGAACGAACTCCACCTCAATGTCGTATCAAATGGCAAGTCTTACGCCGCTAATGTAACTCGTTCAGACTCACCCTGGACTGACCGCCATGGCGTTTTCACAGGACCGATTCCGAGCTACCAGCATTGTTATCAACGCGTGAAAATGGCACAAAGTGGAACAAGACCAATGAGATCATCTTGTTGGACAAGTCAGTCAGACGCACCATCCCTCGGTAATTTCCGCCAAGCGCTGACCAATTCAACTTTTCATTCACACACAGAGTCATCTCCCAAGACCCGCAAGATCCTTCAGAAATCAGGTGGTCTCAAATTCCAGGTCCAGAATTGTTCCCAAGGAGCGCGCACGTGTGTCAAACACATTTGCGCGTGATTCGACGAACACGTCCTGCTCCGGACTCGGCCACTTCCTTTGTCGGTACGTCGTCATCAGCTCCTCGATTGTTTGCTTTGCACCCTATAACCTTTCTCAAACTATCATGGCAGATGTCTTGAAATTTGTGCGCAAGAAGCTTGAACAGGAACGCGATGATGAAGCTCGGGCAGAAGGACAATCAAGATCAAAACGTACCATTGAAGACGAGGATCCTGATGCGACGGACGCTGAATCCGAGAATGCAGACGACAACGGTAATGACAGCAGCGGTGCTGTCCAGCCTGATAATGACGTTGCTAATGATCAAGACTAGGAGCCTGGTTCGTCGAGATCACGGTTTCCGGTAGAACACGAGCGTGTGTAGATACGACCTATATGACATGACGATCGATGTAATTCTTAAATGCTATGCGCGCCAACTCATGTCGTACAACGCATTCTAGACCACCACATCTAGTCGGCCTCTTGGACTCCGCTGTAACGCTCAAGCTTTCCACAGGCCTCTTGCCATGACAACTTGTCATTGCACAAGTCAGCGACGACGGCAATGACATCGTCAAACGACCCGATAAGCTGATCGGTCGAGTCTCGTTCTCGGACAGTCAAGGTTCGCTTAGCGACAGCTACAAATCGGCAAGGCCATCAGTCAAGGGTTTGGATACAACACTGTGTAATCAAGGTGGCGGAACTCACAGGCAAAGTCGATGGTGATACCGTAAGGGGTACCGAGCTCGTCGTTTCGGGCGTATCGCTTTCCAATGGTAGCACCAGAAGCGTCAGCTCGGGAAGCGACACCGGCCTTTCGAAGCTTGGAGGCTGAATGAACATTCGATGTCAGCGCTATAACATTATGAAGAAGTTCAGGTGCATCACTTACTGATCTCGTTCAACAAGGGCACAAAGTCCTCGTTGTTGGACAAGGGTACGATCAAACACTTGACAGGTGCAATGATGGGGGGCAAAGACAAGACACCACGCTGAACATCAGATTCACGAGCCCAGTAGCTGTGCTCGAGCAGCGAGTAGAGGATACGTCCGATACCGAATGAGGGCTCGATGACATTAGGAGTGAATTCTCGGACGTGAACAGTCGATTTCTTGGACTCAATCTTGAGCAAGTCTGGGGTGACAGTGAAATCTTGTCCATCGACGGTAACATTAGCTTGTTGTTGGGTATCAAGGCCGTTCTTGACCTTGGCGAGATCGTCTTGACACATTTCTTCCAAAGCTCGTTGGATGGGCTTGGCGTCCTTTCGGAATTGAAGTCCAAACTTCTTCATTTCAAACTCGCACTCGAGCTTTTCAACGACCTTGGGTTCGGGAAGAGTCTCTTGGACAATCAGCTTTTGCTTGGTCTTGTTGGCGTGGACGGTCAGATCGTAGGCGGAACGATCGGCACAACCAACGCACTCGATCCAGCCGTAAGAGGATTGGATCTCAAAGTCCCAGCAGTCAGAAGCGTAGTGGGCCATTTCGTTACCCATGTGCTGTCTGCATCGAAGACGCTTGGGGTCGATACCGATCTTGGTCAAGAACAGATAGGTTCGGCCCAAAAAGTATCCCAAGGTTTCATTGTCAATGATACCCTAGAGACGATACGGGTAAGCAGTGGATTTCGGATAGTGGAAGCACACAAACAACGGACCTTTGCAACAGCATCTCCAATAGTCATCTCGGTCAAACCAGTCTCTCCCCGTTCCTGAACATCCTTGGGCAAGAGCGCCAGCTTGATGTCCTTGGCTTCAGCAAACTTGGCATGTCGCTTGTCTTCCGGGTCGACGTAGTGCTCAATCTCGGCCATGGTAAACTCTCTTACTCTGAGTAGCCCTTGCTTGGGAGAAATTTCGTTACGGAAGGACTTTCCGACCTGGGCACTCGCAAAAGGCACCTTTCCATTGTTAAAGTCGAGCAATCGACCAAAGTTGATAAAGTGTCCTTGAGCGGTCTCGGGACGAAGGTATCCCTTGACTTGTCCAGTCGGACCGATGGAAGAGTCAAACATAAGGTTGAACTCCTGAGGCTCGGTCAGAGGGTTTCCAGTGGTGGGGTTGACGATCTTGTGCTTTTGGATGATTTCCCAGAGCTGAGGTCCGCCAAAGTTGTCAATCTGAGCCAAGAGTGTCTCGTACTCTTGGACTTCAGAGTCTTCGAGCTTAACGGCGGTGGACTTGACGACCTTCTTCTTCTTCTTTTTCTTGTCGTCCTCGGCTTCTGCTGGGGGAGCAGCGGCAACCCCACGAGCTTCCTTGTCACCCTTGAGTCTGGCCTCGAGAACAGCTTCGACGAGGTGATCAGCTCGGAAGATTTCTCCGTTTTGGCTATCCTTGACCATCCAGTCGGTAAACCTGCCAGGAATGACAAGGTCAGCAAGCCGGGCTCAGCTGGAGAATAAGGCGCAAAACTGACTTGTCAACATGTCCAGAAGTCTTGAGGACATCACTCATCGTCATGATGGTAGTGTCCAACTCGGACATGTCTTCTTCGATAATGAAATGTTTTCTCCAAAGGTCGATAATGTTGCTCTGGAGAGCAGATCCGGGTGGGCCATAGTCATACAAACCAGCAACCCCTGGTAGATGGGTTCAGAGTCAATCAGTACACTCATTCCGCTCGTCATGTGAACAAGCGTCTGTCACCTACCTCCGTAGATCTCGAAAGCAGGGGCGAAAAAGAATCTTCGACTCAAAAGACTGTCAAACAAGGTCTTGTCAAAAGCATGATGAGACCTGTTGACGACCGTGGGTGCCGGCTGAGTCAAGGTGCTTGGGTTTTCCACTGAAGCGTTGGCAGCCATGTTGCGAGTTGCCTGAATACTACGCGTTGATGCTGATGTCAAGGTAGATTTTGAAAGAATGCTGCCTAAGATAGTTCTGGCTGCAGGTTTCATTCGCTTATTGTAACAGAACAACCCCTATTTGATTCAATGTGTGAATCCCCTAGCAACATGGCATAGAGTGACTTGACTTTTGAACGTGATTTAGACGAGTTCAGTGAATTTAGTCGATTTGGGGCCATGACTGATTTAGACTTTGCAAAGATTTAGGCAAGGTGGAGGTCATGGCTGCAAAGCGGACCGATGACGCAGCGAGCAACCAGGCAGTACAGACGGAGGGCACAGATGAAGCAAATAGTGTGCTTCATAAGTGAATAGCAGTATTTGCCAGGGATCTTGCAAAGACAAAACAAGGTTGATTCACAGTCAAATCATGGTGAGTGGGGATTCTCGGATTCAGATAAAAGTGCTCGAGTCTGAAAAATCTTGGCAACCCTGCAGCTTCTTCGAATTAGATCACCCGATGGCTCATTTCGAGTCGAAGTCACACCAGCAACCACGGGTGAGGAGTTCACCGAAAAGGCAAGTCTTGTTGAAAGCCCCTGGACAATCTAATAGATCTGATGGTTGTGCTTGGTTTTCAATGTGCAGATACTCGCCCTCATTCCAGGTCCGACGATGGACGGAAGTGTGAAGCTCGCTAATCGACCTTCAGGAGGCGAAGAAGTACCTTTGGAGGCTCTTCGAGGAAGAGTAGTAGGGGACATGGCGTTCAAGTGAGTTGCAACTTGACCAATCGTCAGCCGGAGCTGTACTCATCTGTTCCCCACAGCCACGGCGACATGCTGTTCCTGTCGTACAAGCCCGGCGAAGCTCCTATCGAAGAGCCTACTGTGGCATCTTCCACCCAGGGCAAGACCGCACAGACTCTCAGTGGAGACATTGTTACCGAAACACCTAGCGAATCCAGCTCTCAAGTCCCTCCAGAAGGGAGCAGTGGTCCAGGAAATCTCGCCTTGACGAAATCGTTATCCGACTTGTCCAAAATCAAAGAAATGGCTGTGGACGAGTACTGGAGGTCTAAAGATGGGAAACTCACGAGGAAAAGGGATGATAAGATGTGCAAACACGGCCCCAAGGGAATGTGCGACTACTGTATGCCACTCGAAGTAAGTCGACTGGGGGAACAAACACTCTCAAACTACCGCTGATACTCGTTCGACACCCAGCCATATGACACAGAATATCATCAGCAAAATAATATCAAACATCTTTCATATTACGCTTACCTCAACAAGCTGAGGGCTGGAACAGCCAACCGGCCGACATCCTCTGCATCAACCGTTCCACCCCTCGACCCTCCCAACTATCGAGTGGCTGTCCCATGTCCGTCCGGATCTCATGCGCCTTGGCCGGCAGGCTTCTGCTCAAAATGCCAACCTTCAGCCATCACTCTCCATTCTCAGCCATTCCGAATGATTGATCACGTCGAGTTCGCCTCTGCTGACTTGATCAACGTGTTCCTTGATTCGTGGAGGCGAACAGGGTACCAGCGATTCGGACTCCTGATCGGAAGGTACCAACCATATGAAGAAGTACCGATGGGTATCAAGGCCGTTGTAGAAGCCATTCACGAAGTCCAACAGGACCACGAGATTGACGGAATTGGGCTCGGCGACACGTTCCGGCAAGAACTCAAGTCTGTTCGAGATACGGCCCAGCTCATTTCTCCCGACCTTCAAATTGTCGGAATGATTTATACCGATCTCACGCCCGAAGCAGAGGACAAGACCAAAATTCAATACAAACGCCACGCCCAGTCATTCTTCTTTTCCAGCCTCGAACTCATCTTTGCTGCCGAGATGCAGATTCTCTATCCAACGGCTTCGAAATCATCGCCCACTGGCTTATTCTCATCACGGTTCGTAACGTGTGTATTGACGGGGGACAAGAGTGGAGGAGCCGAAGCATTAGCGTTTCAAGCCACCGAACAAGGGGTGGCGATGGTCCAGGCGGATATGATTGAAGCCAGTGTAGACCCTGGGACGGTCAGGGTGAAGAAGAGCGATAACGAAACGCGTTATGTCCCTGATGTCTTTTACACGTGAGCCCTGTTTTTGCCGTACGTCTGTATGGCATGTCTGCAGATTTCTGACAAACACGTCTTGTGATAGTCACAAGAATCAATATGGTCTTCAAGTAAAGGAAAACGCCAAACCGTGTTTCCCTGTGGAATATCTGCTGGCCAACGTGAGTCTGCTTTTCACCTTGTCTCTCTTCCTCTTGACGATTACTAACCAATTTACCCGGACTAAATTTTGCCCTTCAGCTCACCCATGGATTCGTCAATAACCCGCACCCCTTGTTCAAATCGCTCGATTTCCCCATTGAAAACCGACTCGACAGTCACCAAACGCTCGAGGTCCTTGCCAAGCAGATCCGAGCATTGATCCCCCAAGTCGACCAACTCGAGTCGGTCACGATCCATGACCTCGACCAAGCGCAACAAAAACGACTGGCGGGTGTTTTGAGTGATTGGCACTTGTTTACCTTTTTGCCCCAGTCGGGTCTATTCGATCAGGTGGGTTTTTGCCACTGTGTGGCTTGATTCACCAAACCGCGTGCTGTTCATTCAACGTGGTTTCCCTTTGTTGGTAATCATCCATAGGAAACACTACGAACCGTCGGACGAGTCGTCATGGCACACGAGACGGGGGATCCAACCGCCATGTCCGACCTACTCTCCACGGACGCTTGGCAGGCCCTGGTCGGGATTGCCAAATCTTTGCAAGCCGAACGTGAGTCCTCCAACCCTTTTTGCCTCTCTTTATTATTTCGGGGCTACCCAAAACGAGTGCAATTCACCCTTTCTAACTCTTTGCACGATTGTTTTACAACAGCAACACGGCAGCAGCAGCAGCCATTGATGAGCAACGACGGGTTCGAAGAGATTCCACAACACTTGTTGGACGAGATCAACGCTTCTGGGGCCAGTGTGGTGGGGAGTAGCACGACCGGTGGTGGTGGCGGTGTTGGGGAATCAACTTCAGAGCCCGCTGGGCCCAGAGCTTGTCCCCATTGTACGTTTGAAAATCCACCGGGCTACACGGATTGCGAGTTGTGCGGTCTTCCATTGTCTGGATGAGCATGTCGCATGTCCACTACTCTAGTGACTCTATCCATGTGCGCGTCTATGCATATACCATGTGATAAAAACACCATCTACTACTCGGGTAGTTCTCTCGTCAACAACCGATGAAACCTACTCTCCTTCCACCCATCCTTTTCCAATGCCTGAAACAATGTATCTTCGGTCACTCCAAAGGGCGTCAAGACTCCATCGACCTCGTGCTGCTGCTCCTCCTGACCTGGCTCGGTCAACCCCTTGAGCCTCGCGCGTTCACGCTCTCTCGCCACAATCGCCAACGTCGCACGGTTCGTCCCATCCAACACGCTTGCGACCTCTTGCTTGTCTGGATAATACAACCGTGGTTCAAGGATGGAGAGGATAGCTAACCCGATCCGGAATATCTCGGCGTCGCCACGCAAGAGGATCAAATCCCAAGCGCGTAACGAGGCGGCGAGGGGGAGTTGGTGGAGAAAGAGTGTGGTGAAAAACGTGGCGGGGATACGGACGTCAATGTGTTTGCAATTGGCATAGATTTTGGGAAACTGATCTGCTTGGAGGTTATCGAATATCTGTATATATATATATGTGTGTGTGTGTGTCAGGAGCTTGGCAATGAATGGTTCCGGGTCGAGATTTGTTTTTCCGGGCTCACTCGGTAATATGCCTCAATCTCGTCTCCTACTTCGCAGTAAAACGCTCGTAAACATGGGCGTTCGAGTAAATTTCGAAGACAGATGAACGCCACGGCGATATTCATATTTGTCAACAACATGCCTGCCAGGAGATGTATGCCTCGAACCTGGGATGCGTGAGAGTTGATGCGAGTCAGTCTTTGTTGACGATACCAACAGTGTAGAATCGAACGAAACTCACGTAGCCCATTCCCTCATCCACCCGACTGACATACCACGCGCGAAGCAGCTCTCGTAATTCCTCGGTCATGGGTCCTTGCTCCCCATACAACCCCGTCGTCGGCAACGTATTGGCCGTATCATCTTGAATCCACTTGTCGACTTCTTTTGGGAACCTGCCACTCTCTACGGCTTGTCGTGCACGGTACGAACATGCCTTGAATGATTCTTTGGATAACGAGAGGTTGTTGCCGATACAACCTGACCATATACGTCCACGGAGGTGGGTGGGAATCCCTTGGAACCAGAGTGACTGGAGACGTGAGTCTGACCGCACGAGGGCGGACCATTCGCGGCGTGGACATGCGAGGATGGAGGATTCCCATATGGGGACCGAGGCGGAGATGCGGGCTTCGCGTTCGGCTCGAGCTCGAGCTTGATGCTGACGACGTTTTTGTTCGGCCGCTCGGGATTCCTCCATCATGTGTTTCCAACTCGATAAATGCGCCTCGTCTTCGTCCTTTGGTTTAGGCGGGAGGTAGACTTGTCTTGTTCGGCTGACCACCTTGTCCATCATGGCGGGTCCTGATGATGGTGTAGTAGTTGAGGATGTCGAGGCATGTCCTGCGCCGCCGCTACTCGAACGTTGTTGCGGGACAAAGCCGCTGGTGGCGACGGTTTTGGGGGAGAGATGGCTAAAAGCAGAGGTCGCTCGTGGTGATGGTTGGGGGACGGAACTAGAGGGTGAAGAAGCTGCCGAGGATGGGTACTTGTTGGACGTGAGGGCTGCCATGACTGATGGATTCACCGAGTGAGGAATGGCAGGTGGGGCATGGATTCGAGGCGTCGGGGTGGGCGAAGAAGCCGTGGTGGAAGGACCAGGTGATAATGTCATGGCGACAGGGGATTGCATGACGTGGGGAGAATTGTGTTGGTGGTGATGAGAGCTTGGGGACGCTACAGGGCTTCGTCCTGAATCTGTCGATTTTTTAGATGAAAAAGGATTGATCAAGAGAGATGCCGGTCGATGTTTACGGGACCGTGGTGAACCGGTCGATGAAGTAACGTTGGCGGTGAACGTTGCATTATTGGCAGATGCTGGTCGCCTCAGTGCTTCGCCATGGTGACGGTGGTCGGGACTAGAGGGCGTTCCATAGGCAGAGGATGTTCCGTATGCAAAGGATGAGCGTGCCAGTGGAGAAAGAGCCGACGGTGTCAGACCACCTCCGTTGGTACTACTATTACCCATCATGATTTGTTTCCAGCGTGCATCGTCGCCCGGAGTCGATGGAGGGACAGAGGTATTTTCGTCATCAAGGTCGACTGATTCAAACACGACCGACATTCCACCGAGTCCACCGTCATCGTCTTGATGATCCTCAGACCCCATGCGTGTGTTTGCATCACCTGCATCGAGTGACGGTCGGTCATTGGCCTTGAATGCATCCTCGGATATCCGACCTACGCCATAGTGTTCATGGTTGGCCTCGGGGTACGTTGGGTCGAAATGTAATACTTCACGGTGAGGTGTCGAGGGATAGGATTCCGAGTCGACCTGCATCGTCGTCACCGCCGTTGTGATGAACGAGTAGCTCTTCTCACTGCTAAAGCTAGCTGCTAGTCGAGGCAGAGTCGCGATGAATGGTGGTGTTGTGTTGTAGTAGACCTGTATGTTGACAGGATGCTCGGATGCGTGGAGATGGAAACACAGGCCACTACTTTATTTGAAGCGATATGCTTGGCATTGGACAACATCTTTCGACCAGGTACTACTACCAACAAGACTATTGAATGTCGCCATGACATGTCTCTTGTCCCTCATTGAGCTAGTCTACTAGATTAGCCATGGCCACGACCAGTTGATACCATGTATACCCTCCATCGTTTGTAGTGGTCAGCCATGTGACTGTTTCAATACATGCTGCCACTGACAAGCCAGGTAGTCGCCACGTAGCCACATTTGTACCTGATACAACCCATTGGGTCGACAGCTAGTAGACATCCAGCAGACACTGCCACGTCGAGGTTTGACTTGGAAGAAACAGTCACCAACCATTTCAACTGCCATCATCAGGTAGAGTATAGAGTATACGTAGCGGCACTGCAACTTGCTTCCGCGCACAGTCGCTATCATCAGGCAAGCAACTATCCAGTCCATACAAGCAATGGCCCCTATTTCACCTCGTCTGAACAGCCGAGCAGAGGGATGCACTGGCACTCGGGGATTCCATGACAGTCACCAAGCGAAGAGTAAAGGCCGATATTGGCGTAGAGGGCAGCGGTAAGTCAGACTGGCGGCCCAAATATGTACATTCGTAGATCGACTCATTATTGGCGCGACCACCACTAAATACAGCTGCAACAGAGCCAGGTGAGTACTTTGCATGTCTGGCCGATGATACAGTCATTTGCTGACACTGTTTACATCAGGGATCAAATATACCTGCGATTCGTGTAGGTTTACTCACACACACATGATTGACTGCTCACATGGCACCACGCTAATACAACATCCCAAACGACAGGCTCCATTGACATCACCCACACCGTTCGGATCAAGTGCGCTGCACCGGAATGCGATCAAGTTGATCTCTGTCCCAACTGCTTTTGCTCAGGCGCCGAGATCGGGTCACACAAGGCATGGCACGATTATCGTGTCGTTGAAACCCATTCGAGACCTATTCTCGCTCAAGACTGGGGTGCTGATGAAGAGTTGCTCCTCGTCTCCGGCTTGCAAACATATGGTCTAGGCAATTGGGCCGAAGTGGCTGATTATGTTGGAACGAGACTCAAGGAGGATTGCGAAAAGCATTATCTGGAAACCTACCTCGTCGAGAGCTCTGCCACGACAAAGGATCATCATCATCGATCAAATCAAGACGGCTTGGAGCCGTCAGATCCAGACACAATACCAGGATCCCCGATGAACATTGACCAAGACGCTTCACATTCCATGTTTGCCGACTCACATGGAGAAGTGGATCATTCAGGCTTGTGTACATCGGCCAGTGTCATCAATTCTCTCGGAGGCGTCGGCGGATTTGGACGAGCAAGCAGTTCGGGACAAGCAGGTAAACGGACACGACAGGGATGGTGGGGAGGTCTCGGTGTCGGATCAGGCTGGGACTGCCCCATGCCACGCATCAAGACAAGATTCAACATCTCACAAGAAGAATTTCAACAGCGTAAAAAGAGACGGATAGAGGAAATGAGGAAACCAGCACCGTTACCCC
Source organism: Filobasidium uniguttulatum (assembly GCA_039545395.1). Lineage (NCBI taxonomy): Eukaryota > Fungi > Basidiomycota > Tremellomycetes > Filobasidiales > Filobasidiaceae > Filobasidium > Filobasidium uniguttulatum. The sequence continues at coordinate 506,300 of BCJK01000013.1, read as the reverse complement.
CAGCAGCCATCGAGACCAAGGCTTCAGCGCCCCAAAATCACGAAGTCGCTGGATTCATGCCCGGACGCTTAGAGTTTGATCACGAAGTCGAAAACGAAGCTGAATTGGTCATCAAGGATATGGACTTTGGTCTCGTCTGGGCTTTTGGAGGGGATGAAATGCAGGAGGGCAAAGCTCCGTCGGGTGGTCGAGATGGGATAGACAATGAAAATGGCGATGCTGCCGATGGAGATGACAATGATGATGATGATGATGATGAGCAGAATGCCACAACGAAACCTGGGAGACCGGCGCAACAACAGAGCTCGAAAACGGTGAGCGGAACGTCCATGGCGGGTAAAAAAGCGGGAGGCAAGGGCAAGAGCTCGAAACAGCCGGCTGCATCCCAGACAGTGACGGCCTCCGACACTCCTCATTCCGGTGCCGATACCATGGACGTTGACGCCGAGGATGCAGACACGGCAGTCGAACCACCCAAACTCGGACGACAGACGAGCAAGGACCCCAAACCCGACGCCGCCGACGACCCATCCACCGCTACTGATGCTGCTACCCCCATTCTCGAGGTCGAAGACCCTGAAGACATGAAAATAAAACTCACCGTCCTCGAAATCTACTACGAGCGCCTCGGAATCCGTCGTCAAGTCAAGGATTTCATCTTTTCACGCGGCCTCATGGATTACAAACGATTAACAACATTGGAAAAGAAACGTAAAAAGGAAGAAGCCGGGCTCGTGAACCGGTACAAGGTGTTTGCCAAGCTGCAAACGGCAGAGGATTTCGAGGTACTAGTGGATGGACTGATTTGGGAGCAAACGTTGCGCCGGAGAATTGCCGAGCTGCAGGATTACCGAAGAAATGGGATTACGACGGCGGCTGATGCTCAGAGATTTGAAAAGCTGCGACATGACCGAGTGAGTGCAGGTGCTTCGTCGAGCGACTCAGAAGAGAGAGAGAGAGAGCTTGACATGCTGATGCTGACTTGATGATCCTTGTTTAAATTTCGGTGCCAGGCGAGTGGATTCCGTCCAAACCAAGGACCCACTCCACGAGAGCCCGTCTCATCGAGCGATGCGATCCTCTATCGAAAGTCATATGGACTCGGCGAACTCGCGTCCGACGAAAAATCACTCAAGATGCCTTACCCCGGTCGTAAGTCTTGTTGAATCCGAATCCCTTGGTTTTGCCTCAACGTGAGCTCACTCGTTCAACTTGATTCGGCAGCTCCCTCGGCGTTCCAATACGCAGACGATGTATCTCTCTTGACGGCAGACGAACAAAGATTATGCTGTGACCTCCAGATCCTTCCACGGCCGTACCTGTTGCTCAAGGATGCTATTGTAAAAGAATGTGCACGACGAGGTGGGTCGTTGCAGAGGCAAGATGTCGAGTGAGTTTTTTTCTTGTGTGTGGTTGTGTGAGACAAGGTGAGGAGGTGCTGATGACATTGACACGTTCTCAAAAGAAACCTTTTCGAATTGCCGGTCGAAATCACCGGGGCGGTCTATAGTCATTTGAGGAGTAGTGGATTCCTGGTCGGCTCTTGACCCGATACCTTTATAGTATCCGAGTGCGCTGATTTGCTTGGATGGAAGCTAGTCCTGTTGTAACGAGAGATAAAGGACGAAACCCACACGCTCACACCCCTTCCAGCGTGGTGGAATTGGGATCTTGTGCATGTCGTGTATGTATCCTAATGTATTCAGTATCCATTGTCGTTTTTGCATGGCGATTTGCCGGATTTTTCGACTCTAAATGTTTAAACGAGCTCGAGCCTCTGGTGTCCACGTATTCATGGTGAGATAAATGGACAAGTACCGAATACAACCCAACCCCGCTCATCCCTCTTCAGAACCCCCATGTCGATCGACTCATCCACGCCGTCTCCCCCGCCCCGAACCCCACTGCGGGTTGGATGGCGGCTCGTACCCCATGGACGTCAACATTTGTTCTTGGGACGGTAACGGGCCTCCTCGTATTCGTCCCCCTGCAGGCCCACTGTTGTGATGGTGCCCACCACCGCTACCGCTACCCATTTCCATCCCCATACCTGCCGCCATGCCTAGTCCCATGGGCGGTGGACCGCGTGGGAACCCCTGTGCTCCTCCTCCTCCTCCTGGTCCCCCCATCTGACCGTGTCCAGGTCCAGGTCCTTGGTGTGGCTGCTGTTGGTTGTTGTACCCATTGAACCGACCCGGTGCGTACCCACTCGTGCCAGGGTGGTTTGAAGCAGCACCGTACATGGACGAGGGAGGCATCATGCCCATTCCAGGTCCTCCTTGCATCGCTTGCGATCCGTTCAAACCACCGCTACCTCCACCGCCAGGGGGTAGCGTCGGGGGAGGCATGGGCATCCAATTGTTGTTGTTATTGTGGCTACTACCAGACGGCGGTACGGGTGGTGCAAGTGACATGTTCATGCCGTTCATCGGAGGATGGGAAGGTGTCGGTAGGGTCGGCATTGGCATGGGGTTCGAGTTGGCAAAGGAAAGTCCGGGGAGTGATGATTCGCTCTGGAAAGCGTTGGTGGCGGTTGAAGAGACTGGCTGCTTGACGGGCTGAGCAGGAAGGTTGCTGATAGCAGCAGCAGCAGGAGCCGCAAGGCCGGGGAGGGGCAAGTCGGTATCCATGGTCCCCCCATCATCCTCCCTCGAGGTATACCTGTTGGTAGCTCCCAAAGGCATAATGCCCCCATTTCCATCCTCACCGACGTGCCACTTGTCATCGTCTTGCCCTCCCGTCGCTCGGGCTCGACACCAGAAACGGGTGGAATAGTCTTTGGACGCACTGGCCAAGACGTAGCCGAGGGGGTGATAGTCGAGGGCCCAAATGGTGGAGTCGTGAGCGTGAGCGAGGGTAACTGCGGGTTCGGATGTGGTGGTGGATGTAGTAGGGGACGGGTTGAGAAGCCAGTGACACATGGAACCATCCATTCCTCCAGACGTGACCAGATTTGAGTGGACCGGGTGCCATGTGACAGCTATTGTCAAAATATCAGTCATCTGATCGTGGGACATGTGTTCGACAGGGGGGGCAAGCACAAGTGTCGACTCACATGTCACTTCCTTGTGATGGCCTTTCAACGCATCGAGCTCCTTGAACATTCGAATATCAAACAATCGGACGGTTCCGTCTCCCCCGGCTGTCGCGACGAGATGACCATCCCTCGACCATTCTAGAGCGTTGATGACAGCCTTGTGTGTCCGTCTACATGACATTGTGAAAAAAAAGGCAAGGATGAGCATGATGCGGATGCGTGCAATAATCAAGCAGACAAGGACGTACAATGTGCTTAAATCCTTGCCCGACCTGGGATCCCAAAACTTGACGAGCATATCTTTACTTCCACTTGCAATCAGGCCTTTGCTCGGGTGCCAATCCACACATCTCACATCCCATCCATGTCCACTGAGGACCCGCTCTTCTGCTTTGGAGCCAAAGTTCCAAATTTTGACAGCGCCATCGTCCCCTCCGGTCGCAAACTTTTCGTCGTTTGGGGAAAACGAAATCGCACGGACGGCTTCCCGGTGTGCCGTCAGAGATTCGAGATTGTTGATCGTCGGCGTGTAGTACTTTAGAATTCCTCCTTGGTCTCCAGATAAGAAGAACAATCCTGAATGACTATAAGCTAGAGATCGGATCGGATGGTCATGGGCTTGTTTGAGGGATTCGAAATTAAATGTTGCACCGTTCCAAAGCGTGAATTGGCCCATTTGATTGCCGGTCAAGCACCACCGTCCATCGGGTGCCCACTTGGCTACACTAATCGGCGACCGTTCCTTGTTGATGGACCCATGGATAAACACATCACATATTGACGTAGCTGGATCGTTCATGTACGCTGCGGGCGGTAGCAAGTTTGACATGTTGGACGGTCCAGGATAGATCATGGGCGGCTGGGGCAATCCATGTCGCAATTTTCTCAGCGTCTCCCATCTAGCTGCCCCAGAGGCGTAGTCGACCGTTCGCCGTGGTTTGAGCCGCTTGGGGCCTCGTCCTGCGAAATCCAGTGCACCTCCCCATAGCTCGGATGCGGTGACCGAGTGGTTGAACTGCTCTTCCTTGATGGCCTCATCTTGAGGTGGCTGGGACGGCAGCAGATGCCGGGTCGGGACCCAGCTCTTGGTTGTGCTCTCTTTCAACAGTACCTCGTCGGCGTCTAGTGCCATGGTCGCAGGGAGCTTTGGCTGGTCGATAGGATGGGACATTGTTGAGACGTCACTTGTCGATATCATGTATCGCTCATGCTGCTCAGCGCTCATGGGTCGCGGCGGTCGCGGCAGAATGTAATAACGAGCGGGAGTGGCGGACCGCCCAGTAATACAGGACAGTATAATGGTGTTCGACCCGGCAGATTGTACAGAATGAATCGTTGTATCAGCTTGTCTACTGCCTTGGCCAACAGTGTTGACCACATGCCATGGGCGGCCAAAGCACAATGATACCTACATTCATAATTCTTCACACACGTCCATTCCGCCTTGCAGATTGCACAATGAATAGATTCAAATGGTATACAAAAATAGAACGTGTTACCTTGTCCAACGTACTCGAATACTCTACATTGTTTTTTGGATATGTCTGAAATGGGCCAAGGTATGCTTTCGTGAGTGAGGGTTGCTCGTAGAAAATGGATCGAGAGTCGTGCCTGGGTATAAACCAATGTATTCAACTCGTCTGCGATACTGTGTTGTTGGGAGGCTGTCGTATAGCGGATGCCACCGAGAAAGCTCAGGTCGATCATCCCAGCAGGAACGATTCGTCGTATATGAGCGACCGGTCGAGGAGGGGCATGTAGGATGATAGATCACGTCGTGTAGAAGATCCTCCCAGCCCGATTTTCTATACATTTTCCAGTTAGCATTACTTCCATTACGTAGCGCATCAGTGGTCAAGCGGACAACTGGTAAACTCACATCAATGTCGCTGGCCGATATAGGACATTGGAAAGATGCACTGGATGAAATTTTGGGTGAAATGACGATTCCAGCAATCTTTAATCGGAGCGTGAGGTCGTAATCAATCTTGATGTTTTGTGCCGGAACGACACCACACTTGTCTGTACCAAACGCAATGTTAGTCAATGCGAGACAATGAACGAAATCGAGGTGCTGGGCCTACTTTTCAGGTCCTTGAGAATGATTCCATTTGGATCTTGTGTCGTTGAATAGTGAATGTTAAAGGGAAACGTAAAGTTGGTGGCTGTGTTGGCGCCGAACCTATTGTTGGGCTAGTGGTCAACGTTGATCTTTTCGCCGGTCAATGCGGCCAAAATACTCACTTGACATTGTCGAGGGATCCACCACCAAGACTGATCAAAGCGACGTGATAAGTGTCCGCAAGTCAGCCAGAAACACGCCGAACGGGAGACATACTTTGCATCTACACCTGGCCATTGCGCACTACAACATTAGGGGAAACCAAGCACGCCCAGCGATTAGATGCAATCTTGACCTGGGGGCATTGTATCAACTTACACAGCCTTGATCTCCTTGAAGTTTGCTCCAAACCAATTGGGATTCCTCACACCTACGACCAAACTCATATTGAGAGATACAGAGCTTGGACTGATTTGCACAGCGTTGGATGACGGAATGTTGATTCCACTGAATCGAATGTCTGGGGGTCGAATCCACTGAGCACGAGCGGAAACATCAGAATTCATTGTTTGTCAGGTATGGCCGTCTCTGTGCCACGGGTCGACAGTGCAAGAATCATGTCACTCACCAAGCCAATAGTCAAAATGACTGAAATGACGATAAACAAGAAACTGAGGAAGAAACACGAGAAAAATCGACCAAAGACTCGAAAGGCGCCTCCTCTTCCCCAACTAGCCCGGTTTTCCTTTCTCCATTCCCGAAGCCAACCTGTTCCTTTAGGTGGCGGTTCGACACCTAGAGTCATCGTCCACATAAAAATCACACCAAACATGAGCTCCTTGACTCTCACCGACACGAATGGCGATCGTTGAGATGCCGATGCCATGCAAAGAAGAACTCGCCAACCTACCCTGAGTCCATTGACTAGCAGGACGCTCTCCATTAGCAGCCATGCCCATGAACCGACTCCTCCTGACGACCCCATCGGGTCCCTCTCCTCCATTAATCTTTTGCTCTCTAGCAAACGGTTTCTCAGGTACGTCGTCATACTGAGAAAACTGGTCTGGAGAGGGTTGAGGAGGTAGAGCATAGTTTGATTGTCCGAGCTGGCTATTGACTGAAGGATCCGAGTACTGGTGGACAAGCTGAGGCTGTGGTGCTGCCAGGCCCCCTCCACCGTATGGGTCCGAGTAATGCTGGGCCATGACCGAAGGCCTAGGTAGGGAATGTCCTGTTGTATGATGACCTGGAGTTGAGGAATTCCTTGTTGATAGGGTCCAAGTGCAAAGTGCTGCGATGACTGATAATCACGTCGCGTAACCTTATTTTCGGACGCGTCGCCCTGACTGCGCTAAGCAAGATTCCTGTCCATACACACACAAGTCTCATGGACCATTGACAAACACTACTACATTTCACAGGACCGTATGGACATGGTCTGACCATTCACAAACGCACCTTATCAAATACCATGGCTGAAACTCGTATCCGTATTGGCTCCTTCACCATCGTCACTGCTCTCCAACTCGTCCACATTGCCCAACGCATTCTCTCGCTCCTGCACAGCACGCTCATGTGCCAGCACCGCTTCCTTTAATTCCAACAAGCACTCTGAGCGGACCCGATTCAAATATTCTCTCAGTTCCCGATCAGGAAGTGTCGAAGCCCCCATCACTTGTTCCAATTTAGCCCGGAGCTATCATTCAGCCGAGGGGCATGACCAGTCAAGCAATTGTCGCAATGTCCCAGACATGTCAAGCGCTTGTAGCACTCACTCGGATGACCAGTCTTCGTCTTGTACTCGTCAACTGACTCTCGGAACTTGCCCGTCCTATCCGCTCGGACTGTCAACACAGAGCAAACATTGCTCTCGCAATACTTCACCTACCCGTCTTTCGTTTCCTTTCTAAATCATGAGCAATCCCTTCTGCCACTTTGAGCAAATCCTCGGGCAGGTCCGCCAGCTTCGCCAACTCCAATCCTGAAAAGATTTCCCAAAGTCAAGGTGACATGACTCATCTGCGCCCCTGCAATCTGACTCACCATAGTGCTGATCATCCAGATCATTGCCCTTGATCACCTTGTACGAATACGTTGTACCAAACCGTGAGTCGGCTCGCTTCTTGGTCTGTACGATACAGAACGGGAAGCCAAACATTTTGGAAACACCTCTAATTTGGGAAACTTACACGACTCACCTCGCTATGCAAGTGGAGTCTATTGACCCAGTAAACGAGGTGTATGTTAGGTGAGTCTATCGCAGTTTCCGGGGGAGACTTACACATCGACTGATGGAAATGGACCCAGAGTCTCCGACAGTTCTCTGAAATGGGTAGTGAAAATGACATAGCTCTGCAAACCCGATCAAGTGCAAGGAATGTTTGGTATGACTGACAAGTCTCATTAAATCACTCAAAGTCTCACCTGGCGTCGAATCAACTCTTCGGCTATAGCCTGACATATTCCGGCACCTTCTACTGGAGCTGTGCCTCTTCCGAGCTATAACGCATACAAACTTTAGCCTCGACATGGCGACGAAGCAGACAGCAATAACGTACCTCGTCAACAAGAATGAGCGAATCCTTGGTCGCAATGGCTAGAATTTATCTTAATCGACAAATCACTCAATCTCTCAAGAGGGATCTTCTTACCTAGTATCATGGCTGTTGTGGCCATTTCCTGTGCAAACGTCGACAACGACCTCTCGATGGAATCATCATCCGAGAATCTTGTGAGCAACGCATCATGAATCTTGAAGGTAGCAAAGTCCGCCGGGACACTTGAACGAAGCAAATGAGAGCTGAACTTTGGGAAACGAAATGGTCATTTTGGCAAGAGACTCACTAGCATCCACACATGGCCATCACGGTAAGCAGTGCAACCTGTCGGAGATAGGTCGACTTTCCCGACATGCTGCCGCGGTTCGAAAAAGGGTCAGTCAGGCAGCCAGGACAATCCTTGTATACAATTTCCGTGGGCTTACTTGGCACCTTGCAATAGCAAGAACGAATGTGATCCAGAAGCGCTGGTAACAAAGTATGATCAGGCCTGAAATCCCTCAACGTCCAAAGCTTCTACTCACAGGAAAACATCATTGGGCACACAGTTGGAGGTAGGCATACTATCGAGAATCGGATGTTTCCCATTCTTGATCTAATCAGAGACGGTTTCAGCACGGGCAAGCCATCGTATCTCGAGCAAGCCGCTCACGCCTAGGGTGCTCGAAAATTTAGGACGAGCTACAGTCAAACGTTGGATGAAGGAAGAATCAGCACTTTGCGGAGATGTCAAAAAACAATTGAACGGCTCTCACTGTAACGTTGCTGAATGGTGATCTCAGCAAAGCTGACCAACATGTCGAGCTTTCCAACCTACCAACCCATTTGAGTTCCTGATCCGGCCACGAAGACGAAGCAGAAGATGATGACTCACGGCCTCGGAAATTGAATACAGGCACGCTGACAACCAACAGCCTTCAGTCTTCCTGTCACATGCGCAGTGAAGAGACGTTTCCGGAATTCGTAGGTCTTACCGATATGCTCAATGACCTCTTGCACTAATCCATTAACTAGTTCTTCACTCATCAAGAACGCCTCACGTTGCGAATCCTTCATCCGGGCATTGAGTTTGAGCTTCATCCCAATGCCAGGCAAGGAGATATGATCTCAGCTTTGATCTCATTCCATCCTATCAGCGAATAGCGCTCGTACCAAATGCTCATGGGTCAAGAACAGCCTTGAAGCGGTCAAAATCAATTATTTTCGTTCGACCCATCTTGTGGACCGTGGAAAACACACTCACTTGCCCGACTTTTTCGAAACGATTCGGAAATCAGCTGGAAGTTTCTCCCCATCAAGCTCTTCTTCTTTCAGAGTCAGCAAGAACCCGGCGTCTTCTCGAAACTGGAGTCCAAAAGGGAATCCATAGTCGTCTATAAACGAAAATGGAAAGGTAAAAGTGACGTTGCTCAAGCTCAGGCGCGAACAATCCTCTTACCGCTAGCTTCATCTTTGACTGCTAGTGGGGACCTGCGACTCAACAAAATGACTCCGGGATGATGGCACGACATCACGTCAGAAACGCACAAGTATGAATGTCCTGAATATTTTCCTTGAAGGTCCCTCTCGCTACATCCAGCATGGGCTCTTGATTGGCCCGAACGGCGTAAATTTTGAGGGCTTTTTGATTGAATGCCTTTCCTGGATGCGCTGTGGCGTCCTCGTTGATTTTTTCTGGTGATTCAAACCAATACTGATGTGTCAAAACACGCTCAGATTTGCAAAAAGAAAAGTGTGTTACCATCAAGCAGTCGCTCAATATTGGTGGCTCTTGGATCACAGAGAATCTGAACCCTGACCTTCATCAGTCTCCTTGCTGAACTCTCAAGGCTGTCTACGGGGCACCCTTACCTCGGCTGCACTAGTCAAAATCTCGCTCTTTGAGCCTCTCAAGGCCTCAAGCAACGGTGGCAAACCTCTGATAACGGACCTCAGAGCAAGCAATTGTCCAAGACGGCGCTCATCACCTCGAGCATCGGTCCTGACTGCTTTTTGTGATAGCTGGGCAGGCACGGAAGGTAAGTGTGATGGCAACGAGCAGCTATGCACAATATGTGTGTTGGACAGGAAGCTCACCTGTGAAGTCAGCTTATCGATATCCCACTGTACCAGGCAAGACAGAGTGTTTAGAAAATACAGAACGTGGACAATGAAACATTCAAAAGTTGTACTTGCAGCTTTGATCGCCTTCATCCCAGATTTGAGGCCATGGAACATTGCATCAGATTTGACAAGCTCTGCAAGATTGTCCCGAATGTGTTGGTGTGAGCGTCAGTTAAATGCCAGGTTTTCGACACGGAAAATTGAACTATTGATTACCTTGCACAACGTCCAACCGTGCCTCAATGACGGAAGCAATGGTTGAAGGCTGCAAAATGCAGGCTTTCAGGACTCTATGGCCCATCTTTGTCTGTGTGCGGTTCATGACTCCTATTTTGGCTCATGCAGCATTTGGATACTTTATCCATTTGAGTAAACATTCCCGGTCCCCGGAACGCACCTAACAAGCTACACCGGGATTTAGAATTGACTGCATTCGAAACCAACTCCAGGTGCTTGGAGCTGTCGGGATCGATAAACATGGTACCTATGTAAAATACATCGTAAGCCTTATTGGGGCAAGTCGCATGTCGATCAGGTACTCACCTTCAGCTGCCTGATAGCATATGCGCTGACTTTTCGGCGCAAATCCTCTACCTTTTCGAGTTGTGAGGTAGTCATACAGTGCCGCCAGGGCACCAAGTGCATAGTATCTAGGAATCGTGAATTTGATCAGCTACAATATTGTCTGCTAACGAAAGGATAGTCACTTTGAATGAACTGCCATCAAAAGACCCGCAGTCTTGTCATCGTTGACGCTGTATTCTTGAATGTTGGAAAACCCTTTCGACCATGGAATTTCATCAGCCAATGGTTTGTGATCACTTTTCACTCAAATAGGGGGCCTGTCGGTACCTTGATCCCGGTTCCATTGTGAGCGTGGCATAGATTCACAGTGCATCCCATATTGGGCTTCGAGACATTGGACTAGCAGACTTGGGTCGTCTTGGGTTCTGAGATTGTTAAGTCGGGTGGCGTTCGAAGAGGCGGCTAGCGAATTTTCTGGAACGAGCAGAGCTACCGGTGGATATAGGAAAAGATGGTGAAGCGTCTTTGGAAAAGCTACAGGACTTGTGTCAGCAGTTATGAGAGTTATTTGAAGGATGGAAGGCTCACTCTGCGCATCCACAAGCTGAATTTGTGATCGATGTCGTGATACACGTCCGTTATCGTACCGTGAACCGTCGCTGGTCAGCTTCTGGTGCAGGAGCCATTGCTCTGAAATCGACATTGCACACCATACCTGGGTGACGACCGTCTAGAGAGCAATTGTTGTTAGCATGGATCATCAGTCCGGCTTCCGGTCCCGCTCAAATCCTCACCTTTCCAGACAGCAGGTCGAACGATGATATGCCGATATCCTGTCCCATCCCTATGACACACTTTCATGAGCCTCAAGAAAGTTCTCATCACTATAATTTAAACTTGCCTACTTACCCCCTGATTGATATACGGCACAAATCCACTCTCCCATATCCTCCATGACACCCACTGTTCCAGCTCGAGTAGAACCTGGTCGCACGGAAGCTGCTCGTGAAGACATGGCCGTCATTGGTCTAGGCATAGCAGAGCCCCCTCGAGATATCATAGTGTCTGGCAATTGGTTGGTCTATACACTTGTCTCTGAGAGATTTACTGCTCACGGCCAATGGTGTCCGCTATAAGGTGGCCAATGGTATCTGCTATATAGGGGCCAACGAAGCAAGTGATGGCAAGTTATTGCACTTCGACTTGCAATGTGAAACGCGGCTTCGGAAGATTTCTCGGCAAATTGCGGAGGCAAAATGAATCATCATCCACGACTTTCCGTCCATGTAGCACACCTGAATGTAATACAGTCAGAGGTGTCTGAATACCGACATTCTATCTGCAAGAAACCGTTCCAGAGTCTCATGTCAAAGAGGGTGAGCGGGCGAACGACGGTCGAGGAGCTACGCGAAACCTTGACTCATATGAACCTGGATAGTCACGGTAAAAAAGAAACATTGGTAAAGTCTGTGTTTACTTTTCCCTCCGACTATGCTTGCATTGTTTACGTCTTCTCAGCCAAAACAAGAAAAGTTGACCCTGGAAATTGTTTGATAGACGATTGAATACGGCTTACAAGAGAGAAGCAACCCCCCAACCAGCCATGGAATCGGTCGCACCTGTCCATCGGCCTCAGCCGTTGAAGGCATTCCTGTGCTTTGATGTGAGTGGCACAACTATATCAAGAGTCGAGTGTGACAATCTGACTGAAATCGTGTGTCGATATAGATTGAAGCGACCTGTATCATGTCCAAGACACTTGAATTCCCACATGAAATCATTGTGAGTCGAAATCACACTCAGCCAACGATAACAAGATTCGCAGACTCAAGGTGATATCTGCACTAGGAATTTCCCGTAGTACTGGTGAAGTGGAGCCATCCAGAACCAGAGTCAACTTTGACCAATGGAACAAGCGGAGAGACCGAGTCATCGATAGACATACTCTCGACACCGCCGGATGCTCCAACACCAGCGGTGAAGCAAGACACCCCACTTCCAACCCTGGAAGTCGTCGATACATTCCACACATATGTCCGTCCTACATGGCGACCTACCCTCGATACCTTTTGCACGGGTCTTACAGGAATCAAACAGGTGAGAACCCCATCTATCTTGTTGACCGATGATCTATAGGTGATTGCTGACGCACAAAATATGCGCTGTCAGGATACTGTTGACAATGCCCCATACTTTCCAGAAGTACTGAAAAAGTTCAAAGTCTGGCTCAAAGGTCATGATCTTTTGACTGAAGAGGGATCTCTTGCTGAAGGGGTGGTCTGGGTGACGGATGGTGTGAGTTGTGTTTATCGATCTTGACTGTACAACGCAAATCCAATGTTCTGATGAGCGATCCCATTGATACGAGTTCCATCAGCCAACAGATTTGAAAAACTTTGTGAGTCTCCGAATCCACGATTGTCTCTGACAAAATGCTTTTAACAGAACGGTCTGCGATCTCTAGATTCCTGCGCAACTCCACATCACCCCTCTCCGCCCAGCAGGCTTTTCCGAGGCATATCCCAAGTACCTTGTTGGCCCCTATGTCGATTTAAAAGAGGGGGTGAAAAACTATCTGCAGGAGAAATGGCACCGTAAGAAGGAGAAGAATTACAAAAAGACAAGATTGACCATCCAACCGGGCCCCGCACGCAATGTCAAAAAGGTGCCCAGCTTTTATCGAACACTTCAAGGTCAGCTCGTCGAGCTAGGCCTAGGCCAATTCAAAGGGAGACAACATTCTGGCATAGATGATGCCATGACCATGGTCAGGATCTTGACCGAGCTAGCCGCAAAAGACGTACTGCTCGAGACGAATGACTGTGTGCCGACCAATGCAAGACGGTTTCAATGGATGGGAGAACAGCCAGGCGAAATCATTTGGGATCGGCCATGACCGTCTGATGATCCGATAGCAACCCGACAAGGTATACACTACGAGCATGGTGTAGGAAGACCAGCATCGGCCCATCAGGAATGAACAAACGCAGTGGCCATTTCAAGGTCAGATCGCTTAGACAAAGCTGTACACTCAAGGCACGAGTCATTTATACTACTAGACACACTAAAATGGACGAGTCCAGGCTTCAACACAAGATAAGACGTCACCCCAACAGTTCCTTTGTCTCTCACACCCCATGCGGCAACCCTCCTGCCCTAGCCTTCCTTTGAGAACTGTCTACCGAGAAAATGCATGAAAGTCATACTCTCCTGCACAGCTCGCCCCACATCTGTAAGGGATGAAACTAAAAGACACTAGATTCATTGTTATTGACCTGTCATCCAGCCGATAGGCCATCCATGAGGGAGTTGAGATGATTCGACAAAGGGATATATACCTGTTCCGACATCAAAAGAATTATAGACTCACATTCGATAAATTGCCAGATTCACACTCCCGGGTCTTGAATTTGACTAACACGTACTAGTCAAGGATGAACCAAGACACCTCCACCACCCCACCGTCCCCTGACAAGGCCACCCGACCATCCATCGACAAGGTCAACCTGCGCAAGTCCCCAGAACGGACAGCTTCGCAGCCATCTGTTCCCAGCGCCATCACCTACTTGCGAAGACCGATTGGACCAGGTCATGCTACAACGTTGCCCTTGTTCAATGCGCCTCCGTCCGTCCTTCGCCCCCACCTAACGCCTCGCTCCGTCACTTCCCCATCCTCCCCGTCTCTCACTTTTGCTCAAAGCCCAGTCGGTCAATCTTATAATCCATTGACACTCCACACGCCCCTCGGCTTTGGTCAAATGGGAGCCACATTGGCCGGGTCGTCGATGAATAACAACAACAACACAAACGTGTTTACCCCAACCCGGATGATTCACATTGCACCAGACACGCTAGAACCGACGAGCCGTTCCTCGCCATTCGGCCCCGGTCAAAACAGTCTCGGCTGTACGGTCCCTTTCAACTCGCCCATCGACGTTCAAAAGGTGAACCCAGCTCAAATGGGGCTCAATCCTGCCATGATGATGAGCCGACTGAACCACACGCCAACGACCCACGGGTACCATGCCTTTGCGACGCTTGTCGACAAGATTGAGAAACTCAATACGCAGACGAAGACTGACTTTGAACCTCACAACGATCGGATCGAGGAGGAGTTTGAGCATGTCAAGCTAGATGCTCATCGGGCTGATCCACGAGAAAATGAGAAGTGATCGCCCACTGTATAAACCCCTCCCCCGCCCCCACTTGACCCGTTTGTATCCGTACAAAGCATTCTGTTTCTTTCTTGCCAAGCATGTACGGAGACTGCAACAATGTACGGCGTGACTGAGACGCCCTTCAATTGATCAAACTTGTAATGCGTTTTTGGTGTCTGTCGTTAAAAATCCTGTAGCTACACATTCTTCATGTCCCTAGAATAATTCTGGGGTGGTTGGGAATCGACCGTATCCTCCGTGATCCCGTCGAGACTTTTCCTCTAATCATCATTTTCATTGTAAATCTGTGGTAAACGATGATTCGAACCTCAGTATCAAGACACATCGCTATCAAAGACTTGGGTGATGACTCACGTTCCACGACTGACCGGGCAAATACAGCCAAGACAACAATCAGCAATGGCCCTGTCAGAGAGCACTCCAAATCAACCGACTCACCTTTCGCCATTTCAGGCCTCTATGCTCCTTGATTGGCCCCGTGATTCCAAACGCAACCCCTCGGAACCACATGAAGCAGAGAAAGACAGACCCTGCAATGACACCAAACCAAATCCACCTTGATCGATGCGATCGTTTGGGTGATTGAAAGACGAATGTATCCAGCATGTGGCCAGCCATGAGAACGGCAAACCATAGGGTAGGTAGCTGCGTAACGGGATCATGTGTCAGTAGAGCATGGAGGCAGCATTCGCACGACCCCTACTCACATAGTGATGGAGGTAGGTCACTCGACCCATGATCAAAAACGGTACTGCAAGACAAAAAAACCGGTGAGTCATACATCAACAGCCAATTAGAGACCCACAAACAACATACTGTAATGGGTAATCCATCCTCCCAGTGCCAATTTGAAAACATACAACCAATCATCCCATTCACCTTGTTCCCAATCGACATACTGCCTCTGCATTCTCATGATGTAAAACACGAGCGTGGCAACACCAACCAACAATGCCGCGGCACCTCCCCACCAAATGATGGGTGTTCCGAGGAGATAGTACTTGATTTGGTTGTCACCCCAGCCACACATTCGTAGACCGAGGTGAAGCCATGGCCAGTCGGTAGGCTGAGACGCAAGGATATCTTCCTTGTCAGGATCAGGGACCAGAGCATTGTTTGAGGTCATCATGGCGACATTGAGGTGCCAAAAGTCTTTCCAAAACGGCGACTTGTAGAGTTTTGCGTTACCGGCCGGGAGTCGCTCGTTCCAATGGCTCTCCACATTCCACCATGTATGCGCATCAGATGGATTGTTTTCCTTGTCGCATGTGACCTCGATTTGCTTCCAACCCCATTGAGGCAGTGGCACGTTGGCGGCTTTAAGATAACAACCCAGAATATGATGCCTGAATCTCATTCGGGTCGTAAGTGAGTGGATCCTCTCGACGTTCTTCTTGTTGCCCAAGATCATGTCGTCGACGACCTCGACCACCCAGTGATCGTGCACATCACCGACCGTCAAGTTCCCGTACCCAGACACCTCGTAACTTTCCTTGGTCATGGGTGCAGCAATTGTGTGAGAGTGCAAGTTCCTTGTTGTCGCACTGTGGACGAGTCGAAGGATGCTGCCATCTTGCAAAAATTTGAGTGGTGCGTCTGGATCGTAAGGGGTCGCGTCCCACGAAGGGTAAACCAAAAAGTTATTGTTATCGTCCTTGTAGTGATAACATGTGACTTGTTGTTGAAGAGATCCGACGGGGTACTCTTGAACGTGAGAGTGTAGTAATCCGCCTCCATAGCCATAGTTTTTCAAAGTCAACTTGGAGCCATAAGCGACCTCGAGCGGAGACTGTGCAAAGTCATTGCCACGGAGGTGAGCCTGGAACAAGGAACTCATTTGAGAATCTCCGGGACCACTGCGGTTGAGGATCATAAAGTGGAGCTTAAAGGACATGGCGTAGACGCAGAAAGGAATAAAGATTAGGCATAACCCTCGGGCTAGCCAATGCTTGATATATGTCGTCTAGAACACAAGCGACAGGGTGAGACCGTGACGCTCGATGGATGCAAGGTGAAAGCGACTTACGAATGGCATCTTGACATCGCCAAACTTATTCCACAAGTCTTCGATTGTGTATAATCCAATGAGCGCGGTAGCCCCAAACAAGCCAACCCACTTGACACTGCAGACACACCCAATTTGCAGTCCTGTGAACGCCAACCAGAGCCACCAATCCTCGCCAAAGGGATCGTGTCGTTGATTGTGAAACTTGACGAGTCCGAGAATGGCGGTAAAGGTGAAAAACAAGAGCATTGAGTCGAGCAGGATGAACCGCGAGATGCACAGCCAACCGACGTCAAAGAGAACGCAGAGCGTAACGAGATGTCGGGCTTGACGGCTCCAACCGAGTTCACCGGCCGTCCACCATGCGACAGGAATCATTCCTACACCGTACATGGCCATCAAGACTCTCATGGCAGTGTATGGTACCGTGTTGGGATAGTCCAAGCCAGATTTGAAATCAAAGCCTCCATTGTAACCGCTCAGAAGGCCAGCAAGACCGACGAGCATCTTCCCCAAGGGCGGGTGAACGTCGAAATAAAAGTCTCGGTTGATATAGTGTGAGCCGAATTTTCCAAAGTGCGCTTCGTCCCATACGACATAATTGGCGATTCCAATCTTGTATAACCGGGTAAAGAGGGCCAATGCGGTGTACAAGACGGTGAAAAAGAGTTCCTCGTTGGCTTCAATCCAGCCTAGAATAGTGTCTGGTCTTCGATTCGTGAGCAACGGAATTCCCCTGACTCCTCCTGTTCGAGGGCCAAGTCCGTGACCTTTTGAACCAAACACCTTGCCCTGTTCGTCTCGGTCTCCGTATTGAGACTTTTCACCCATCATTCCATCCTGTTCTTCGTCAAGATAGACTGCTGAGTTGTCTCGTGCTGTCATTCCATCTGAGCCCACAGGTCGCCGTCTCCTTTCCATACCGGTCCCGCCCCCCGGGCGGATATCCAATTGTTCGCTTTGAGCATTCATTGCTTTGCTATTGTGGTATAGAGGCAAGCCAAGCTGCTCGGAGCCAGCTCCTTGTTTGTAGTTGTTCTTTTCTGTGTCTTCTTCTTCGTAGTCAGAATGGCCTGCGTAACCGCGATACCGCCTTTCGCGTTCCTGTTCTTCGAAACCGAGGTGATTGGGGAAAGACCGCACTGGAGATCCTGGGCGAGACAGATCTTCTGCAGGATGAAATGCAAAGTCGTTTGAGCTGTTTTGATGAGGGGAAGCGCTATAGTCTTGCCTGAGTGTTCTTCTCATTGAGGTCGAAAAGCGGTCTGCTTGCCTTGTCGAATATTGTTTGTAGTGTGGTTGTAAAGTAGGTGCTGAATAGACGTGTCAGCCAAAGAGTACTGTGCCACTCGAGTGATGACATGATTGACTCACAGTCTAGATTGATTTCTTGAGAATACCTTTGTGCATAGCTAGTCCAGCAGCTACTGTATGGTCCACACGAAACGAGATTTCAAGCACAAAGGCGATGATGATGATGATCGCAGACCTCGTCGTCCCAGCAGCGCGACTCTAATGTGATGTGGCAGTGGATACAGTTTTCTGAGTATGGTAGTGTCGAATCACCAACCAGCACACCAACCAATGTCCAGCGTCCAGCTAGTAGTGTCTAGTCAAGAGTGAACGGGGATTCACACACGCGCGTACTGTAATCTGCAGCTCTCCGCGAGTAATCTGCAGGAGAAACTCCGTTATCTGCAGGAGTATCCTCCGTAATTTGCAGATCGTGAATAACATCGTCAGTTTTGGAGATAGAATCGATCTGATTTCACCAGAATGATTCTGATAGCCTGAAGATTCTGTAAGTCAAAGGGTTTTGGGCTAGGTCCAATATTGAGCCCTGTAGCCCCAAAATGAGGGTTTGGTCATTCAGGTGAGAGCCACTTTCACAGAATCTGCTATATCTCACCCAATACTCACTCTAACACTTCGGAAACAGTTCAGAATTGCTTCAATTTGTTGTCTTCCCATCATATCCTAAGGGCGTGCTCGTACAACGCGTAYTACGGCTGCTACAGGTTCATAGCTCTTCCCGCACATGCTCCAACATCCTTCAATCGTGACAGTCTGCAAGTACTCTCAGACAGACCATAAGTAATGGTACATATACAGGTCAGATTACAGCCACTTTGTTGTACATAAAGGTACATCAATATCCACRAAATCTCTACTGAAAACCCAAATTTGACATGTGCAAGAACTTCTGCCAGTCATVCCCCTTCACGCCGTATTCGTCATCTGCCTCTCAAGCCTCGCAAGCCTCTCAAGCCCTCCCCATACAAGCTGCTGAAAATATGAAACTTTAATACCTCTGCTTCTTCGGAAGTCCAATTTTTACCTTGCAAGCCCAGAACCCTTTGGGTGGGATGCGAACCCATCGCAGCGAGCTCCATATATCGACAGGTGATGAAGCCGCAGCTCCAACCGTCACCCTGCTGTGGCACATAGGGAGTCTCATCATTCTTGAATCAGGCCAACGGAAGACAGTATATCAGCGTACGTTCTTCTCAGCGACGTCTTGACTCAACAACTCACTTCGTCTGGCTTATACGTCCAATTGGTTTTAGGCGCTAGCATCATGTCAGCAATACCCTTCTCATGGGCATAAACCTTTTCCAAAAAGCCTCCCAATCGCTGTCAAGATGATGATGTCAATGCTTACTTTCCAAACCTGCCTGAGATCCACATACCTGGCGAACCAACTTGACTGTCTCTGCACCTCCAAGACTGTCGTGAACGCCAATATCATGGGTGACGAAATCCACGACGGCCAGGGCCCAGTGCGATTCCGCGATATGTAGGGGTATGATAGCTTTTTGGTATGCTGGGATAATGTCGAACAGACGAATGTTCTACACCATTCCAAAGCAGACAGATGGGTTCTCAAGTGAGTCCCAGAGGCCTCATGACAAAATCTGGAGTCTGCTCACCTCCTTATCCAGACCTTTGAGAAGAGTATGGCTGACATGCTCCATGGCGGTCCACCAGAACGTGTCCAGCACCAAGATTCTGCCTTTTCCCGCCTCYTGAATCAATCGACCATAGGAGTTGATGATCCCATCGCTTGCCCATTTCATAGGACCAAAACGAAAGGCCACGTGAGGTGCTATTAGGAGAGGTTGTTCACCAATCCCGTCTATCCCCGGGTTGGAGCAGAAGCTTCTCCATTTGGCAAGTTCCTCCATAGACGCCCCTGATTCTGGCATTGACGGCGCCTTGCCGGCTGCAAGGAAGGCTTTCAGGAGAGCTTGATCATTAGAACTTGGGTCGTATTGTTGCCGAGGAACGAGGTGTCGGAGTGAGTCCCATTTCGATTGGTCATAATCCTTTAAGAAGTCTGGGATATGACCTTGCTCAATGGTACCACCTTCCACTGATTCCTCAGCTGCCTTTTCCTCCGACCTTAATTGGTAGAGRAGGAGGTAAGGGCATTCGAGGTACATCTCCTGGATGTCTCCTCTTTTTGGACCACGTATCGTCTTCTTCGCTTTCCAACCACCGTTGATGGGGGCACTGGTCGGTTTGACCTCCTCGTCGTTGAACCGGTACCAGGTTGGGCCGATCAAAACGTCAGCAAGGTAATGTCCGTTGCCATCCGAACCGTGATGATGAATGACCCCAATTAATTCATACACAGGTTTCCTCGATGTGGCTGAGACGTACGAGGCAAAGTCGAGTTTTTTCTGAATGTTGATCGGCTGGGAGTCGCAACCCATCTGCCTCTCTGCATCTCGACCAAGCCGCAACACAAGGAACGGCGACCACCCTGTCAAAACTCCTTGRCGATACGAAGTTCTACACTCACATCCGTCTGGATTAGGGCAGCTGACATCTTCCACTCTTTCTTTTCCAAAGAATACGCGGAGCAGGGAAGACACTGACAGACCGTGAGTTGGTTCGGTCGGAATAGGCAAGTTCAGCCACTTGCACTCAGTCGCGCCGGACGTTCTGGGGCTTGACCATGCACATTGTCGACGGCTACAAGCCAGCGTTTCCTTGATTTCCAGGCCGAAGACGGAGCCRAACCATTCAAGACCTGGTTTCCTTGAAGTTAACAGCAAGAGGGTATCGAATGCCTCGAACACACAATGCTGTACACCATAGGATAAGCCCAAGAAATTGGAGAATACCCCTTTGCCTTCGACTTTCCTGTACTGAAACGCAGTCGGTGCAAACGCCCGGGAAGACGCTTCTTCAAACTCGATGGCCAGTTGGCTGATTTGAGACTCGAACGAGATGTTTCTGGAGGCCCTTTTCTTGGCAGGCATCTCCTTGAATCGCTTCAAAATTCCCGGGACGTGGAGGAGGACTTGGAACAAGCTGTTCAGCCAACATACATTGGCCGAATTTTGAAAGCCCCGTTGGATGTTGACTTGGGGTGGAAACGGCAGGTCAATCGCTTCACCTTCTGTGTTCCAGGAAATGATTTTGACATCATCCTTAGGCAGTTTGTTTCTACGTTTTGGGACAGGTCGGGGAGCTGGTGTTTTTGGAACCGCGGCGGTGATTGGAATCGGGCTTGTAGACTTCACCGATGTTGATGGAGATTGGAAATTGATGTTCAAACTGACAGATTTAGTCGGCTCCACTTTCCGCCTCTTAGCTTCCTTGCTGGTTGCTGGTTCAGGATTCTCGTCGKCGGAACAGCTCTGATCATTGCCGGTTGCTTGGCGCTTTCTGGACTGCCGTCTGGTTCAATTGTATACACARTCACAGTATTCATCAAGCTTCATGAATAAATAATGACGTACAGATAGGCGAAATTCAGCACAAACACATGGACATACCTGGTAGGGTGCAACGGGGAGTTTTTGGCTCGCCGACCTTGCGAAGAAGTGGTTTGAGGCAGCCAAAATTCCCCGGATTGGCTCGGAAAGTCGTCGGCGGATCGTTCATCTTGAGATATCTCATCTTCCACCTCGCTGCCTGGTTCCACCATCARACTCAATTTTGACGCATTTGCATCGGCAGGCAAAAGATCTCCCATGTGACAGTCACCTTGAGTGCCCACATGGTCGGATCGGCCGGATGAGTTCGAGCCTTCCCCCTCCAGGGTACTCTGGGCCATTTCCTCTTGCAGTTCCTGCTCGAGCTGGGCGCCCCACTCCCTCTCTTTCCTTGCCCGGATTTGCTGAGCCTGGCGTTCATGCTTCGTGGGCTTTTTCCGTTTAGCGTCGTGGACATTCATTGAGGCCGTGTCTTTAGCGACCTCATCTGTCGAACATAGGAAGGTTTAACAACGTTCAGAATATGGGTACCGACTGATGATTGACTCACTATTGAAATCGGAGACGGGACCGCACCCTTGGTGCCAGCGAAATGCCCACAAATGAACACATAGCTTACCAGTCTGCATGAATCCGGAACAAGGACAAGAGGGCTCGCCCTTTGGGCCGAGTGTGATGGTGATGGTGTGCTCCGCGTTGGTCGACACCTCACCTGAGGACACCGAGATCGCCCACCTCTGGCCTGCTGATGTGGCCTCGCTGCAGAAGAACACAGACTGTTCCCACATTTTCTCTGCTCGRCGCAAAAGATCCCTGTACTCGGCAGTGACTCGAGTTTGGTTGGGAGGATGCCGRGCATATGTCGGGAACCAGTCATTGATGAACAGTGCAATCAGTCGATCGGGCCTGTTATGGAGACGTTCAATGTTGAGTTCAAGCGGCGTCCGTCAGCAGTATTWTGTGKAGAGRGCGGAATCCTGAGCTTTACCGTTTGTTGTTTTTTGACTGCAAGAAGTACTCTTTAAAGGATCGGAACGCAGCCTCAACCCAGTTGTTCGTATTTAACGGGCCGTCCCTTGTCCGACCAGCAGGTAGACCGAAATCCACCCAGGTAGCTTTGGAAGACAATGAGTCAAGAATTGCTCAGCTTGAATGTTTGTGYGAACATACCTTGCCAAAATCCCGTCAGCCAATTCTYGTYGAAATATTGTATGACCGGACGTGCAAGTTCTGGCCGGCCAATTKTTGTGCACAATTGAAGTATTCCTTCTTTGAAGGTTTCGACAGCCTTTTCCCACGGKTTTCCCCTGGACCTACATCTCTGTAAAGTCCGAAATAAGATAAGCACCTTGTCAATTTCYCCGGAGGGTAGTGAAGGTTTTCCGATCCGATCTGTATCCGTCGTCCATCGTTTGATGGCTTGGATTACATGAAATTGGCATAACCGGACACAAAATTYTTCACCGAAGACTGAAGACGTTGTCATACCGGCGAAAGGGTTGATTTCTCACGTCAGGCACGTTTGTAACAGAAGMGAGGGCATGGACTGACCTTCCAAGAGGGCGTTGGCTTCCGCCCGGTCCTTGTCTGTCATAGCGAATAGTGGGCGCCATCCGCCTTGGGCCAGGATCGACTTCGCATTCTGAACGATCTGGGTTCGTTCGCTGGCGGAACGTRMACCTTCGAATTTGGCTGTGTCATCATTCGGATCAGCGTATGATACGAGCCTGRTGCTGAAGGAAGGGTCCTGCGGACAGACACACCATCTTGAGGATTGTTACACAATTCGTGACAACGCTCGTTGACTTTCCTTTTCCCAGCTCTCAACAGAGTGGCGAGGGTAGATGCTTTTATATCCTGTGAGACAAACGCAAAGACTGTATCGGCATTACTATCAGCTTACCTGCCGGATTGGCTGAATATCATTAGGACTCACTGGGAACCATTCGATGATGCGAATTCACAGTTGTCACTAGAGTGACGGGACACTTGTTTTGATTGAGATGCCGCCATGAAGAATCCATGGCRATGCCATTCTCCAGGCTGTACAAAATCGCACCGTCGATCGCGTATCCGTCGGTGACAGCTGCTTTGAAAGAGCAGCCATCGGAGAGCGGTTCATGGCTGAGGTGATAAAACCCTGTCAGCGATTGTAGCATTACTCGCAAATTGAACGGAGCTCACAAGAAAAACTGTTCAGGATTTCGATCTCGGAGTCTCTGGGCCCCCATGAGAGGGTTTCGAGCCAAGATCTGACTCCGATTGATGGCGTCGTACAGATCTGTGATCTGATCAGTTGATGGTCGCCTCCACTCTGGCACTCGGTCTGGCCCGAATCGTCTGCCTTCCACGTAAGTGTTCTCGACCTCTGGCTCAAATCAGTCGTGGTGATTACGATTTGCATACGTCCCAACCRTCTTCATTCGACGCTCACCTGCAAGCAGTCTCTTGGCCGACATGTTGATTTTCTTGGCCTGCTCGACAGCAAAGCCCCTAATGGAATGAGAGTAGGAGAGCCAGTCGTCCTCTTCACACTCTGAGTGAACTCCCCGAGACCATAGCTTACAAGACTGAGTTGCCACATCTTGCATATGTACCTCCATCTGGGAGTCGATCCAAAGCACTRAATCAGCCACTCGATTGTGGTGTTATATCATATGTCACTCACAACAAGCTTAGCAAGACAAGGCTTGGCTGGCTKTTTGCAAACCGAAGTTTGGGTGGCATTYTCCTGCTGCCGCATCAGATCCGCAACGCTCGTGTGGTCCGTACGACACTTGAAATATACACGGTGCAACACTGTCTTTGGATCAATGCTGGCTCTGAGCTTGTCGTCCACCCCCCTAAGGTACGGACGCCAGACGGAAACACGAGGGTCGTCTGGACGATCCCCGCCCCCTGCTTCTATCAGAGGTTGGTATTGAGGTAKGCCATGGGCGCATTCCGAGAACGTCCAATCATAACGCTGATTAAGTACATGAGATCAAGACATTCAGCAAAATTTTGTCTGCATTGATGCTAGATAACAACAGTGCCATAGAGTTCAACTTACCATYTTGTCGAAAACACTTGGAAGGTCAATTGAGGGGCCTGAATAGACCTCAKTCCACTCTTTGTTGAGGGATCGGTCCAAGTACTTCAGGGTCGATTTGGGCGGAGACTGGTAGTCAATCTCATAACCTCGTTTGAGGCGTATCAAGGCAGCCACTTCKGGCGAAGCTTCTTCGTAGACCTCGGGAGGGTCCCGTGCWTCATTCAAAGGGAAGTCGGCTGGGTCATCCGAGGCCCTGAGAATTGGCAGGATAGAGGCTCCCGAGGARGCATCTGATACTTGTTGACCAGCTGTTGCTTCAGCCTGTCTCATTYTGATCGTTTCCAGTCTTCGACTCTCCGCTGTTGGGCGTCCCTGAGATTTCCTGCCCAGTATTCCTTTCGGGATGTCTGGAAAATGAKGAATTTTGCGTTGGTCCTCCATAGTGTGGTTTGATCTGTCTATAAGATTGAAAAAGACTGGCAATGGGTCGGCCTGAGTTACTGCAGATGTTCAGTTGGTATCACGGGCATGCAAGTATGAAAAAAGCAGAAATAACGCCTTGGGACACATTTCAGAGACGCGAACGCGACGATCCAACGCGGTCCAACGCGTCGAGTCATTTTGGGTCAGCTCGGCGTTTGTACTTTTGAGAATATCATCATGCTATACTTTTCTGATAGTGAGCACACCTGAGCACACCCAAAGGGGAGATCGAGGTGAAAACCAGCTCATCCTGTATAGATTGGATAGAGAATCTTATAGTGTGGGTTTGAAGTTTAAATCAGCAGTCTGACCGATAATGTATGCGTTCCAAGTGCTGAATCCCGCGGAAATTTTATGATCTGTGGTCCATCTAGGCTTTGTTCCACATCTTCGAGAGCTGAAGCCGTTTAAACTTTATTGAGGGTAATTTCAAGGTCTTTTAAAGGTCTCTACAAAGCGCCGAAGATATAGTAACTTTGTACTTGACTTGAGCGGGCCACGAAGTAGACACGTATTGAAAGCGGAGATGTGACAATGTGTAACGACCAGTGCTCCCCRCCACCCGTGTCTACGAATCAAGTACACTGCAGTCATATTGGCCAATTCTGAACTGTTTCCGAAGTGTTAGAGTGAGTATTGGGTGAGATATAGCAGATTYTGTGAAAGTGGCTCTCACCTGAATGACCAAACCCTCATTTTGGGGCTACAGGGCTCAATATTGGACCTAGCCCAAAACCCTTTGACTTACAGAATCTTCAGGCTATCAGAATCATTCTGGTGAAATCAGATCGATTCTATCTCCAAAACTGACGATGTTATTCACGATCTGCAAATTACGGAGGATACTCCTGCAGATAACGGAGTTTCTCCTGCAAATTACTCGCGGGGAGCGGCAGATTACAGTTTTCGCTTCACACACACAAACGCAACACTTGATGTCCAGCTCAGTCTCGACATCATCAGCAAGGTCCATGACGAGTTAAGGCTATGCTGCTGCCACCGAATAATGAATTCACGTGATTTCACTGGGCAAGCCGCAGTATAAAATCCAGTCAATTCATCACTTGAACCTCACTTCCACCCACCCCTTCTTTTCTCTTTTTTTCTTCAGTTGATACCTTCCAGTCTATATTTGCGTCACCTTGCCCCGGCTCAGACAGCAGACTGGACGATTCTTGACCGTTTCGTCCAACTCTCCGCGAGGCCCTGGAACGCAAGGCGATGTGATTTTCATGGAAGCAGAGGAAAGCTTTCAAGCATCAATTTATCCCAGTTCGTGGTTCCTGTGATACTTTATATTTCTAGGTGGAACAAATCCGACCCGTACGATGCTCACATGTAGATTTGATCTTGTAATGACTGTATATGTGATCTGTGCACGCAATGTTATCATGTTCATGGTCCATCATTGAGGATTCGTTTGCCTAGTGCACATACGCACATACAACCTTTGCAAGTTTGAGACTTACCTTGTTCACTGCTGGTTCCAGTGAGGACGACTCGGTATGAACATCACATATACCAACTTGAATACCTTTCAGCCCACAGAATCGGTGAGCCTGTCAATTGCATGTCGAGAAAGAGAGAGAGAGGTCAAGCAATGAACATGACCCCATTTTGCACAATTGACCGCTGCAGCAAGCCCTATCTCTAACAACAAGGTACCTGCCACTGTATGCTGCAACCAGTCTCAAACGAAAAAGACTATCCCAAGACCGACTTCGCTCGCTTGTTGGCTGGTTGTTGCTGAGACGATTTGTCAAAGCCTGGCTAGGTGAAGATAACCTCGCCAATGTCATTGGTGTGGGTGAGAATGGCAAGCCTGGGTGGAACGTGAGTTTTGTACCGAATTGCTGGTATCTGCACCGAAAGCTCAATTTTGACTTGGACATTTGTTACAGCCAGACTACCGACCCAGAGACTCGACAGCGAGATTAAACGACACGGACTTTAACATTGCCCATGATGCTTCCTTGGTAGTCTTTGCTCATACTCGCACGGCGACCTGGACGGGTGACCGACCTGAACCCATGGCGTTACCTCGAGTCTCAACGGGGGTCGACTGCATGCGACTAGATCTCCCTGACGACGAGTGGACCGCTCTGAAAGAGGTCATCGAGAGTCAGGTAGGTCGTCAGATCTTTGTGTTGCTATGGGTGAGCTGCTGATAAGCCATTTCGAACAACTAGTCATCTCCATCTGAGCAAGCATGGCTGTATTCCGACGCTTTCAAGCCATGTGAACAAGATCAGCATGAAAAGCAAACCTCTCTGCTACTTGCTGGCCCGGGCAGCCCTCAGCGATTTGCCGTTTTGTGGACTTTAAAAGAGGCATACGTCAAGGCTATTGGCGAGGGACTGAAAATGGATCCAAGACGAATATCAATCAAGTGGCCGGCGAGCTCTGAGACGGCCGTGGTAAAGACTATTCCAGCGTGTGCAATGTGTCAAGGCAGATTCACCCTGCTGATAGACGACGCGCCTTTGAATGGACTGTCGAACACGGCGAATGACGGCAATGGCCAATGGCACGCAGATGTAGGACAGTTGTACCTGTACGACCAGACGTACATGTGGGCGTCTGTGTGGTCGACGGCTGCTCAACAAAATTGTCCCGGAGTCACCATTTCAGAGGTCGATGGAAGGGATCTCGTGGAATGAATGACGCTAGAGTCAACAGCCGACCGTGTCTCTCTGAGGCAATACTTTGGTGGCTTCGAGCTCTCCTACTCCATGTCCTCTTTCAACCTAACTTTGGCAAGAGGAGATGCTCTTTCCTATGACTTGCTGGCACTGAGACGATGAGCAGTCGTCTAGCTAGCAGCGTGTCCTCACCCGACAAAGTAAACAATCAATGGGCCGTGTTTCATCTCTTTTCACGTCGATCGACATGTCACATCCAATGGACTCGCCATCAACTTGTTGACAATGTTACACCTATGGTGAGGTGGAATCCTTGGTAAACGCCACCATTCGATCTCGAGTCGCCACATCATGTCTTCGACAGCAGACCGTCAGCACAGACCGCCGTCATTCAGTGTGATCACAAGCAAAACATTCAGTGGGACCGGGTTTGACAGTGGACAAGTCGATGACGATGACGACACAGCAGGTAGACCGCCTTGGTTCTTTGAATTTGTGTCATGTTCAATTTGGTGAGCGGTTGGTTTTCGACGTATCCAATTGAAACCACGAGCCAAACATTTACAAAGGTTTCAACACTCGCTCAGTAATCACGACTTGGAAGAAGCACTGGCAAAGTCTCCGCCGGAACGGTTCTGGATGACAGAATGTGGACACTTTCTATGTGACCGCCATGAACGTAGGTGTTGAGTGTCAACTCTCTCCATCAGTCTTTTTCGGGGGTTGCTCATATCATCTCGTCAAAAATCGTCTAGATCAACCGAATGTATGCACCTTGTGCCAAGCGACTCAAGTCCAAGTATACCGGTTGACCCATGATGTATGTCACCAGCTTCTGGCTCTGTGCGGTCACAACGTTCTTATTCACTGGTCGTGAATCCAGCTCAACCCAGTCCTTCGAATCTGGTTTCGGAATGCAACCCGGAGCATCATGTCGAGCGTCCAAACAGCAGCCGTGAGTCATTTGACATGACTGCGCATCCAAATCTGTCGCCGAAACCTTGTCTCTATGCATAGTTTCAAACGACTGAAATGGCGAGATCGATACGAAAGCTAAGGGAACAAGTGGCAATTCAAAACGTTGGTCCGACCACTTGTCTTGTCCCATGGATGTGAGGTTGATGGGAAACCAAGGTCACTGTAGGATGCGCTTCAGAGCGCTCACACCGAGGTGCAAGCTGCTCGTCAAGCAACCAAGTGAGTCCCGGGTAAGTTGGGTATACGAGGTGTCAGTCATTGACAGTAGGTTGCGTTGCGTCGAGCAGCCGGTGGAAGGCTGCTCAAGAAGAGATCCATTCCCTTCGAGCTCGTTTGGCTGAATACGAACGCGAGCGGAACCCAGTCCGACCTTTGACCAGCGTACCATCGTCATTATATGGATTAGCAGATGCGAGACCAAACCTTGCAGACCGCACTGAACGAGCGAACAGTAGGCCGACTCATGAACGGCCCACCATACATTCCGAGTCAAGCCATAGTCCCCGCGGCTCAAGACAAGCCAACGGGACCGCTGTTCAACGGCTCAGTCTCCCTCCTGTGCGATCGAACGGCTCAGACGGACTCGACTCGGCGTCTGTACTTGACCGAACAAGGAGTCGGATGAGCAGCGCGATGAAATTGAGGCATAAATTGACGTATGTCGAGTGTCTTGACTGGGCCACACTCTCTGTTATGACTGCTTATGGGTTGGCTTCCAGGCCATACGAGTACACTCATCCCCACGCCGCATCGACCACACCATCGCCTCGGACCCTCGTCGGCCCACGACCGCTTCAAAAGTCGCTGACTGTGAGCAAACCAGGCAGGTATCAAGACGACTTGATGCCTCCGCCTGCCCGTATACCAGCAACGGGTGAACTAGCAACTGGTATCTCAAGGCCATCATCGACGCCATTTCATTCTGGCCGACGTGAGGGGCGGAATGACCCGACGACGGTGTATCCGCTCGATGCATTCGATCGGAATACGGGACGACCTGGCGTAATGTCGCATGCACCGACCCCAAGCCGTACCCGTCATCATCACCTGTCGACACCCACGACCGGTATTGTCAATCGCGCACCGTTCGTCCCTGCCCGCCGTGGGTTCTAGTGTATCAATTGTTTATAACAATCTCGTTGTATATTCCAGACGTGAATGGTCAAGGTCAGGTCGTTGGTACACATGCCATATCCATCCTCACACATGATTCGACAGAAGACGTTTATCAAGTACGTAGTACAACTGATGCCTTGCCCAAACGAGTATTGCTAAAGTGACGCTCCAATCTACCCGCTCGTTGGAGCTGGAGAAGCATATCGATACCTTTGCTGCAGACTTCGCTTCTCGGCCTGTGAAACCACCGAATCAGAGTTGTCAGTGGAGAGAAAAAGAAGATTGGCCGATGATCAGATGCAAAAACCCAAAACAAAGAGACACCTACGGGCATGTTTTCTGGATCGGGCCATACAACACCGTCTTTGGGCGGCAAAACCTCAATCGTGGCAGATTCGGTCACTGACGGAGATTGTGCCGGAGGAGGCATGGCAAATGGCGGAGCAAAGGGGGGCATGGGAGGCATGGCTTGTCCGCCAGGTGGGGGCATAAAGGGTGGTCTGAACCCAGGTGGAGGTAGGTTGGGAGGGAACGGGAGTTGACCCGGTGGGGGAGGATGCGGAGGGAAACCTCCTGCCATGGGGAACGGTGGCATGGCCGGGGGAAATGGCGGGGGTGTTCCTGCCATCCCGGGAGGTGGAATCCCTGCAACACCGGGTTGATGACCAGGTAACCGTCCTCCGCTCATCAAGACGCGATGTGTCTCGAGTGCGACCCGTAGCTCGTCTTCCCCAATCACACCGTGATAGATCCGTGGGCGTTTGGGTGCATTGGCCTGTTGATGGGCTGATGAATTGACACCCCATTCGGCCTCCTTTTTGGCCTTCCATTCCGCTTGGTCTTTGGCAGGAACACCTTCCATTCCGAAAATCTCGATTTCGTAGCCGTCTCGACCGGGAAGTGTGTTTTCAAGCCTGTTGCGTTTACGTGTATGAAGGATGTGAGCGGAGGAGAGAGGGGGAGGTCAAAGGACAAGAAGAAGACAAGGGCAAAGACTCACTTGTCGGGTTCAGTCTTGTGAACTTGCTGACAATGGACCATGAGACCACCTGCAGTGTTAAGTTTTCGTGGACAGTGACGACATTTGAAATGTTTGGCTTTTTGATGTTGCAAGAGTACTAGTGAACGAATGCATGCGTGCTGTCAGCTGGGGTGTTTGATGGTCCATGATATTGTCTGACCTACCCTTTTCGTCTTCAAACTCTCGCTCGCAGTACCAGCACCACGGTTTCAGTGTCTGTTGAGGGTAAGCGTCAGCGGGAGATGGGAGGTCGTCAATCCAAGCCACTCACAAATTGACTCTTTCTTGACTTTTTCTTTGCCATGATGATGATGATTGCTGGTTTTGCAAAGTGAATAGCAAAACACACCGTTCGAATGGTCTGTATGGTGAATATGACTGTAGCCATGGTGCATGGTGCATGGTCCCCCATCTGAGCCGAGACTTGTCGCGCACTAACAAGAGTTCAACGTCTATTAGTACATGCATACAGTCTAGTGTAATTCATTTGCCATGATATCCATATCATACCAATAGATCATCACAAGCAGACATCATGAAGAGGAGTTGGGACGAGCCACATGTGGATAGGAGGCAACAAACGCCGCCAGTGGTGGCCAGGATGAAGAGGGGAAATAGTATAGCACAGTCACCGAGGACGCCTACAGGCAGGTTTCTTCAGGCCAGACAGGGCACGCCACATTATACACCCAGTAGACAGGGTCATACACCAAGCAGACTGGGTTACACAACGGCCAGGCAAAAAACACCACTCGTTCAAGCTCATCAAGAACCAGTAGAGCGGACGTATTGCGACTATGACCCAGAATGGCCCATCAATCACAAGGGCTTGCCTGCAGGGACCGTTCTCGTTCGAGACGAGCACCATCAAGTTGTTATCCAAGGTCCAGTCCCTGATCAAGTGAGATCTATATTGGAATCGGTCGACTTGCACGACAGTGACAATGTTCGAGTCCGTGTGGACCCTGTGACTGGGTTTGCAGGAGTGGCTACACGGCAACTCGTATACGTATGGAACTACTCGCACGCTTCGACAACACATTCCCCAACATGCTACACCTTTCCCACACTCACACCCGCCCCGTACATTGAATTTATTCCCTCTCAGACACCTCATATTCGAGAACCAGGACTTTTGATCATAGACTCTTCTGTTGAGCCGGACGAGGCAGAGAACACGTCTAGCGGGACCGTTACCTATTATGAAAACATTTCACTCGCTTTAAAGGCATCGCAGGCAATTCATGGCCGACTCGGGCTCGGACCCCACGAACACGCCATTTCGTGCTACCGAGTCGATTCGACTCTCGTGCTCGTTTCCACCTCGACGTCTCGAGTCCTCCGACTTGTCATTTCAAGCAACGATGGGAACCCCGTGATACCCCTTCCGATGCCACTTGTCAAACCAAATCATACCTGGCTTTCCCGATCGACGGACGTTTTGTTCCCATCACCTCGCCAGATTGTTGGTGTTTCGATGGGCAACGAAACCCTCGATCCCGGGCTCGCTTTATCGTCATCAATGGCGTTTTCCAACCCATTGGGCCTAGGGTCAAGCATGTTCAAATCGTCTTCATCGTCTCAACACGCCACATTGAGTGGGATTGGCATTAAACGAGAATGCTGGATCCTCTCCACCGATTCTGTCTCTGGATGGAGTCTGTCGGATCATGACGCTAGGTTTCTCAAACAGTTTTCTATCCTGGACGAGATTGTTGGTCGACTCGAGCCTTTTAGCCAAATCGAACTGAGGGACATTGCCGCGCTCGAAAACGGAACTCTCTTGATCCTTGTTTCATACGCACCCACTTCGGAATCTCTGGAGCGTTCATACGCCGTAGCCAAAATTGATCCTTCACGCTCCGTGGGGGAGACTTTGACCCGCCTCGTTCATCTCGACCGTGGACATGCCACCACAGACGCATCGATGGCTCACTTGGTCGTCCCTCAAAAATCAACTGTGGCGTACGTGATCACTTTGGTCGGCGTGACCACCCTCTCCCTTGAATCAATGGATCTCATTGATTTGGATGCCGACGACCAGCCATGGCAAGAAACCACGCTATTCAAAGGCGAACCACCAAATCCAATCCTCGGACTCGGATTTGACCGGTCGTCGTTGCAAAAGCCAAAATCAAGCATTATGAGCAACCTCATCACTCTTCTTCCAAAGACCGGTCTCGTCGGTTTCCACACCGATGTATCCCTTGTGCCCACCTTTGCATCCCCAATATCTCTTGTCAGGCAAATCGAACAGGCCGTGTTCTTTCAAGGCGATGCAAATCCCCTTGCTTTTGCTTTGTCAGTCGATAATGCCGCCGAATGTGAAAAGGCCATCGTCGGCGTATCTGACTTGCTGGTCGACGCACGTAAGTCGTACGCACCATGTCATCGACTATAGCCTCATTTAATCGTGTTTATTCCTTCGCAGGCGCGACATACCTCAAGCCTCGAGCGACGCAAACCGCTTCTCTCGCTGCCCGTCAAATACATCTCCGCCGTTTGATTTCCCTCGTTCGATCAATGGGCCTCATTGATGAACTTCGCCCATGTATGCGCAAACGATTACATGAGGATGCAGTGGTTGTGAGTGTAGGTCAAGTCGTTTGGGACATCTTGTCTGGGAACGAAGAGGCGAGGGAGGCTGTCATCGGCGTCATGCGGCGACAGCAGCAGCAGCAAGATTGTGACAAGAACGATGACGCTACGCTCCAAGATTTCTTTGAACATCATTTACGAGAAATGCCGCTTGTGCTTGACACAATCGTGTGTCCACTCATCAAGAATTACAATGAGTTGCTGCACAAGGATTCACGGAAAAAGCTGACAAAGCTCGAGGACCTCGACCGACTGACCGACTCGTTCCTCGCAGTCGGTCAAGTTTTTGCGGCCATCATGGACCAAGGCGTGGTAGCTCACCGACAAGAAGCCATGGAAATCTACGAGGTCGACTTTCAACATGACTCAAAAGAGGATGACGAAACAAGACCAGGTTGGCTATTGGACCCCACCACTCGAGGTCACGTCGAATGGGTGTACAACCATCTTTGCAGTCTTGTTGACCAACGCACTAGAATGCTGGGGACAGTGATCAATGAGCAGCCTATTCAAGAGTCGGCCGACGGGGATGAATCCATGATGGAATCACAAGTCAAGCAATCTGAGTTGAGGGACATGGCGGGGATGTTGTTGGTCCCCTTGCTCTATTCATATGAAGAACGGGCGAGACTGGGATCACTCGGGATTCAATCCGACTCTACTACCACGCAGACAGCCTCCCTGGAACAAGGGGCGGCGGCATTAGCAATCAAGGACGAACTCATCAAGTCCAGTCATGAGGCGATCGTTCGGATGATCACAATCGATGTGGACTTGGCTTGGCGATCTGCCGAACTGTTTGAACGACATGCGACATTGGTTGATTTGGCAACTCGACGTGATCTATCCACCAGTAGTGGGGATGGGGAAACGCAAGATGACCGTATTCACCGATATCTCGCGGGACAATACGGTCGACCCCATATTCCCCACCATGAACACGGGTACAGATTCGCCCAAGCACTATTCACACACTACCTGGCTCGGTCAGAAGAAAGGCTGATTCTAAAACACCTCGAAACGTACCCTCACGCTGTGGCAGACTTTATTCGTCGGAATGAGCGGTATGACTTGGCGTGGGTTCAAGCTGTCGGTGAGCAGCGATTGCATGACGATGATCATGATGATGACCATGTAGGAGGACGAGCGGTCAAGGCAGCAGAGGCTCAAGCGAAAAAGATTGAGAGAGGCGGTCAAGTTTCTGTTGCTGCCATATGGTGGAGTCTGGCCAAGTTGGGTCAAGTGGCCCAAGAGGAGCATGGCCGGGCGAGGAACGAGTCGAACGGGCATGTCAAAGGTGGGTCTCGGCGCTCAAGCCCTGTGTTTGCGATGTTTGTGCGCGACTTGTGACTGACAAGAATGTCCAACACAGACTTGGACTCTCACCTTGTCTACTTGACAGCTCTACACGGGCTCAAACAGCGACTAGAATCTGATTGCCCTGGATTCTCGACTATCCCACCAAATGACAAGACAGGGCTCGCAAGTCGGACCGTGGACTCGTTCATGTCGACTCATGTCACCCGGATGGAGAATCTACCCATTCAAGCCGTGGTCTATCGTGAACTCGTGCAGCGGGTGTTGCGAGGCATGATGATCAACATTGAGGCTGCCATCGAGGTATTGACAGGGAGAGATCTCAAGCGGGATGACGATGTGGCGGGTGTGGTACAAGCATTGAAATGGATTCGTGACGGTAGAGTCGGGGGAGCACAGGCAGTGTTGACAGGGATATGGAGGCGGATATACCTAGCCGACGAGTGAGTGCAATCACATTCAGCTGGGCATTAGGGACTCGTATATTGATTCGAATCCGCATGACTGTACCCCCCGGCAGTTGGTCTACTCTGACGGACTCGCACAAGAGCGACCGGGCCAAGACCGAGTGGATGGGCCAAACCGTGCTCTACCGCGTCCTCGTCTCAATGCGACGGTCAGGTCTATCCAGTGCGTACCTTGTGTCGCCCCACGGATCGCTCGTGACCTCCCCGCCCCCGGCTTGGATCACCCGGTCACTCAAAGAATGGGGCGTGGAGTTTACCATGGATGACTTTGAGGATGAGGATGGGGACGAGGTGCAAGGGGTGAAAAGGGCGATGGACCAAGGGCTGAGTGAGATGGTCGTAAGTGAGCTGACGGCTCGGGCGGTCGAAGCTGGTTGATTTCAGTGTAAAAGATATCAACTCTGCATGGCATGTGTATACACCATTCGTTGGCGGATGTGATCACATATACTGTATGTACCAACAATGTTAATGAATGCTTGCCAAATTGTATATGAGCGAGCGAGGTATTTGGTAGTTTAACCAGAATCCAGTAACATCATGTTCTACTTGTCGTTCGCGTAAGAACAAGTTTGTGGCACTCGACGACGACGACAACGGAGGGTATGCTGACATTAGCAACGAGCACCCGACCTCAACAGAGCAATGAGATTTACGAGGGTGAAGATGGGGACAGACGTCCGTTGTTGGACTATGCGTCGAGGTGAGTACGAGGCATTCGTCTTGGGGTGCTCGTCGCAACCCACCACTGACAGACCGGGCCTCTTCACCAGTCTGGTCGTCAGTCAAGCAACAAGGCAGACGAGAGAGTACATGACGCATCACATGTGGCCCCGGTTCCCTGTTGCCCAACATATATCAGGTAGTGGGACCGGCAAGTCCCAACGGGGTCAGCAGTCGTCGAGTCAACGTTCACAAGCAGCGACAGCAGCAGCAGCGGGAACAACCCCTGATGTACTCCCTCCATACAAGCTCAAGGCACTTGGAACGTGTGCTCTAGTATTGGGTCCTGTGACAGTGGAAAATGTGACATTGTGGGAGTGTCGTTGGGTAACGCCGGTCGTGCCTTCGACAAAGACGATACCGTCGACAGCGGCGTCGTCAAAGGCAGCAGCAACTCCAATGGTGGCAGGACCATCGTCGTCCTCGACAACCGCATCAACAATGCCAGCCAAACCGTCAGTGCCCTCTACGAGTACAGCGCCAAATCCCGCCAGAGGGACAGCAACGACTTCTGGAGCACCAATCAAGAAGCCTGGGTCAACTCCAGCCTCCAACGCCCCTCCGGTGGTGAGTCTGTGGGATCATTACCCATCCTCAAGTACCCTTGACATCTGACATCACTTCGTCCATTTCTTCTAGTCTCCTCACTTGATCGCCTTGATCAACGCCGCTCGGCCGTCTCATCCATGGTTATCCTCTCTCATCCATCGTGCATCCCTTCAACAATCCACGACTCAGGATATCAGACGACTCGGCGGTGTCCTCGCTCTTTTCCAACGGGGATGGGCTTTACCCATTAACCCGGAAGTCGCGGTTTCTTTGGTCGACCGTATCGCTGCGGGAAGTGGGCGTGGAGAGGCGTTTTGGAGTGGGATTGAGTCGGGTTCAAGGCCTGTCGGTATGGAGAGGTTACCTGGACATGTGACGGTAGCACCGACAGGCAAGTCGATGAACAGCAATCCGCCAAGTACACCGAAGGCTAGTGTGGGCAGTACGACGAAGAAAGCTGCACCGATTAACACGACCCCGGCAGCAACGACAGCAAAGCCTATACCGTCGACAGCAAAGCCTACACCACCAACAGCAAAGCCTCCACCATCAACAGCAAAGCCTACAGCACCAACAGCGACTTCAGCAACAATACCGGAATATCCTCTCTTGTTGGTCTCATTCCCCGAGTCATCCCCTGCAAAATTCATCATTCCCGTTCCGTTTGCCTACATCTCACGGCATGCCTCGAGCAGCAACACGAATCAAATTCGCATTTCCACTTGGCTTCCCTCCAAGCCATTCGCACCATTTCAACCAGAATCACATTCATCAACTCTGACGGCGTTCAGAAAGCGTCGAAAAGACCCTTCGCCCTACACACTTGCCGGTCTTCCCCGTCCCGACCGAGCGTTTAGCTTGCATGGCATCACTCTCGAGCCTGGACCTGTGGAAGCGGTGACCATCATGTTGGATGGCCTCAGTGAACCCGTGGGGATCGCGGTCGAAAGGCTTGTCAAAGAGATTGAGACCGCCTTGAATGAGCGGAGACGATTGTGGGAGCCTGTTTTGCGAGCGAGAAAAGAAGCTCTGGGAAAAGAGTACGAGGCAGCGGTGTCAGCCTCCAAAGGGGGTGCGGCGACCACTAGTGACGGGGCCGTTGCGGCAGCTGCCCAGGTCGATGGTCCTGTGTCCGGTCCAGTGGAGCCAGCGGTCACAGAAGACGACACTATTGGTGTACAGTCCACACCTCGACCTGATGCTGCAACCGCTACAACCGAGTCGACAGCTGCGGCTACTCTGGCTACTACGCCACCACCCGCAGACCCATCAAACATTGACAAGCCAGCAGATGCACTTACAACCGAACCTGCAGATCCTCCGATAACAGCCATCACGACTTCGAAGAGAGAGATCAAAAAGAAGAAACACTGGGGCGAGACGCAAGACGATTTCACATCCAGCAAAACATCCTCGAAAGTCATGAAAAAGGCGCCGCCCCGGCCGTCACCTGCTTTATCCTTCATGGAAAATCCGCTCGAGGCAGTGGTCCCAGACGATGATGGTCGTAAATCGTTCAAGGCAAGATTATTTATCCAGTTGGTCCGTCGGTTCCGGTCCTCTCAAGCTTTGTTTCGCGGTCATTAAAGGCTGATCGCTCTTTTCCTCATGCAAATATTTAGTTGAAAAGAGTTCCTCAAAGAGAGTATCTCAAGCTCCGACTACCTGAACCTTTGCCAGATGAACTTGTCAAGGTGAGTTGCAATTTCTGCTTTCGCAACAGCCGCCTTGCTCGCTCACGCCCATCCCCTTTTTTGCGCACCATGACAGGCATCGGTCGGCACATTTGACCCTGTACTCAAAAACGTTTTGACCAAACAACCCGTACAATCCCTTGATACCAAGAAAGTCGGTGGCGGTGCTGGCAGAGGCGGTGGTGGAAGGAGGGGAAAAGCAGAGGGTGGGAGTAGGCGGGTGGCTAAACGGGCTCGCTCGGTTGTTGTGGCCGAGGAGCAGGCGACCGGGACAGTCCCGCCAGCAGCATCTTCAGAGTTCACTGCATCGAAAGCGACACCAGTGCCGGCGATGACACCGACATTGGCAACACCAGCATCGACGGCAGAAGATGCAACGACGCCAGTCGTAACGACATCAGCATTGACAGCACCAACCACACCACAACCCACAGAACCACTACCATCGTCGGAAGAGCGGCCGTCCAAACTGCCCAAAACAGAATAATGTCTGTTTGATTGTACACAATAATCTATACCGCATCTCCCCATCTTCATGTCCACTGCTTCTCCTTTGCCTCTGGTATGACCACGGTATGCCCAGCTACAGTCTATGTAGACATGGTTCGAGTACATATTGTCCCGCTGCTTGGTCATCTTGTCGCCGCGATCTGCCCCCGCACAAACGATCCAAACAAACGCTCAGAGACTTGGAATGGTCCTGGGAACACCTCACTGACAACCAACAGCGACAACGACAGCAACGCCATCATGTCGGTCCATCAGCCAGCTGTAATGATGTCGCCAAGTGGCGATGGGGACTATCCGGGACCCGGTTATCCCCCGCAACTGCAATCTCAACCATCACAGCAGCCGTTGCAAGCTCCAATGGCTGATTATAATGCAGAACCGACAAGGCGTCAGCCAAGAGCACCTCCTGTCCCCGTCCAGCCCATGCCCCTGCTTGACAACTGTAAGTAGTGTTGAATTGGCGTAACCACTGGTCCATTCAAAAACTGACGAACAACGTGCGTCCCATCAGCCCATCTTCGACCTGGCGAACAAGCAGCCCTCTTGTCCAACGAAAAGACACTTCAACTGTACAGAGAAAACGCAAAAAAGACAAACGACCCCGAACTGATTTTCGAATTCGCCGTGTTCATGATTGACGCTGCGAAATCACTGGATGAAGTGCTTTCAGGGCCCGAAGGTCAACAGTTGGCTACATCCTCGACCACGGCACCCCTCTCAGCCATCAATGAGCAAAAACGTGAAGATCTCGTCAAGGAAGCTACAGCACTTTTGAAGCGACTCGCCGACCGAGGCCATCCGGACGCTCAGTACTTTTTGGCGGATTGTTATGCGAATGGAATCGGAACGGTCAGGGGGAAACAGGACTTTGATCGTGCGTATCCCTTGTTCGTCCAAGCGGCCAAGCACGGACATCCAGATGCAGCCTATCGAGCTGGAATCTGTTGTGAACATGGGTGGGGATGTCGACGAGACTCGAGCAAGGCTGTACAGTTTTACAAGTAAGTACAGGTTTGGACGTGGCATACCGCCCTGCTTGTCTTCATTTGCTCACAGACATGCCGGCTCGTTTAGAAAATCCGCCATGGCACTTCATCCTGGAGCCATGTACCGTCTCGGTACAGCTGAACTGAACGGTGAACTTAGTCTCGCAACCAAACCCAAAGAAGGTGTCAAGTGGCTCAAGCGATCCGCCGAACATGCCACCGCCGAGTTCCCGCACGCCTTGCACGAGCTTGCTCTTTTGCATGAACGGGGCATCGAGAACGTCTTGTTTGTCGATCTCGAGTATGCGACCGAGTTGTTGGCTCAAGCAGCCGAATTGGGCTACCCGGCGAGTGCGTGCAAGCTGGGTGAATGCTACGAGTATGGCAAGATGGGGTGCCCGATGGATCCTGCGTTGAGCATACATTACTATGTACGTTGGACAAGTCGAGTGTCGATATTGGTTGCATCTGCTCACCTGATTCCATTTCTTGGGTCGTCGATCAATCACAGAATATTGCAGCTCAGAAAGAACATCCAGAAGGATCATTTGCACTGACAGCATGGTACCTCGTCGGATCACCCGGTGTCCTTCCCCAATCCGACACTGAAGCGTTCTTGTGGGCCAAAAAAGCTGCCGAGCTGGGATTGACCAAGGCTCAATATGCCGTGGGATACTTTACCGAGGTAAATTCAGTCTTTCTCTTGATAAGCCTATCATGATCCACTAATGCACATGTTTCTTCGAATGACAGGTCGGCATTGGTACACCAGCCTCTCCACCCAATGCTATTTCATGGTACAAGATGGCTGCCGAGAACGGGGACAAGCGGGCTGAAAAACGGCTCAAGAATTTCGGGAGTGCGGCGGTGAATGCGGCCCCAGGAATCGACCGATCGGAATGGCTCGCTCGAGGTCGAGATGGCAATGGCAAGGACAAGGACAAGGATTGTGTGATCATGTGAGAGAGAAGAGAGAAAGAGAGAGTCCTGGCGATAATGACAAGAAGTGATACCCCCCAACCAAGAGCAAAGCGCCTCGAAAATCCAAATTTGCACAATGTCATCCCGAGTCATGACCATTTGTATCCTTACCTTTTTGATCATATAGACTAACGAGCTGACGTGTTTATGAATTGACATGCGAAAATATCCCTTCATCATGATCACCATCCCGTCACGCTTAGAATCCATGACGCATCAACCATCCGACCGACTGCTTGAACGCATCTTCTTTACCAAACTTGACATTCGGGTCCGACTTGTCTCCCCGAGTCGCAAACCCGTGTCTGCATCCGGGGTAATAGTTTCGCTTGTACGTCGGTCCCTCCATTGACCCGTTGCCCAAAATCTTGTCCCCAACGGCTTGAGCTTCCGGGGGGTAGAGTTGATCGACTTCGCATGTGTTGAAGAGGATCGGCGTCCCTGTCGTTTTGATCTTTTCCAGGTCTTCGGGAATCTGGAGCAGCGAAGGGTGGTTGACTACACCGACGGAAAGAGTGTGTTTGAAGGCATAATCAAAGACGTATCGAGCCTGAAGAGCCAAAGAGTGTTGTCAGTTTTTTGGCATTAAGTGACCACTGGGGGAAGCACAGATAAATGCTCACGCCGAAACAGTAGCCAACGCCGGCAAATTGGGTGACACCGTCGTCCTTGAGTTGTTGAATAAAGGGGTCCAAGATGCCATGAACGACCTTTTGATTGTGCTTGCCAACAAAGTCCATCAAATTGAACTTTGAAATGCAAACCACCAACGACGCCGGACGTTAACGACATACACGTTAGCAATCTCTATCATTCCGTTCTACGGTGGGACCCACCTTGGGATCGGCCATGAGAGAATCCGTCAATGGTTCTCCCCGGAACAAGTCGGGTGCATAGACGTGGTATCCAGCTCGAGCAAAATCATCGGCCAAGAGTTTGGAGTTGACCAGTCCGAGACCAAAGACGTCACTGAGGAGCAAGAGCGCCTTGGTCGACTTGCTGCTCGAGGCGGGCTCAGCGACGTAGACCTCGGTCGGACCGTACTTTACAATCTGGAGAGGATTGGAGAATGGGTCAGTGGTGTACGCATGTCTAGTATTGTGATATGTTTAGCAAGTGGCGTACCTTGCCCTCCTGTCAATATTGGACA
Organism: Filobasidium uniguttulatum; assembly: GCA_039545395.1. Lineage (NCBI taxonomy): Eukaryota > Fungi > Basidiomycota > Tremellomycetes > Filobasidiales > Filobasidiaceae > Filobasidium > Filobasidium uniguttulatum. Next base: position 464,856 of record BCJK01000013.1, on the reverse strand, counting down.
CCATCGTCACGGGTCAGTTAGTGCGAGGTTACTCGACGACGAATAGACGACTCACCGGCTCGCCTTGCCATACTGTAGCAATCGTGCAGTCCTTGCAGAGTGACATTTTGTGAGTGTTTGTGGTTGCGTTGTTGTGGTGAAACAACGTAACGTGGAATGAAATGGTCGAAAGAATAGTATGTAACAAGAGTAAAATGTGAATCGTCACTTCATCTTTCATCTACCTCTTTGTCGACATCGGCGTCATTTGACTTGACCGCATACGTAGATACGTCGGCATCATTCGCCACCACAACGACGGCATTAGGGAGAATGGCAAGCCAGGCAAATCTTGACGCTATTGGTTCGCCCCCACCAAGTCATACAGAGTCTCTAGGAAACCCAGTTCAGAGCCTGTCAACCATCGAGTTGTAAGTCGACACACGAGACAGAGAGGGAGAGCATATGAGCTCATGACAGCGTTCCTGTCCTTTTCAACAGGGAAATTGCTTTCCTAAAATGTCTCTCCCTCACTCGACCAGGCAAGTCTGTCGTACAAAACTGGAAATTCATTGGCAATTGCATTCTCACACCCACGTCTACTTGTTTCCAGTCGGCAGACACAGGCACATGAACATGATTTCCCTTCAAAGCCGAATCCTTGACATGACCGGTGTTCTCGTTGCGTGTCCAGCCATATGGGCAAGACTGCAAGACTTGTATGCGCTCGATGAATTGGACGACATGGTGAGTCTCACCACGGACGATACGAAAGCATACAAAGATGTCGAATCGACTCACCTGTCGCATACTATGCAAACGTTGCAGGCATCGTCATCGTCGGCGTCGTTTCCTTCATCGCCTCGGTCACTATCACCTCTTCCCATACATCGTGCACATGACGATGGTCAACAAGCTTCAGAAGCTCATGAACAACGGCCTCGGTCGTCGACTCCGACAGCGACACTCAAACGACGACGGAAAAGCAGCTCGGCCACATTGAGTGATGCTCCGTCTTCGTCCTTGTCCGAGCAAGAAGAGTCGGATGTGCGACATCCTCGAAAACGACTCGTACGAACGGCAGCAGCGGCAATGCGAGCCAGTAGTAGTAATAGTGTTCGCAGACGTGGAGACACACCAGGAGATTCCTCGATTGTGCATCATCAACAAGAAGATTCTTCCACTACAACTAGAAACAACTTGAATAAACGACATCGATCGGAATCCAATGCAAGGCCACCAAGTCCACGTTTCCCAGCCCTGTATCCTTACCCAGTCTCAGCTTCATCATCAACATACTCGACGTCACTTTCCAACGCTGCTCGTCCAGTGAGACACGCAACACCTACTACTGTATCTGTCCATTCCACAAGACCCAAAGTCACTCACTCCCGCTCATCGTATAGTACCGGCCCATCAACATCAATGGGGGCAGCTGTACATCGACGACCACAAGACGTGCCAGCCCAAGAACGACTCGAAGCAGACCGAGAAGCGTACGAGTCCAATCCGGTCAACCCGCCCGCCTACCTGTTTCAGCCCTCGAGTTCCTTATCAGCCGATGTGATCAACTCGCGATACTTTGCACGTGAATTCACATTGCCCGTCTTTGACCCTTTGGTCGTGGACGGGCCCCCCGTTGTGAGTGGATGTGAAGGGGAAGAGGACGAGTGGAACGCTCAAGTAGAGTCGAGTCGTGAGACTCGGGAATGGGTTGAATGGATGTACGATCGAGCGACTGCCCCTGATTGAATCGTTGCTGGTCCGAAACGCATCATTTGTAGCAGTACGAGTACAACCAATGCATCAGCGCACATACTGTATTGACCACCATTCATGTGCCGACCCGTCCTCAAATGGCAGCACCGAATACTCGGCTCAACAAGAGCTTCTCGAGTATCTCTTTGCCCGGGGTCGATGTGACCGGTCGAGCCGCACCGGGGATATCACTCTTGACTGTTTTGCTCCCTGTTTCCGTCCCTTGTCCCGATCCCACGTCGGATTCAGTTCGGAGGAAAGATGTCTCGCCACCGCCCCTGGTAGAAAGAAATTCAAACATGGAATGACGGATGAGCAAGGCATTTTTGGGACGAGTAAAAAGGAACAGGGCAAATCAAGCTCACCTTCGGTCGACTACACACATGCCTCGGGTCAACTCTCCGTTTCGCTCGACCCTGAACACTCTTCGTTGGGCGGTCCATCCTTGCCATCCATTCTCGTTCAACAGCGCATCCAATTGACCACAGCCACTCGTCGCCAAAGCGTACCACACCGCCAAAGGGTCGTGCATCTCCATGGCATCGTCAAGTCCAAACGACTTCATCAGGCCTCGGACACGAACAAGCATGGCCGAGGTGAATTCTTGAAGCGGGGTGAGTTGAGACGTTTGGGTGTCGACCTTGTGAATGAGCTTGTCGAATGCGACCGTGTGGGGAGTCGTAATGTCAAGAGGACACATGGTCAGGTTGAATGCCTTGGCTTCGACGGCATCGACAATGGCTTGAGCGGCGTACTGCAGTAGAGCAAAAAGGTGCTCAGCCGATGAGATTTCATTGATGAACAAGGCTTATGCCTACTTACGGGGTCAGCAAAGCAGTTGAACTCGGCGACAGGGCTTGTGTTGCCTGGAACGTCCAGCGCACCGCCCATCCAAATGACTTCGCCTACTCGGCTGAACGTCTTGGGGTCGTTTTTGAGAGCCAAGGCCAAATTGGTCACTGTGGGAGTGTCAGTTGAAAAATGAGCGCAAGACTACAGGCCGAGCAAATATTAAAACGACTAACGAGGTCCCAGTGCGACGATACGAACGGACCCCTCGGGCTCTTGACGAAGCAGGTCGAGGATTACTTGCCAGGACGGCTTGCTTGAAATGTCGAGAAGCTCGTGGGCTTGGTCTTCCTTTAAAGCAGCCGGTGTAAATTGAGGGTGGGATTCTGAAATGTTGGAAAGTCCATCGGCTCCGTGCTAGTGTCATGGACCACCAAAAAGGTCAGCAAAACAGAATGCCTTGACTCCTTTGTAGAGCTCGATACGACGTACAAAGTAGGCAGCGACATCCCTTTCGCCATCAATAGGGTCTTCGGCTCCCTTGGCCAGAATCGTCTTTTGCGTCCGCTTGCCCTCTTTGAGCTCCTTGAGAGCAGGGTATCGGTCGATTGAAGCTGGATCTTGTTTGAATTCTCGTGCGAGAGCAGCATAGACTTTGAGCAAGTTGGCGTGGGCTCGAGACGCTAGTGTGTTTCCAAAGGTAATGGTAAATGCAAGAACGTCGAGTTCGGGCTGTCGATTTGGCAACGATGGGCGTCAGCTAAAGGTCACTCTGCAATGCACACTCGAGCAAGACCTACAGAACTCAAGGCCAAGAGGATAGCCAACACGTCGTCGACACCAGGGCTGTACGGACGAAATGATTACTATTTCGCTCCGGGGAATATTGGATGCTACTTTCAACATACTCTGTGTCAATGATAATCTTGCTTGGAGATGCCATAATGTCGAGTGTTTGCTTTCTTGTCTGTCTTGTCTGTCTTGACCTTGTACCTGTGTCAATTCTCAGTGGCTATTACTTCTTGTACTTGGAGAGAATGACCATCCGTTTCCATCGGACCGTGCTCCGGCCGATTATCGGAGTGTGGAAATGACACGTGAGTACATAGACAAAAGACACGTCATCTATTTGTCAGGCATACTTGCAGCCAAATGTTGATTAAATTGATAACAATTTCAGATCGTCAAAGCACTACAAGCACTACAATCTACACATTTGCTTTGACAATTCGACCCGTTCAAGCACTGGACTTTCACCCGCAGAACATTCAACATGGAAAAAGTTCACTTTCAGCTAGAATCCACTTTGCCGGAACTTCAAGACCTCGAGGAGAAAGGTCTTTTTACCAAAGTCGAGCTTAGAAAAATCACCATTCAACGGACCAAGCATGAGTCTGCACTCATCAAACGTGCAGGAAAGCCAGAGGATTATTTGAAATATGCAGAGTACGAGATGGGAATTGAAAAGTTGAGACGGTTACGTTGGAAGCGATTGGGTAAGCTTTGCCTTTTTTCCTGATCTTGGCTCAGTTGAACGATGAAAGATGAACCGAGGCGCGGTCTGGTACACTATTCATAGGTCTGGATAAATCATCCACCCCTCGGTCAATCTCCTGTCACTCCATCCCTAGACGAATCCAGTACATTCTCCGTCGTTCAACCGAAAAGTTCCCCCGGGACCTGCGATCATGGATGGCCTATGTCGATTATGCAAAGAGCGAAGGCATGTCGAAAGTCGTTGTCAACGCACTCACATCCGCTATCCAGCTTCACCCACTCGAACCGATCTTGTATATCTTGCTTTCTCAACATTATCTGGATCCTCTACCGCCATCGCATAAGCGACAGACGGCAGCATCGTCTTCCCAACATTCGTCCCCTGGGTTTTCAATCGAAAACATTCCTCCCGCGAGAAAGACACTTTTGCTCGGTCTGCGATTCCTGCCCAATAACATTGATCTATGGATCGAGTATGTCAAGCTGGAACTTGGATGGGTCGAGGCACTCCGACGACGGTGGAATGTCTTGGGCATTCTTGACCAGGTCATGAGTCAGGACCACAGCGACAAGACTATCGACGCTGCACAGGTCGAAGGTGGCCAAGACTTTACGTTGGATCCGACTGACAATTCCCAGAGAAACGGGGATGAGGATGAGATGGAAACAGTGGACGAAGGTGCTGGAGCATTTGGATCGACCGGTGAAGACGCCCGAAAACAATTAATCAACGGTGACCTCGTCCTCACTATTTTACAATCAAGTTTCAAACGAGATGGACTGCAAAACAATCTCGACTACTACCTCCGTCTTCTCGATCTGTTGAGACAGTACCCAACGGGACTTCGGATGCTACTACTTGACCATGTCTACGAAGCAATGGAGACCGGTCCCTATAGACTACGACAAAACACTACAGCTAGACGAGTATGGATAGAGCGAGCACTCTTTGATGCCCCATACGACCCCGAGGAGGACGAAAGACTGTCTAGCATTCAGCCACACCATTACCTCCCAACCGTCAAGGGCGAAGGCTCAAGGGTCGTCTTGTCAGGCAAAGATTTGGTCATGGCAGTAGCAGACATCGTCAAACGCTTACAAGCAGAGCAAGACATTGAGGGCCTCATCGAAGTGGAAAGAGGTGAGGTGGGGGCAAGGCTATGGAGAAAGCAATGGCACGCCGAAGTCGTCGCTTGGCTGGGTCGCTGGGCCGAGAGGCTTTCTGAAAACCAAGACTTGGTGAGTTTTCTCCAAGATGCAATGATCAAGAGTGCACGTCTGACCTTTGGAACATCATTGCCTGTCGACAGCGTAAATACTTGTTGGCTGTTGGTCAAAAGATGCAAAAAGCATGATACCGCCTTGTCGGCGTTGTTTGATCACCAGACTGTTTCCTCGTATTGTTTGTTCCTATTTCTCTCGTACAGTTGTACATGATGCTGTCTGTAGCTTTGCAACGCCATGCCGAGACATGTCGAGGTACTTCGAGTAATAGTCTGCTGCCAAGTTGCAACTGCCCACGTGACTTTGATAAGCAGCCGGGCAACGCCGATACGAGAGATAAGACGATAAGCCGATGCGGGATCTGTGGCTTTATTTTGGGCCATCCACTCACACAGCATCCAAAAGGAGGCGGTACAATGCTGCAATGGTAAAATGGTGTTCAGCACTGGGGATTTGACCATTGACGTCTGACAATCTGAAGGTCTCCGCCAGGTGTGCAACGTCGCCTCGCTGTTTTGCTCGAATCCATCCTTCTGGTCACATTGACAGGGGTCTCAACGAGGACGTCTACTAGGCGAACCAGTAGAAAAGTGTGGGAAAATCACGGCACATCATGCGTCTCTTACCTCGAGAACAGGTTGGTTCTAATCTGGGTGAATCACGTTTTGATCGTTTGACTGACCTTGTTGTGATTCGGCCCGAACCTCGGAAACCTCTAGGACAAACTCATTCTAGCTAATCTCGGTTTCCTCTCCCAGAAACGACTCGCCCGAGGTGTCAAACTGAACCGTTCTGAAGCTATTGCCCTGATTGCTTTTCAACTCCAAGAGTTTGTTCGCGATGGTAAACATAGTGTGGCCGACTTGATGCAAATGGGCAAGGAGATGCTGGGGAGGAGGCATGTGATGGATGGGGTGGAAGAGGCTATACACGAGGTCCAGATCGAGGGAACGTTTCCGGTGAGTTTGAGCATGGTATCAAATGAGAACAATTGACAACAGAGGTATCTGATCCGTATTTCATTGCTCTCCAGGATGGGTATGTCAGCGTCTTTGGCGACTCGAGACAAGGATCTTGACCGTCTACGTTCCACAGCACTTTTTTGGTCACTGTACATCATCCCATTTGTACAGACGATGGAAATCGTAAGTCCTGATCTACACTCTTCACACTGCGTACCCTGTTCGCATGAAACCTACAAAAAGCTGACATTCCCGAATCTGAATGTGCGTGTACCAGTGCAAAACGCACTCTATGGATCGTTCCTTCCTATACCTTCTCAAGACCAATTCCCGCTGTCCCTCCGACGTCTCGAAGCGCACGAACTTCCGGGAGCGGTCGTATGTGCCAAAGAGCCCATCCTTTTAAACAAGGGCAAGAAAAAGTGGAGGCTCAAGGTCACCAATGAAGGAGACAGGCCGGTCCAGGTAAGCATACCCATGAGCTGGGCACCAAGGCCGACATGTTGAGACTAAAGCGATACTTGAACCCGTCAGATTGGCTCTCATTTCGCCTTTGGCGAAGCCAACGGCTCATTACGGTTTGACAGACTCCTCGCATTACGAGAAAACCTGCGGTTGGATATCCCAGCAGGGACTGCCGTCAGGTTCGAACCAGGCGATCGAAAAACAGTCACGCTCACGCCGTTTGGGGGCAAGCAGATCGTGAGCGGGGGAAGTGGAATCACCAGTGCGGCCAGGCTCAAGGGGCTGAGTGTTCATACTCAACAAGGATCAGATTTCGTCCGCGACTTGCTGGAGCAAGGTGATTTTGCTATTGGGGAGGAGGGTAAAGCTGTGGATGTGTCACACATTCCAAAGGAAATTGAGAGAGAAGTGGTAAGGCAGTGATGGCTCCCTCTTGAGTTGTCTCTATGATTGCTCCGTTTTTGACCGTCCATCGAATTTCTAGTATGCGTCAATGTTTGGACCTACTGCCGGGGATCGAGTCCGGCTAGGGGACACGAACCTGTGGGTCGAGGTAGAACATGATTACACGAATTTTGGAGACGAGTGCAAGTTTGGTGGTGGTGAGTCGCATCCAATAAATATAACAAGAGGGCTTCATGGTCCCTGATTACCGCCCTTTTGTTGTGTCTACATAGGCAAGACGTTGCGAGATGGACAAGGTCAAGCGTCCGACCGATCAGATGCTCAAGTGTTGGACCTCGTCATCACCAATGCACTAATCATTGACTGGTCTGGCATCATCAAGGCCGATATCGGTGTCAAAAACGGTATCATTGTCGGAATAGGCAAAGCCGGAAATCCAGACACCATGGACGGAGTCACCGAGAACATGATCGTCGGAGGAAGTACAGAAGTGATTGCGGGAGAGAAATTGATTGTGACGGCCGGGGCCATTGACACGCATGTCCACTACATTTCTCCCGATCTATGGAAAGAGGTGAGAGCCGATGCAGATTCCATCTGACCATGTTCTTCCTTGATATGGCTAAACGATCGTGTCATCTTCCTGCAGGCCCTAGCATCGGGAATTACCACGTTGATTGGGGGTGGGACAGGTCCTGCGGCCGGCACAAATGCTACCACTTGCACGTCGTCCAAATTCTACATCGAGGCTATGATGTGCGCGACCGATGGCTTGCCTCTCAACTTTGGATTCACAGGCAAAGGCAATGACTCTGGCTTGAGTCATCAGTCACTCAAAGATGTCATTGAGGCTGGAGCGTGCGGTCTCAAACTACACGAAGATTGGGGGAGCACGCCAGAGTGTATCGATCGTGCCCTGACCGTGGGAGATGAATATGACGTACAGATTAATATTCATACAGATACTTTGAATGAATCGGGCTTTGTGGAATCCACCATCAATGCTTTCAAAGGCCGTACTATTCATACGTAAGTTTTTCTCCATGCTTCCCCCCCTTTTTTGCTTTCCCCTATTTGCTCATGTGATTGATTTTGTGTCTTGGTAGATACCATACGGAAGGTGCGGGCGGAGGTCATGCGCCCGATATCATTGTTGTTTGCGAGCATCCCAACGTACTACCAAGTTCCACCAACCCGACCCGCCCATATGCTCACAATACCCTCGACGAGCATCTCGATGTGGGTCTTGTTTGTGCCCATTGTGTTGACCCCGTCCAAAAACTAACGGTGTGTTGAAATCACAGATGCTCATGGTCTGCCACCACCTCGATAAATCCATTCCCGAAGATATTGCGTTTGCCGATTCTCGTATTCGTGCCGAGACGGTCGCCGCTGAAGATGTCCTGCACGATACCGGCGCCATCTCGATGATGAGTAGCGATTCGCAAGCAATGGGAAGAATCGGAGAGGTGGTCACGAGAACGTGGCGGACTGCAGACAAGATGAAGCAAGTCAGGGGCCCGCTGGAAGGCGATCATGAACACAATGACAATAAGAGAGTCAAACGGTACATTTCGAAATACACTATCAATCCGTAAGTCGATTGCTGCAAATCAAACCTTCTTTGCATTACCAGTACTGAGACGTGTATACGTGCATAATGATCTAGTGCCATTACCCATGGAATGTCACATTTGATCGGCCAAGTGGCTGTGGGTTGTATGGCAGATTTGGTCTTGTGGCAACCAGGACATTTCGGAGCAAAACCAGAGATGATCGTCAAGGGAGGAGTGATTGCTTGGGCAACGGTGAGCCTGTTTGAAAAGCCATGTTGGAAAAGACGAGAGCCAACAGACGATCATTTTCCCGAACCAGATGGGCGAAGCCAACGCTTCGATCCCGACAGTCCAGCCCATCTATGGTCGACCCATGTGGGCCGTCGAACCCTCGTCAAAGGGTCATTCAGTAGTTTGGACCAGTCAAGCATCCATTGATAACGGTCAGTCTCTATTCTCACCACTGCATGAGGATCTCATCAATTGACTTGTGTCAATGCGATCTCTTGTTTCAGGCACCATTGCATCGTACGGACTCAAGAAACGGGCAGAGCCGGTCGTGAATTGCAGAAAGATATCAAAGAGGGATATGAAGCACAATGATTCTTTGCCCGCCATGGAAGGTGAGTCATGCATTGCCGGCCGACACGTCTGGTCTCCAAAGACTCAACGACATGTCCAATTTTCAACAGTCGACCCTGAAACCTATGAAGTCCACGCAGATGGTGTACTATGTGATGCTCCACCGGCCACCAAAGTCGCCTTGGGAAAGACGGAATTTGTTTTCTGAGCCATGTAGGCAATTACACCAGTGGGAAATGGATATTTGCATTACGACCCACGTCAAGCCAGCAGCACAGTCTACTGCCCCTCGACCGGCCAGTCATTGGCTATGGGAAGCCTACGCATTAAGAGCGGTGGCGTTGTGTGGAATGTTGATTGAGAGTCTCTCGAGCATGATCACGCGCTAACATTCCTCCTGAAACTGAGACCGAACCTCGGTCACCTTGCCACCCCAACTTATATATAGGGGTAGTATTCTTTTCTTCTCATACTCATGTTGCTTGTCCTCTCCTTCGTTGGCAGCACCTCTTCGCCTCGGAGGCAGAAGTGAACGGGACTCTTCAAAGCATGCCACCCTCTGACTTTACCTACGGCGTGACCTTGAGTGGCTTGGGCAAAGGTGGTAAGACATTTGAGTTTCGCCCAGACCCCTATTTCTGCCTCTTCATGTCGCCCATTTTTCTAGTCGACTTCAACAGTCTGAAATCGTTTTTTGCGTATGCATGTGAGTACACTTTTGATCGGATTCATTGCGCAACTGTGTATATCAACTTACATTCACTTGCATATAGCAACCGACATAAGCTTTGGGCCTCTGAAACCATCACTCAATGACACTTTTACCATCGAGTTGAATGTTCTCAGCAAGTTTGAGGTTGACAAGATCATGGCGGCCCGGGACAAGTTGAAGGCGGCTGGCATGTACGTCGCCTGATGTTGCTTTTATGTCGAAACCAAGCTCACTGCACGGAAATAATGAAACAGCTCCATCTCGCCCCTCTCCATCAACCACAGTACCCTGTATCCTGAGAGGAGCCACTCGGGAACTCAGGGTGATCTCAACGACCCGCCCTTGCCTCTCTCTCTTTTACCACATGCTGCTTCTCAAGACCTTGATTCGCGTGCCAAACCTGGGCCGGTGTTCCCCTCCGCCAAGACTCGACAAGATGAGCTGCCCAAGAATGTCTATGTGCTCAATCTCCCCTTGGACATGAGTCAGTGAGTCGACCTTGGCTGGCTTGGCAGGCTGATTGTTTTGATTGCGACCATGGCCCCTATTTTCTTCAGGTCCGAATTTGAGAGTGTCTTTTCACACTTTGGAAGGATCGAGCATGCTTGCTTGTTATCGATGCTAGACTCTCTTGGAAGGAGAAGGTAAGTGGCAAAGGTCGATTGGCCGAGAACGCTGACATGCCGAGACTTGACATGCTACCGATAGGGGCTTTCTCCTTATGCGTACTTATGAAGAGGCTTGCGACCTAGTCAACAAGGCGCAAGGACAGATCTTGAGGTGAGAGAATGGATTCAATGGCACGAAAAAATGACATTTGAGCAAGCGTTACTGATTGCTTGACTCTATCACAGAGGTTGCCGACTCGAAGTCTCGTGGGCCCAAGTACAAAAGGGTTCCCAACAAGAACTCAACTCCAGTGAGTTAACATGAATACTGTAGCCTGTTTCAAAGAACAAATCTGAGTCTACTTGCTGGCGGACAGGCAACCGGGCAGCATTTTCTCGATTCAGGCCCCCACCTGACGATACTCGAAGATTTGTTACACCTTCTTACAATAATGGTCCTGCCCCCAATTTTCCTTCAGACTTCTCGAGACCTACGTCAGCTCCTGCTCATTCAAACTCTAGGCCACCTTCGGTGTACGGTAATGATGCTATAAGCTCTCAAAATCAAGTACCAAACAAGAGTCAAAGCTTGACTGTTATCGCGGAAGGTTTGGTGAGTTGATTTTCATCGTATCCAAGTCGTCTCATTCCGCTGACGCATGTCGAGAGACTTCTTGCAGTGCGTCAAGGCGTTTCCCACCATCGATAGCGTCATTAGAGGATTCTTGCCACGAGGTGATATCACTGGCGCCACCTTTCTACCCGATAATGCCAGTGGCGAATCTATCAATCAGATCACTTATACACGCAGCGCGTCTGTCACTTTTGCCACTCTCCCAGAAGCAAGCAATGCAGTGTCTTGGATGCATGGCAGATTTTATGGTGGAAAACAAATCAGAGTACGATTTGAAGGCGAACCGTTTGCTAGGAGGCTCAAGAGACCCTGTGCACCTGCGCATCTCGGCATTCAAGATCAGGCTCGATATATCGGACCGAACGGAACTCCTCATCCTGGACAGGGACTTTTGACTCCACTGTCCCAGTGGTCGACCCCGCCTGTGACTCCCCTGGACCCTCCAACACCTGGGTCGTCTGCTCAGTCCTCGCAATTCCCCAATGCCATGGAACACGCTCCCAGCGATTCTCTTGGTCAGCCATCTGCAGTACGCCCTCCAGTCCAATACGACTTTCTCCCTCCTCGAAGAGACTCGGCACAATCCGACAAGCCGAATGATACTTCGGTACCCATGAGTCTGACACCTTTATCCGCCCTTTCTTGGTCAGGCTCCGAATTCAAGCCCAGATCCATGCCTCCTGATAGAAACCCTTCAAAGGACTCTTCTCCATTTGCTTCTTCTCTTGTCACCAATGAAGACATTCAGCTGAACGAAGAAAATGATGTCTTGGGAATCCTCGCAGGCTTGTCTTGTGATGATGACGATGTCGATGATGTCGTTTGGCAACGTCAGCAAAGTCAAGCTGAAAACTTTGGCCCTATCGGACAAGGCAGAAGTGCTACTGGAGCCGAGGCCAACCTCTTTCATTGAAGGCTCTAAAGGCTGAGATAGGCCTTACAACGCCCGCTACTGGGCGAACTGAGCACCACAATCTTGAAACCGATGCCACGTTATTCACTTCTACATACAACTTCCTGATATTTTTGCAGGCGTGCCGCACTTGTTGGTCCTGCCTCACGACCTTACGATGGTCCTTTTGTCTTTAGTAATCGACTTCAGCACGGGTACCTTACATGATCGAAGTGAATTGATCTTAGAATTTTTTTGTAATGCATCGAGCGATACCAGAATAGATCGCCTTTTCCCAGTACAGTTGTGATATCTTCTGATATATGATATAATCGACGTGGTCACTCTAATCTTAGACATTCAGAGTAGCAGCCTGAATGTTCTTGAGGGTCTCGTCATAAGGCTTGAGAGCAGGCTTGACCCATTCAGCGATGAAGTTGTCGACTTGCTCAGGCGCCCTTCCAATGAATGTCGAGGGGTCCAGGAGCGCGTCAAGCTCACCCCAGATGGGCTTGAAGTAGTCGTCCTTTCGGATGCGCTCAATGAGATCGTTTTCTCCACCTTGTTCCTTGACGACAGCGCCGGCTTGATGGGACAAGACTCGAATCTTTTCGTGGCACTCTTGACGGTCACCACCAGCCTTGACAATGGCCATAATGACGTTTTCGGTCGCCATGAATGGCAACTCTTGCGATATCCGTCGAGCAATGACCTTGGGGTAGACGACCATACCCTCGGAGATGTTTTGCAAAATGATCAACAAGGTATCGGCGGTCAAGTAGGCTTCGGGAATGGCGATTCGTCGGTTAGCACTGTCATCAAGCGTTCGCTCAAACCATTGAACACTGTTGGTCATGAGAGCGTCCTGTTGAAGGATCATGAGGTGTCGAGCGAGGGAACAGGCTCGTTCAGAACGCATGGGGTTCCTCTGTGGATCAAAGGGACGTGGTGTTCAATACCAGTCCTTGCTGGGGGCAGAGTGGTGAAATTCACAGTGACATACCTTGTAAGCCATGGCGGAACTACCGATTTGGTCCTTTTCAAAAGGTTCCTCGACTTCTTTCAAGTTGGCGAGCAATCGGACTGGGAAAGGACCAGAGTCACAAGAGACAAATCAGACACGGAAGCATGTGAGTGCAACATCAAAAGGGACTTACTGTCTGTGCAGATCTTGTGAACGGTGGAACCAAAGCTGGCCAAAGGTCCAAGAACGTCATTGTCAATCTTTCTCGAATAAGTCTGACCAGTGACGGGGTAAGCATAAGGTAGTCCAGAGAGCTCGGTGACACGCTTGTCGAGAGCCTCGACCTTGGCATGATCACCGTCAAAGAGAGCCAGGAATGATCCCTGAGTACCAGTGGTTCCCTTGACACCCCTGAAACCGATATCGTTCCTAGCCCTCGTGAGGTTCCTCAAATCCCACAAGAGCTCTTGAATCCAAAGAGTAGCACGCTTTCCGACAGTAGTCAACTGAGCTGGTTGGAAGTGGGTGAAACCAAGCGTGGGGAGATCTCGGTAAGTGTTGGCAAAATCAGCAAGACGGGAGATGACGGTTGCGAGCTTGGGCAGGAGAATGTCGAGCCCGTCACGGAGGAAGATCAAGTCGGCGTTGTCAGTGACGTAACAAGAGGTAGCACCGAGATGAATGATACCAGCGGCCTCGGGGGCCATGATACCAAAGGTGTGAACGTGGGCCATGACATCGTCTGTATCCAACGTTCGCACGAGTCAGCGGTCGTGTTGGGAGAGGAGGCTCTTTCAGAGCGGCGATGCACTCACGACGTCTCTTCTTTTCCTCGACAGCAGCGATCTTGAACTGCTCCTCGTCGAGGTCCAAGTGGCCCTTCATCTGCTCGATAGCCTTGTCGGAGATGGGAAGGCCAAGCTCCTTTTCAGCAATGGCAAGGTTCAACCAGAGCTTTCTCCAAGTCCCGAAACGAGTCTGTGGAAAATTCGATAGAGTGAGGGGCCGCAGACAAGGCGTCAACTCTGACGATGCTACTGACACTTGGAGAAAAGAGTTGACACATTTCCTTGGAAGCATATCGACTGTGAACAGAGTCAAAGAAACTTGTTCGTCAGTGCATTGAAAACAAACAGACAACAACGCGGGATGTTACCTGGTGAGAGGGGTCTGATAAGTGTCCATATTGTTCAGCTCAAGTTGATCGTCTAGGCTTCGGGAACAAGAGTATCAAGAGAGCAGTCGAACAAGATAGTTTTTGGACAGAGCTCTTTGGCAGATGCTGCTGCTCGTTACTTTTAGCGAGCGAGTAAGCATCGGGCAACGTGTTTCAGCATTCTCGCCGTCGGGCGTCGCGCCCAAAAATCCGTGACTCCGTTCTCATCCGCTCATGTATGGATTGAGCACATTCAACTGTCTGGTTCTCAACTTGACTCTAATGCTTGCACAGACTCACAAAGAGTCCTCTAGGATGGGCAGTTTGGAGTTGTGTAAACTGAGTTTGAAGAGATGTGAGTCACGTGACTGCTCTGTGAAGCTCTCGTGACGCGTCTTGCCCAGTACTTGACGTATTTGGATCCGCGATCGCGACGTCGATTGTCCACTTTCTAAACATTGAGATTCCTGAGAATAGGGGTCAAAGGTCTAACAATTCAAGCCAGTAGCACAAGTGTCGATATACATCACTTTATAGGGCACGGCCTAGAAGGAAGGAGTGACTCTCGCCAGACATCTTGCCTCTTGTCGTTTCTACATCAATCAGGTTCAAACGATGCCGGTTGACGAGACCAGGAAAGGTTCAATATTCAAGGATGTGGTCTTTTATCTTGACGAGAGCATAGCTCTTGATGCACGAGAACGTGTAAGTATCGCACTCAATATTTCACTCGTTGTCTATCAATTGATATCATCGAGTGTGTTTCCTCAATCAGTTGAGAGGATTGCTCCTAAATGATCTTGGCACCGAGGCACCACCTTATCAGCCTCCAAAAGGAACTCCCAATTCGCAAAATGCTGAATCGCAGCCCCATCTAGCACAGCCGCGATTTGACATTGCGTCTACGACACATATCATTACTGAAGCTTGGAATTTCCCCGAAAACAATTGGATCGATTATGACAACACCCAGACCGAAAGACTTGGAAAGTCATTATGGATCGTAAAACCGGCTTGGGTTATCAAGAGTCTACTTCATGATGGTCAGGGTCCAGAGTTCTACTCGGCAGACCCAAAAATGATCTTTTCATCCACTATACTCCATTGCGCCGAAGGCCTACTCCGTGGTGACGTTGCAGCCATAACAGGAGTCGTGCAGACATTTGGAGGCCAATGTAGAGAGGCAATGACCAAAGAAGTGACCCACATCGTCATGGCCAATCGCTCGGATGAGATCATTCAAGCCATCAGGGATGCCAACCTGCACATTTCTATCGTGTGCCCCGAATGGATTCATGCATCTGTGGGAATGATGCGGCTGGCTCCGGAAAAGGCCTACGAATACACAATTGCCAGCGATCCGATCATCCGAAGAGAAGATATTTACAACGGTGTAGAACCTGCCTCAAAGAAGATGACAGAAATCACGATGGAAAAGACACGGGATCAGTACCTTGGAACTGATGAGTATCAAAAGGCTCTCTGCTGGGCTGCCAGACAAGATTCAGACAACCCACCCAAGATCATTGACCCAGCCGATTTCAAGAACGATGTGCTTCAAGGCAGAAAGATCTTGTTTGGTGCTGAACTAGAGATAGGACATGAATACAAGGCATTGCTCGATTTATGCGCAACGCGTTGTGGAGGTGTAGCGTTGGAGGACGAGTCGCAAATGGCCGAAACCGATATTTACGTTACCAAATGGAGAGAAGGTTCGAACTTTGCTCGAGCGGTCAAGATGGGCAAGACTATTGGGACGCTATTGTGGTTCTTTCACATCATCAAGATCGGGCGTCTCACGTCTCCCCTGGACGAATTGTTAAACTACCCCGTTCCGAGGGAACCAGTCGAAGGATTTTCGGAAATGAGGATTGCAGTGTCAAATTATACGGGCGACACGAGAGAGTATGTCAAGCGAATGATTGTCTCCTTGGGCGGGTTCTGGACAAATAGTCTGTCCAGGACGGGCAACACTCATCTGATAGCTGCCAAGTAGGTCTGATGGTGATGGATGATACAGCGTTGGCACGTAATGTGACTTACCCGACTCTACATTGATAGTCTTGACAGCCCAAAGGTCGACAGAGCTCGCCAATGGGATATCACCATTGTCAATCACTTTTGGCTGGAAGATTGTTTCATCAAGTGGGCCAATGTCGGTGTCGGGAACCCACGTTACACTGATTTCCCATCAGGCATCAACTTCATGAACATGCTAGGAAGAGCACATTTGTCGCAAGACAGTATAGCGCCCTACATTGAACGAGCACTCATTCTGGCGGACGAGGAAGATATGGGCGAAGTAGAGCAAAACGTCAAGCTGGGTGCCCCATCCCAGACTTCGAATCCGTCGGCGGGTGCTCGCGAAGCCCAGGCCAATCTTTTGAATCAACAAGATGTCCTTGCGGCCGCCGGAGCTGTTGCAGGCCCTGTCAGCGAGGACGCCGATGTCACATTGAAAGCCAATGCCCAGATCCAACAAGCCGATCAAGAGCTCAGAGAACATGTCGAGACAGAGGCATCTGAGGATGTGCAGATGCAGGAGGACCAAGGGCAAGAGCTGGAGAAAGAGAACGCACCAGAAAAAGAAGATGTACCAATGCAAGACGCAAAAGCCGTGGATGAGACCACAGTTCCCATGGAAGTGGACGCTCCTCGGCCACATGTAGCGGAGCAGAGCCCGGCTCCTGCTGTTGAAGACTGCTCAGAGACATCAGCAAAAGAGACGTCAGTCGAGAAGACTGAAGATGTTCAGAAACAAGTGGCAGCTCAAGAAGAAACCGAGTCTACCTCACGGGGCAAGAAGCCCAGGAAAAAGGCAGCCAAGTCTGATGAGAAAGACGAAGCAAATCCTCCGCCTCCTTCCAAACGACAAAAGACCAATGCCTCTACAAGTACTCCACAATCAGAACGTGTTTCTTCAGAAGCACCAGAACCCACAACAGCAGGGCGGACCAAACGACAGGCCGCTTCCAAAGCCGGCAATCTGTTACATGACATGGCCGAGGATATGAACCGTTATCAAAAGGAAAAAAGCCGAAAAGACTTGATCCCTCCTTCTGAGCGACAGGCCGCGAGGGTGAATAGTGGCGAGGCGGGCAAAGCGAGAGCGACGAGCGTAAAGAGCGAGGATGTTGAGAGCGAAGGTCCACCAGCTGATGATCTCAAGACCAAGACCAAGAGTGCGGCCAAGACCAAGAGAGCCAAACCAGCGGCTAGGACTGCCAGATCTGAGAGTGTCGCAACACTACCAGACGAAGACGGCACAACACCCACACATCTTGTGGCGGTCATGACGACAGGTACCAAACTGACGGCAGCTCAGACCAAGGTGCGTTTTTGGCAGTCAGTTTCACTTGTTTCTTGTTGACATTGCTGATCTGATATGTCCATTGGATCATATCAGTTCTTCCGGAAACACGGCGCAAAGGTGACAGACAATCCGAAGACCTGCACGGTATGTTCATCGTCGATGCGCATTGCTTTGTGACCTGACGCGATTCAATGTGATCAACAGTATCTCGTGGCAGATGCTTTCAAGCGGACGCCCAAATTCTTGCAAGCAATGAACTATGTACCGACCGTTGTAACGTCGGCATGGGTGTCGGCATGTATGGAGGCCGATGCAGTGATCGGTATGTCACCAGAGAGCCTCGAGTCGCTCGAGTGCTGCGCTCGTGTGATCATGGCTGATGTCTATTGGTCTCTAGATGGTACCAAATTCCTTTTACGGGACAAGGAGGCAGAAAAGAAGTTGGGGTTCAGCTTGTCTGGCGCTCTTGAGCGAGCCCGGACGGTCAAGGAGACCGGCGGATTGTTTAAAGATTGCCGGTTCATCGTGGTGAGTGATCCGATTAACTATGCGTACCGGCACTTCCTAACGACTCGTCTCGAATGGATGTGCAGACTGTTGGCCTCAAAAGTCTGTTTGACACTCTACGCGATGTGGTCACTTGCGCCGAAGGGACTATAGAGATGCTTCAAGCGGAAAAGGTCGTACCGCCCAATGACGGCAAGACTTTTCTCGTCAGTTGCGCAGAGGACCGAGATGATTGGGACAGATTCGCGGCACAAGGCCTTCCTGTGGTGTAAGTTGACATTCGTCTATTCTCTGTGGGACTTTTAACTGATGGTGGTGCCGCTTTCCTGTAGAGATAAGGAGTATGTTTTGGGAGGGGTATTCGAGATGCGCCCCGACCTCGAAAAGCACAGATTGAAATGAGCAGGTGAAACCATCCGAGTTCGAGTCTTGACGAAACAATGTATCAAGTTGTAAAACACAGAGGACGTCATAGTCTACATGCATGGTATGTATCTAAATGTGCAAAATGTTGGTCGGACTCTTTGGTCTTTTGTATCAAAGTCTTGTGCCATGACGCTCGGTATGAGGCGTGCACCAGTGACATGCGGAGTGTGCTTCTGTGCCGGAATCCAGAGAGCGAAGAATCTTCCTGAGAGCGGCATCCTTTCTCTCTCAGATAGTCATGAACTTGCTTCCAAGTAGATGGATCAGTCGAGTAGGTGTCCAAGGTCTCTGGCCAGCTCTCATTCAGGTATCGCAGTATCCAAATCCGAATCCTCATCTGATTCTTGATCATCCGTGGGAAGTCCCACCAGAGATTGTTGACCATTAGACTGGTGCCCAGCTCTCCCATCAGCCTCTTTGGCAGCTTGGACCATCATCATTGCTTTGCCCATCCCTTGTTTGCCCGCAGTTCCAGGTGGCAGCACTTCCTTGGATTTTTCCTTGTCCCCGATAGCGTCCTTCCATTCGGTTAACCGTGCGTTTAGACCGTCTTTTGCTTGATTCAGACTGGACAAGAGGTCTTGGTAGTACTGCGAGTTGTCTTGGTTGTATACTTGGGTTGGAGCTGACGATGTTGTACCGTCTGAAGGGTCTGTGGGCTGAGGACGGGGTGTAAATGAAGACGATCCTGTGGCTAGTGTCGACGTTGGTGGGTCTACGCCGGTGGGTGGAATGATATTCCAGTCGATTGTCACCGTAGGAGCTGCCATGCTGAACCAGTCTTCTCTCCGGGTGACGAGTCGATTCAAGATGAGCAAGTTGGACGTTATCTGGTTGTTGCACTGGGGTGGAATGAGTAAGTTTCCGAAATTTAGATACGCACGGAAGACTGAGCGAGCTTCGACTGTTGTCTGTCGTCATCGCGATTGTACGATTGCACGATTGATACGATTGTAAACCATTTCATAGTCGAGGGAGAACAGTACACATCCAGCAAGACAGCTTGAAGAACATCTTTGGTATGCTAGTAAAGCACTTGCTAGTTGCATTCAGCTTGACTGCAGCCTCGGTGCACGCAGAGCAGCAGGATGCGGCCAACTTGCAGCGGACAGCAAATGTGAGTGTCACAGTGCCGGATACTCGATGGGCGATACGAAATTCACGAAATTCACATTGACTTGCAGGAGAGCCTGTTGTGGGGAACCTACCGGCCTCAATTGTACCATGGAGTCCGAAGTCGTCAATCCCAGAGTCTATTGACGGGACTGATGTGGCATGGCTTGAACGATTATGCAGCTCACCGTGGCAAGTCTCTGCCAGAATCTCTCTTGAGGCTTCAAACTCGACCTAACGCATTTTATTCATTTGGCTCTCATTGACATGACAGAAATCCGACACACATGCGAGCAGTCTGATGGATTAACCTCGTATGCCTACACCCAGCATGATGGACGACGGTATGCTGCACAAGACCTCGTCGACGGCAAAATCAACGTCAAGATATTCACGGCATTCTTGAAAAGCAAAGCGGGAGATGAATGGGCTGTCAGAGTCACAGGCGCAGCTATTGACCCTAGTATGTTGGTTCCTCTGAGTGCTACCTCTTTGCGTAAGCTAAGTTTCTGAGGTCGTCCTCGACGGCAGCTCGGATATCTCGAACAAGTCTGTTTTATCATTTCGGTTTGGAAGGTCTTGGCAGCCTGGAGCTCGAGTCTTCCGAAGACGACGACGACATTGTCTTGAAGGCGAGCCTCGCTGAGCTCGGCGATTATCGGATCAGAATCGTTGACCATCCAGACTCTGTCGTGGACCTCAAGGGAAATCATTACTCGGAATTTGTTGGTGCTACAGAAAAAACTACCTTTCTTGGTGTTCAAGTGCAATCGAGTGATGTTTGGAGGGCCAAGGGTACGAGACTCTTATCCAAGCCGGCCACCCATAGACTGTTGCAGATTATTGACATCACTGTTTTTACAGATGTGATTTCGCAATCCATCGTTGCCGAAGCCAGCGCCATCTTCCAAGGGCGGGATCCCAAATCCCCCCCAGACCCGTCCTACATGTTTAAATTGGGCAACAAGGTGCAGCCTGGCTCAAACTTGTTTGCTTTTCAAAAAGTCAAGGTTGGAGCCGATCCGTCCGGCGGTGGGCCATGGGGATTTGACGTGTTTTTCGAGAGGGTGGATACAGCGCACGAATGGACCTGTAGGTCGCCCACCTCGTTCCAATTTATTCGTGTTCCCCACGACTGAGTGCATCATTTTCTTGCAGACGATAGTTTGACCGCTGGGCTCGAGACCGAGTCTGAGGCTTACGACCGACGGTTTGCAAACTCCTTTAGTCTACCCAAAGAGTATTCATCCGAAGAGTATAAACGGTTCGCACAAGACATGACGGCAAGTACGGTTGGAGGTATCGGGTACTTTTACGGGCAGTCCATCGTGGACAAGGACTTTAAACAACCTTATGATGAGGATGGTGAAGATGACGAGGACGAAGATGATGAGGATGAGGATGAGGATGATTCCGAGTCTTCTCAGATCGTGCATTCATCAGGTCCTCGACTGACTGAACCGATGCAGTTGTTCACTGCAACACCTAGTCGCAGCTTCTTTCCCCGAGGTTTTTATTGGGACGAGGGATTCCATTTGGCAATTGTCGCTGATTGGGACAATGATTTGGCGTGAGTGTGACTTGCCACTGATTGTCTGACAGAAAAGCTCAAATCTAGTTGATTGAATAGACTCGACATTTTGAAGAGCTGGATGGACCTGGTCGATGAAGACGGTTGGGTTGCTCGAGAGCAAATCTTGGGAGACGAAGCACGCAGCAAGGTCCCTCCAGAGTTTCAAACGCAGTATCCGTCTTATGCGAACCCACCTACACTCGTCATGGCCGTCACCAAATTCATCTCCAAGCTCAAAGAACGTACACTGGATGATTCTCTCGATTCGCAACTCGGTTTCAATCAAGTCAAGGAATCCGAGCAAGGCGGTGCCAGGATCCATGAAGCGCGCTTGTCCGATACGGATCTCGCAGAGTCTTACCTCCGGTCCATCTACCCTGCGCTGCGTCGACACTATTTGTGGTTCCGTCGTACCCAACGAGGACAGCTACGAGAATGGAACCGCCGTCCCAAGTCACGAGTTGAAGCTTATAGATGGAGAGGCCGAACCGAGGAGCACGTCTTGACAAGTGGGCTAGACGATTACCCACGAGCTCGACCCCCTCATCCTGGTGAATTGCACGTCGATCTCATGAGCTGGGTCGGGTTCTTTTCGAGAACCATGGCGCAAGTCGCAGAGTACCTAGGTGAAGATGATGACTTGGCCGAATACGAAAAGCACGAACGTGGAGTCTTGGCCAATTTGGATGAACTCCACTGGAGCGAGCAAGATCAGGCTTATTGCGATGTGACTGTCAACGAAGATGGTGAGTCTCTGTTTCAACCCCCATTTTGAGCATCACTCATATGTGTCGTTGTTGTCAGATGAATCTGTTCATGTCTGTCACAAGGGCTACATCTCCCTCTTTCCCTTTTTCCTTGAACATATCCCCACTGACTCACCTCATCTCGGGCATGTTCTCGATCTGATCCGATCTCCCGAGCACTTGTGGTCACCTCACGGTCTCCGCTCATTGTCCATCTCGGACCCGTATTTCGGTCAAGGCGAAAACTATTGGAAGGGACCGATCTGGGTACAAATGAACTGGCTTGCTTTGAAAGCGCTTTCAGACAAGTACATGAAGGAACCAGGCCCATATCAGGACACTGCACGGGAGATTTACGCTGAATTGAGAAAGAATGTGATTGATAATGTCTTCAAGGTATGAGCTTGTGTCTTGGCATACTAGAGCTGTGCTAAACTCTTTTTTGATTGCGCTTGAACGACAGGAATGGAAGCGAACTGGATACATTTGGGAACAATACGACGCTCAAAACGGCGAAGGTCGTCGCAGGTGAGTCGGTTCAAGATGATTGCGTTTGCTCTCAGGACTGATATATACTAATCCCTTGGCAGTCATCCTTTTACCGGCTGGACCGCATTGGTGGTCATGAGTAAGTTGTGTCTCTCTTGCTTCCCCCAATGCGACGCTAACGGACATTTTGTCGACCTTGTGCAGTCATGACTGAGAGGTACTGAGAGGGTGACTCCCTAGGAAAACGTTGATCATGTACATGACGTCGTTTGTGTAGCTTCATAGACTGAGCATCGAGTATCGCATGAATGTCGTCCGACAAGGCACGATTCAACTATCAGATAACAGTCCGATGGTTGGGGTTGGCTTGAACCCACTTGTAGCTTGATACAAGCGATTCTCGATCCTCCAACTAGGTCCAATAGTCTCGACGAGGGACTCGACGGAGCAATAGTGTCCACTCAGATTTGGGGCGTGGATGTTTCGAATCCCCGCTCTCGCTCGACGTCATTTCTCAGCTCAAAGTGGTGGCACATGTAGTTCCCCCAACAGAGTCTGTCCTCTCTGGATGTCCCAGGACCGGCATGTGAGAGATTGGACATGACGAGGCGCCATGAAAGCATGAAAAGAGTCAAACGGGTCAAATGACTTTATTTAGCAAAGGTAACAAACCGAAAACGTGTCTTGAACCTGCTGAACACGCGCGCTAAGGCGTGGCAAAAGCCGGGGCCACAGCCCACATATGGGGCACCTCGTCCTCCCACTTACCCACTCTACTCCACCTTGCTTCTACTTCAGGACGAGCTACAGCCGGCGGTAGTTTTCAGCTGGACTCTGCTCGTATTTAATTTCAGCCGCCCCAGTCAAGCATGCGAGGGATGGATGACTCGGAAGATTACTGGTGGGAGATACCACCTCGAACAAGGCACCCATGAGTGGGCCTCTCTCTCCACGGGACAAGATGACCAGCCATGCTTGAATGGCGGGGGGTTTTGGGAACCTGCTTTTGCCCTTTCGGGTGTTCCAGCCTCTGAGTGTTGCTAATGGTTATTCTGTATAACCGTGGACGAGGAATATATAATCTGCCAGGTTGATTGAGGGTACAGTCGTATCACTTATCACTCGTATGTGGTGAATATATCTTGTATCAGCAAATATAAAACACGCTATACGAGCCAACGTTTGAGCTCTTCCAGTCTCTCATTACTCTCCTCATATCTGGTAGATTGTGGACAAGAGGGTCACATCGCAAGGCCTAGGAGACCATGTGGGGGTTCAGCTTCAAGCAGTATATTCGGGGCTTCAAGCCGCCACCCATCAACGACGATGTCATTGTCAAGTGAGCGTGCCCTATGCTGTGCACAGCAAAAAGAGTCGTTTCTAATCTCCTTTTCTGTGGCTAGCCCCCTGAAGCTCTGTCGATCCATTGATCTCAAAGGTTGGCTCTTGCTCTTGTCAGGTTGGCTTGCTTGGACAGTTGATGGATACGACGTGAGTCATCTTTCTCAAATGCAGTCTACATGCTTTGCACAGCTCAACTGTGGACGTCATGGTTTGAATCCGTCAAACAGTACTTTAGTGTCAGTTTGACCGGTAAGTCGAAAGAGCGGACGGGAGTGGCAAATGATAGCGCCTGCGAGGGCCGGTGGCTATCGCAATGTTGCGCTCAACGTCGAGGCTAAATCATTGATTTACATATACCTACAGTCAATCGACTGGCAGCCCAATTTGGCAAGACGACAAATCAAATTACTACCGCCATCACCTTGACCTTGTTGTTCCGATCTGTTGGAGCGGTCATTTTCGGCGTCCTGGCGGATCGATTTGGACGAAAATGGACACTGGTCTGCAACTTGCTGCTCGTCGCCATTTTCGAGCTTGGTTCGTCTTTTTGCAACGACTATAGTTCCTTTTTGGCAGTCCGATCTCTTTTCGGGATTGCCATGGGTGGTATCTGGGTGAGTCTGTCGAAATTTCAACTCGAGAGAGATGGTGCATGTACTCAAAACGACCACGAGTGCACAGGGTTTGGCGGCATCTACCGCCCTCGAAAACGTTCCCATCAATGCGCGAGGTCTGATTTCAGGTTTCGTACAGCAAGGATACGCTTGTGGTTACCTCATTGCCGCCGTCGTCAATCTCACCCTCGTACCGTCCAACAAGCACACCTGGCGATCTCTATACTGGGTCGGTGTTGGATTGTCAATCTTTGCTGCCTTGTTCCGTGCTTGCTTGCCCGAGAGTGAATCCTTTATCAAAGCGAGACAAGAAGCAAAAGCCCGGGGATCCACGGGTCATAACCCAACAAGGCAGTTTCTGCACGAGGCCAAGGAAATGTTGAAGACGAATTGGATTCGAGCCATCTGGGCCAGTGAGTGCATGGGGAAAAAATCGTTTGATGATAGTGATCTGACCAAACCTACCAGTCTTTTTGATGACGGGATTCAATTTCTTGTCCCATGGTTCCCAGGATCTGTACCCTACTTACCTGTGGGTTTTCAGCCGACCTCGCTCGCACGTGTAATATAGGCTGAACCATGTTGAACAGTGAAAATACGAAGCTGCTCTCCTCGGAGCTGGCAAGCAAGGCAACCATTATCGGAAACTGTGGGGCCGTATCTGGAGGTATCATTGCCGGTTACTTTTCGCAATATACCGGTCGACGTCTTGCCGCCATCATCATGCTCATTGTAACCGCAGCATTCATTCCCCTGTGGATCATTCCAAACTCGTTTAGTGGATGTGAGTATGGAACAACTCGGTTTCATTGGGACTCTCTGGCTGATCGAATATCACAGTGGCTGCCGGCGCCTTTTGTATGCAGTTTGGCGTTCAAGGGGCCTGGGGTGTTGTTCCGATTTACCTGTCCGAATCCTCGCCTCCTGCATTCCGAGCGTCCTTTGCTGGTATTGCGTATCAACTTGGTAACATGGCAAGTAGTGCGTCTGCCCAGATTGAAGCACGAGCCGGTGAAAACTGGAGGACAACCAAGAACGGAAAAGATATTCCCGACTATGCAAAGGTTCAAGGTACGTTGCATTGTACGATACGCGTGTCCATGGTTGGCACTGACCTTTTGTCACCCCAGGTGTACTGATCGGAGTCGTCATCGGATGGACATTGATCTGGATTCTCTGTGGTCCTGAAAACGTAAGTCTGGCTGCTGCTGCTCGACAAGACATGACGCACAGGTGTTGAATCCCCATCTTCAAACAGCACGGAAGTCACTTTGAACAAGCCGTTGCCACCAACACGGGTGCCGGTGCCATTCGAAACGCAGACTTGGTCGCACCCCACCGTATCACGGACCAAGATGATATTCGTCCCTTTGAGCCCGAAAGCAGTTTGGGTGAAAAGGGCATGGCCAAGAACGAGTTTGAGCACTATGAACAGCGTGTCGAGGATCCCGCACTGGCAGGACCGGTCGCAAAGTGATGAATGGAATGTTGAAATGGAAAGCTTCTTTCGAGGGCAGAGGGACAATCTTGGTAATAGCATATATTTCCATATGAATGGCTATCGTGTTTGAGCACCTGTTGCGTATTGTCTTGAACTTGGTTTCAAGGCAGGCAGAGATGCCATGCCGTGTGCAGCCTTGTAATGGTGCAGAAGTGGCATACACTGACTGTCACTAAACGACTCTTGAACTCTCGAGACAATTACATGTACTCGTAGTGACAAAAAGAGCGTAGCGATCCAGCTGGAATTCTGGCTGGTGTGTCTTGAAGAGTCTATGTTTAAAACAAAACACTTGTATAGTATGTGCAGCCGCGTTGGCCCAATGGTAAGGCGTGTCTTTCCTAAGAGGATGAGGACGAGATTCTGGGTTCGAGCCCCAGGCGTGGTTTCTTTTTGCCCGGTTTTTGCGTGGGTCTACCACTCCAAAAGCTATATCATTGGAAAGCCCTTGATCTTGGCTACCGTTTGGTCCAAGTGTCATCTTTTTACAGCTTGATTTGAGCCAGTGGTGACGTTTTGAAAACGACGAGTCGCGCGAGGTGTTGCGTGAAAAATTGCGCATGTTGCGCGCGGAAAGCACATTTTGCGACATGAAATTGGTACAGTGCCAGAAGTCCAAAACGTCAAATGTTCAAGAAGTTTTACTTGGGGCCTGTCAGCGTCGAGTCAAGGAAGCTTTATGAATCCATGACAGTATTTGAGCTTTATCATGAGGTCATGTACAGATTACAGATTCCCGCAGGATGCATTACGCACATGTGGGTACACAGATTACCCAACCGCTACAGCGCTCTCATTCGAGATTACTTTAAGAAACCAGATTCAAGAATAGAAAGAGGTATGACAGGGACAGTTCCTACAGGATCAAGTGTATCTTCAGACATTGCATGTTCCGCGGGCGTGAGTGGGTCATTGCATTGTTCCGTGCTGATTGAAGGGGGCGCCTCCAGTCCGAGGGGCCGATGCCTTTGAGGACTTCTTGGTTCTGGCCATGTTGCAATCACTGAGGGACACAAGGAGTGAGACAGAATCGATGTTGACATGTGTTCGAAATGTCGTGCGTGACAAGGCATAATAACGTGAGAAATTGCAACGTGATCCAAACAGTGTTCAGACGGAACACCCACCTGATGAAAAACGAATCTGACGAATTGACGTGCTTGGACGAATGGGAAAAGAGGCCTTCGATGGGATCGCTTTCGCAGGTTCTGCAGCTTGGCACAACAGGCTCTTTGTGAATCTTGTGGGTTTGTTCTCCCATCATAGTTGGCTCGGTTTTGAAAGTGAGTTACTCGAAAAGCAATGTTGCGACAGAATTGTTGTCGATGCTGATGATTTGGGTCGAGTTTGCTGACAACCGCTGAGTCGAGCTGGCTGACAGCCGCCTCGAGGGGGTGGTAGAGCTGTATATTACCCCCGGAGTTGGAGGGACATAAAAAGCCGGGGCAGGGTGTGTGCTGGTGCTGGCTTGAGGAGTTTCACCAATTGGAAAGGGAGGAATCTCAGTAATCGGTGGTAGATAGTTTGCCGTCCCAGAAGGAGACCGCGAGAGTGACGAATTGAACCAGGATTCCGCTGCCCGCGGAGAAATGACTTGAAATTGTGTCGCAGGAGGATGAGCTTCCTCAACAACTTGATTTTGAGTCTGAGTCGCTCGTTGAGAGCGATAGTAAGATGGTTTGGCTTCCTCGTTAACCAACCAATCGGCTAAACGACGCCGTTCGACCCTCAATGAAGCTTTTTCCATTCTAGCACACTGGAGATCTCGAGTTGCACGAATCCCTTGACGGTGCTCTGGCTTGAACCAAATCTCTTGTGAGTAGGAAGATCCGTCTCTCAAGTCTGCAAAGAGTTCAGTGAGATTGTCAGAATCCCAAGGCCTCTCTCCAATCAGGGTCGGCCTTTGCGCCTCGGGTAACGCGTTTCGTGCCTCAAGGTAGTTGTTGTACGCCCTGTGCATGGCGCTGGTGCGAGACTTGACTGAGGCGGCAATGTGTTTGCGCATCCGATATCCTGTTCCCGATTGCTTGCACTTGTCAAGCACCAACTGATGGTCAACGCATTTCAACTCGTGGTTGTCCAAAGCCTTGTCATATTGAGTCCATAGAGCCCAATTTGCAACGTCTCTTGCTTCCTGGCTCTCCATCCAAGTCCGCATGTCAGAGTCTGACGGCCGAGGGTGATCGTCAGATTTCTCCAAGTACTCCATGAGCTGGGTACGAGCCTCGAGAAGAGCTTGGTGAGCTTCTGCCAGTCTCTCAGCAATCTTCCACTTGGGGTCCTCGGAGTTGAGTCTCGCCATCCAGTCGCGACGCTCCAAAGCTTCCCCAGACTCTACCAGGATATCCTTCGGAACAATGTTGCGACATAGCTTTTCAAGATCGACGCCTTCCTCTTGACACAGGTCACATTTGACCATGTTGACGTTGGCGGTGCTAGACTCGAATCCCACTTGACGTTGATCATTGTTAGGAGTGATCAATGCTTGCTGGTACCGGACCAGCGAATCAAGAAATGCCCTTTTAGAGCGCAAGACAAGAGACAATCGGTCGTTCAAGAGTGCGTCGTCTCGGTGGTTTCCAAGAGTGGTGTCAATTCGATCGGACCGCCCGTCGATTAGAGCAGGGCCCGTCATACTACCCGTCACGTCTGGTATGCCAGGAGTCTCTGTGCGGCTCGACAGGCCGCTCGTGGCTTCAGACAGGCTACTGCTTTGCCTATCGCTCTGGATGGGTGCCGGGGTGGCAACCTTGCGCCGAGTCGACTTAGAGTATTTGCCACGGTACCCTTGGTGACCTTGGCAACCTTGTTCTCTGGAGGCATGTTGACGTTAAGTCGGTAACGTATAGTGTGAATTCGAAGTCGATGAATCAGTTTATTCAAGGGCTTGACGTTCTGCGACTGACGGATGTCGACATTCGAGTCCTCGTTCGTCATTTCTAGCCAGCTTGGTCGCCGACGCCTTTCGTATCCCGTAGAGGTGAGCCGATCTGTGCTCGACACAATCCCGACCTTCAGAGCAGTGGTTCGGAAGCAAGTGTAAAGATATGACAGAGTCACCTCTGTCAAAGCTTTGCAGCTGAATTTGTTTTGTTTCCCAGTTCAGCAAAGAGTTATCTTGATCAAGTATTTTACCAGTCTCAAAGCAGTCAAGCGTTCAAGTTGAGAATAATTGAAGGTGGGTTGGAAAGGTGTTGGACTTGTAGACTTTGAGTCAGGGGACTTTCCAATAGATTCCGAGGCTGCTTGGTCCTTGAGAGGAGTGTCGGCAAAGTTCCGGCGGGATCGTCGGCCAAGAAAAATCGGGAGGCCTAGACACTCTGGCTTGACGTGGATGTTGACATCCGCGCCGTTCCAGAGATCATCCGGGGACAAGACATCCAAGAAAACTTTGCGTTGCAGCCCAATGGCCGCAAACCAAAGTCCTGTGCAAAATAATTCAGTTTTGAATGCTCATGCGAGGATGTTGATAAGACACGTACCAATATCAAAAATCACATTCTTCTCATGTGATGTGGTCCTCAGGTTGAAGATCATCTTCAGTGAATGGCGGCACTGGGAGTCACAAGAGCGCACGACGTACATGTCAGTGACCATTGGTAATAATGCGGATGCGCGGATGCAATATAAGATCCGCGCACAGAGAATGTTGAACATCTGGAACGCACCTGTTGATATCCCTTCAACCTGGTCAAGATAATCTCAGTGTCAAACCCTTGACACTGACCTTCCCCGTCGAAGCATCGACGGAGTTTGACCTCGCTCCAAGAAAGAAACCCATTGTAGGACTGGGTTGGCAAGAGTGAGCCTGGTCTGGCCAGGATGTACATGTACACCAGGTACAAGAGGTTGTTCTGGGCCCCAAACACGTCGTCGGACGACATGTTGTATTCCATCATGAGACGGAGCTCGTTGGGGCCGAACAAGACGTTTTGGCGCACAACAGTCTTGAGGTTGTACTTCTCGCGCAAGTTGGCGCACGTCTTGGCCAGTTCCGCCTCGAGTTGCTTGAATTCGTCCATTGACAGGGGGGGCGAGCAAGAAGATTTTAGAACGTCCCAGCATGGCACATTGATTGCCAGACCGCTGGCACCAAATTTGAAGAAATTTGGTGGCACGTTCTATGATACAGGGGCAGAGAGTCGGCCAAGCTTGCCATGAAGGAATTCGTAGGAGCAGTCACACATACCTTGCAAGAGCCCAGTGTTGGCAAGCTCTTGCCCTACGGC
The DNA here is from genome assembly GCA_039545395.1 of Filobasidium uniguttulatum. NCBI lineage: Eukaryota > Fungi > Basidiomycota > Tremellomycetes > Filobasidiales > Filobasidiaceae > Filobasidium > Filobasidium uniguttulatum. The sequence continues at coordinate 434,818 of BCJK01000013.1, read as the reverse complement.
CGAGGGCTCGAAAGTCTTGACGTGGGCAATCAAGTCTTTCAAGACCGCCAAGACCCGGCGCCTTCGGGCAGGGGCAGTTGGCCACACGACCAGGAAGACTAAAGATTCGATAGATTAAATCAGCGCTCGTTCTAGTCAGTGTGCAGTAGCGACAAGCAAAACGCACTCCCTGCTTTCTTGGTCTAACCAATTGATAGCGTTGATCCCGGTTTCGGCCTCGATTTCGGCGGCCACTTGTTCAGTCGTCTTGACCCCTTTTTGAGGGTCGACCGAGATGTCGAACGCCATGGCGTTGGCGAGCAGCGAGGCAGCCGCGATAATCTCATCAGTTGCAGTCGTAATGGCGAGCTGGGGCTGGCCGGTGAAGTACTGAGAGCCTACATGGAACCTGAATCGATGTTGCAACATCTGATTGTGCTCGTCGCGCAGCGCCTGGAAGCCCATGATAGCATGATATATGATACCACCTAGTAGTGCGAGACTATAACTGCTCCTTGCGGCGCGTTGGAAGATGCTTGCACTGGTTCCAAGCCACGCCAGCTCTTATTAGTTTCGGAGAAATCGGAACGAACGGAAAGCCGTTTCAACCATGTGCTTCCGAAGGATCCTGACCGTCCAGAGCTTTTCAAGATCGACGCCTTCCTCTTGACACAGGTCACATTTGACCATATTGACATTGGCGGTGCAAGATTCGAGTCCCACTTGATGTTGATCATTATGAAATACGGGAGTGATAGGTCGGCCTCCATGAAGCGTAAGCAGACGCTCTAATGCAATTGTAAAAAGTAAGCAAGGGTGATACAGGCTAGGCAGGAACTATGACTCTTACCTGCCCTGGTGGCATACGGTAAGCGCTCGAAACCTACAATTGTGCACTCGTGAAGCCAATGTCGAAAAGTTTGTTTTATCAAAGCAAAATCAACGATAGTGACATGATGCAAATCCTAGCAGACCAAGGCACAGTGTCTATCGATCTACCTATTGAGGGCACCTATTTATTTTTTTCACCAGACGTGACTTGAGAGAGCTGAAGTTGTAATTCGGCCAGCCGAATTTCCAACTCCAGCCTTTTGTTCTCTTCTTTGCTTTTTTGGGTTTTCTCTTGCAAGAGGAGCACCTCAGGCGTCAAGAGGGCTAACCGTGTGGCTTCATTTTGAGCCTCTTGAAGTCGCACGGGTAGTTCTTGAGCCAATTTGGCTTTTTGAAAAGTCAAGAATTTATCTTGACCAATCAATTGGTAGCCAGCGATCATTCGATCGATGTTCTTCAGGGAGTACCTGAGGATGTGAGAGTCACAAATGCCCTTGTCAGCCTTTTGCAAATTGATCATGTTTTCAAAGTCACTCACGTCGCTTCCAGCGCCTGAGCGTCACCCAGGACAAGCATCTCGAGCATCGCAATCAGCGAGCCCGCTCCCTTTTCGTTCGAAGACGGCTCGTCAGCCTCCGTCTGAACTTCCGCATCCGCGGCTTTCCTCTTCTTGGTCGTTTTACCCGGCGGACGACCGAGTTTCTTGGGCGCCGGGGCACTGGCTTTGCCCTTGCCCTTGTCCTTGTCGGACAATTCGCTGATTTTACTTGCGATCTTCGTGGCAAGGGTGCCCCCGCAAGCAGTCTGGTGAGCCTTTAATGATTAATCAAATATATTCTGGCCACAAGTGATTTCAAGTGGCGTGAGACGTACCCGACCTGCGTGATTGATGACTTCGCCCCTCTTTTCACACTGACGAAGGGATTGCCGCCCTCCATCGTCCGCAAGAGTGGGCACTCTTTTCGATGGACCCGGGTCCTCGATCAGGGTGATGCCAGGGTCGCTTTCAACGTCAGGCATGTTGCTCAATAACTTTTGAAAATCGGGGTAAGTCGCTCAATAATTTTTGAAAATAGGGAGGTTCCTGACTGTCCACAGCTTTTCAAGATCCACACCTTCCTCTTGACACAGGTCACACTTGACCATATTGATATTGGCGGTGCAAGATTCGAGTCCCACTTGATGTTGATCATTATGACATACGGGAGTGATAGGTCGGCCTCCATGAAGCGTAAGCAGACGCCCTAATGCAATTGTGAACAGTAAGCAAGGGTGATACAGGCTAGGCAGGAACTATGACTCTTACCTGCCCTGGTGGCATACGGTCCACCGTCATGGTTGTGAGCTCCGAAGTGGCCAGTCGAGCCCGTTCGGAGGGTCGAGCCCTCGGTCACGGGAGTCAATGTTGCGGTACGTGGTCGGACAGTTCCTACAGGATCAAGCACATCCTGAGAGCTTTCACGTTCGACGGGCATCCGTCCGTCATTGACGGATTCGGGGCTTTGGGAGAGCTGCGCTCTCTGGGTGCTCGGTCGAATGGGAGTCCTTGGAGCCGATGGCTTTGACGCTTTCTTGGTGTTTTTGGTCCTGACCAATTTGCAATAACTGAGGGACACAAGGAGTGAGGGGGGTGAATACACGAGAAAGGCAGTGATTATCTACGTTGAAAAGGAATAGCGGGACTTACGATTCTGGGTTGAAATATAGACACCAGAAGACCTGGAGTGGTACGTTGAATCCTCGCTTGAAATTGATGAGACTGACATTGCACAGTGGAGTGGTCTGGAAGTCTGAGCAATGAAAGAGGGAAAACATTCGAACTTGGCCTCGCTGCTGAGACCCGCCTTCTCCATCAACTGGAACAGGACGGCCCTGTATTTGTGGGAATCCATCATGCCAAAGCCGACGAAGTGTTTCCTGTTCGTTTTGATGAACTGGATCATGGCGGAGCTCAAGGTCATTTTCTTGAAAGACTCATGTATCAGGTCCACTCTCCCTTCCATTTCAGAGATACCCGGATTGTTGCTCGTAATGAAGATTTGATGAGAAACATTAGGTCCCAGCGGTATGTGGCACCGAACTTGGAGAAGTTTTGTTGCACATTCTATCATATGGGAGCAGAGAGTCAGCCAAGCTCGGCATGGAAAGAAATGCAAGGTCCACCAGTCGTACCAAGGTCAAAGGTCACAGGTCTCACTTGGTCTTCCAATGGCTGAACATGAGAGGTGAGGTTGGGTGCCATTTTTTTTTTTGAACCAGATGTGCTAGGGTGAAGAATTGTTTGTGGGAACTGATGATTTGAACAGATAGATAGTCAACCATGAGAGGCAAGGATCACTCGTTCTCCGCTGTCCTTTTATAGGCTTCTGGTACAGTGCTAACGATATCCACTGGTTAAATGGTCGTCGTGTTTGATGATTCATTGTCGTCAATTCACTCGTTGCTCGCTTGGTACGCCGCATTGATGGTCGTGAACTGAATCCCAGCAGCAATAGTAGATCGATAATCATGTCAGTTCTAGTCGTACACAGCCACATTAGGGTGATCGTCTGGTCGTCGATAAAGGTAACACAGCAGTCAGTAGTCAACGACGACGACAATCTCTTTACCTCTTGTCGCTCTCCTTTCCGACTGAATCGGATCTTCTCCCAGATGTGGACCACCAAGCAGGTCCCCTTGTTGACAGCCTGCTATGTATATGCTGTCTTGTTGATACGGGTTCACACTCTTTAGTGGTACGAGTACTCGAGTACGCATGTACTCATCGAGCGAGCGTCATTGTTGGTTTCAATCCGTCGAATCACATACTAGCTACTGTAGTACTGTATACAGAATATGCAGTGCAGTACATAGGTTCGACTCCCGTCATGATCTCTTTTTGCCATCTCTTGTGACCACCTCGAATCCCCACTGGACACACTGTTCGAAAGAACTGGACCTTGGCTACTGCTTGACCCAACCAGCACATTTTTACAGTTGGCTCTTGAAGGGCCACCATTCTACAGTAATAGACAAGGCCAGGTCACGTGAATTTTTGCGCACGAAACTTGAAACTCGTTGACTGGGGCTTGATAGCGAGTCACTCGTTCAAATCAGAGACTCCCTTGTCACCTTTGATTGAATAAATCCTTTCCACACTTGCCACCATCACGTCCCTCTTTTTCAGGCCAGCTTGTATCAAGAGTTCGCTTCGCATCGTCCCGAGATTGCGTCCTTGGTTCTCCAGAAACCTCAAGCACACCGTCCATCATCAACCTCTGACATTCAGAATGGCTTCCACCACTCAATATCAAAAGGGAGACCCTCTCTACCTCCCTCCACTCCCCGAGGTACCTGGAGCTGACGCAAGTGTCGCCGTGTTCGATGCCTATCGAGTCGCAGCGGCCAAAGTCGTCTCCGAGGCTGTCGGTGTTGACCTTGTCAAGGCCTACGAAGGTGTCGATATCGGCAAAAAGCAGGCCGACCTCTACGTTGCCATGCCTAGGTTCAGGCTCGGAGGAAAGCCCGATCAATGGGCAGAAAAGGTTGTCGCTCACTTTCAGCCCGACGAGTACTTGAGTGCTTGCTCGTCTGAAAAGGGTTTCGTCTCATTTACCCTCAACTACGATACCTTTACCCGACAAGTATTGCGACAGGTTCGATTGGCCACACCACACAATCAATCCAGCACGCCTGGTCCCCTTGACAAGGACGCCGCCAAGGGTGGGTACGGTTCCAACAAGACCGGTGCCGGCAAGCGAGTGATTGTTGAATTCTCATCCCCCAACATCGCCAAGCCCTTCCACGCCGGACATTTGCGATCAACCATCATTGGAGCCTTTACTGCCAACTTGCACGAAGCAAATGGATGGGAAGTTGTTCGAATCAACTACTTGGGAGACTGGGGAAAGCAGTTTGGATTGTTGGCTGTCGGATTTGAGCGATATGGTAATGAAAAGGACTTGGAGGAAAACGCCATCACCCACCTTTACCACGTCTACGTCAAGATCAACGCCGAGGCTGAAAAGGATCCCAGCATTCACGATGAAGCCCGAGCCTTTTTCAAAAAGATGGAGACGGGTGATGAAGAGGCACTCAAGATTTGGTCTCGATTCCGAGATTTCTCCATCAAGCGTCTCGAATCCACGTATGAGCGATTAAACATTCACTTTGACTCGTACAACGGTGAGGCCGCTGTCAAGATGGAAAAGATGGAGGAAGCTTTCAAGATGCTCGAGGAAAAGAACCTCATGGTCGAGGACCGCGGTGGTCTATTGTGTGACTTGGAAAAGTACAAGATGGGCAAGGTTGTCATTAAAAAGGCCGACGGAACGAGTATTTACATTACCCGAGATCTCGGTGGTGCCGCTCAACGATACGAAAAGTACAACTTTGACAAGATGATTTACGTCGTCGCCGCTCAGCAAGATTTGCATTTCAAGCAAGTCTTTAAAATGCTCGAACTCATGGGACACCCATGGGCTGACAGGCTCGAGCACGTCAACTTTGGTCTCGTATTGGGCATGTCAACGAGGAAGGGAACCGTCAAGTTTTTGGACGAAATCTTGGCCGAGGCAAAGGATAGCATGCACGAGCAAATGGCCAAGAATGAGGCCAAGTACGCTCAGGTCGAAGACCCCGAGTACACGAGTGACGTCGTCGGTCAAACCGCCGTCAAGATTCAAGATTTCGGTGCTAGGCGGTAAGTCGACCTAATTAGTCCGTTCTTCTCTGTAGACATTTTGCTGACAAGTAACACTACAGAATCAACGACTACACCTTTGACATTAAGCGAATGACGTCGTTTGAGGGGGACACTGGCCCCTACATTCAATACTCTCACGTCCGACTGTGTTCGATTGAGCGAAAGAACCCCAACATCATCCTGCCCGAGGACCTTTCCAAGGTTCAAACCGAGCTCATCACCGAACCCAAGGCTCGAGAGATCATTTACCTTCTCGCATCTTACCCCCAGCTCGTCAAGGATGCCATGAAGGACTACCAGCCATCGGGTATCGTCACCTACATGTTCAAACTCACACACGCCGTATCGTCTGCTTGGGAAACCCTCAAGGTGCAAAACCAAGAGGAAGAACTCGCGAGGGCGCGAATGTACTTGTTCTTGTGTACTAGGGATGTCTTGGCCAGTGCCATGAGGCTGTTGAGTTTGACCCCTCTTGACCGAATGTAACAATCGCTCGCGAGACGCATCCGAGGAATATATTTTATCTGCAATGTCATCCATCTCGTTTTTTTACACTTGTTGTGATACATGAGTCGCATTGAGCTTTTGCATGAGCTCTTCTGCTTCTCGCTTTTCCTCGCTCGTCGGTGGATGATCAAAGACGACGGGTCCAGCGGGGGCGCCTGCGGCGGTGGGGTCAATGTCATCCCTTGAAGAGACAAGCTGTTGGACTGATCCTGCGCCGCCCTGCTCGTTGACTGGCTCGTTGACTGGCTCGTTGACTGGCTCGTTGGCTGACTCGTTGACTGGCTCACTGTTGACAGGTTCAGACGCCGTGTTGTTTGACTCGTTGACCGATACACTAGCGTCTGGTTCGACTCGTGTCTCGTCGCCCACAGGGATGGCAGATGATTCATCGGTGACACCAGCGGTTGCCCCCGCAGCTCCACCTGCAACGCCTGTAGACCCGACGGCCGCCCCGGCTGCAACAGCAGCTCCATCGCCGTCCTCGTTTTGTAACTTGGTCTCATCCTCTCCCACTTGACCTAAAGTACCGTTCTCCTCGGTCAATGCGCCGCCGCCCGACTTGGCATCGGCTCGAGTCGTATCAACCTCTGTTCCTTGCTCTGCAGCTGCTTGGGCTCCATTACCTAGAGGAGGAACGGTCGGGTTACCATTCTTGTCGACCCTTCCGCCATCAGGTGACAAGTAACAATGTTGAATGAGCGTGTTCCAGTAAATGTCGTGGTCAAACTTGTAGTGGTATGAACCCCCGAATTCGGAATCAAGTTGTTCTTTGGGTACAATCTCGGTCATTTCCGGGTTGAAACGGATTTTTTCCTTGGTCACTGGGTCCATGAATGGTTGAATGCCTGTGAAAAAGGCATTGACCCACCAGCTACGTACGGGGTCATCAGTCCGCAGGCTCCCTCTTGGCCCACATGCCACGCCGTGACTTACGGCATATTGACAACAATGGCTCTGCCCATCCGCTCAACCTGGAGGAAAAAGTTGTTGCAAATCAGTCCCTACACTTGACTCCCTTTTCACACACACACACACGCGCTGCTACGCACATAATGATTTTGAAGGATATGCAAAACCTGTCGAGCCGTACCGATCGAGGGATTGCTTTGTGATGTGGCCGACTTGTAGTCAACCACGATAGTCACCGTCTCCACGCCAGGGGGAGCAAAGTCAATTGCTCTTTCTCTGTTTCGAATTAAAAAACAAAACGTCAAGGGGATTCCGTCCACATCTCAGAAAAAAACTCGTACGACTGACAAGTGGAAAATGAGGTGATCAATCTGCCTTGGACTCTTTTGTGTATTCTCCCGACCTGGGCGCATATAAATGATCGGTCTTCCTTCGTTGTCAAATCCGTTCAAGATGCTGCTCATGGACATGCAAACAGTCAGTACCCGAGAGCCAAACGATCAACCTTGGCGACCGCCACCAACATTTTTCCAGTCTCAGCTTCCTATGACAGATCGTCTGTTTAGTATTGCCCAGGTTCCTCCATTGGCTTTGAAAGCGAAATCACATACCACTTTGACTTCATCCGGCTTCAACAGCTCTGGCTTGTATTCACGTCTCCATTCCATGGTCCCCTTGATTCTATCCCTAGCATTATCCATTCGCCACTTGGCTGCTCGACAATATCTTGGAATACATCCAGGATCATCCAAGAAACGCTTCTCCCATGGGTAGTAAGAGTCTTGTTCCGAAAGCATGATGCTGTATGCATACTAGATGTCATCACAAAAATTCAACACTCAGTGAGAGCATCTACGTCGTGTGTATCTTTTGCAACTCACCTTTCTAAGCTCCTCGATCTGGAAAATGATGGTTGAAAGCGACTATCAACATCTCCATCATTAAATCCCACCGGTGAGACTCACCTTGGCTGTCTGTTCCTCGTCATAGTGATGCGTCTTTTTCATCTTGGCTCCAGGTGCCGGAGACGTAATGACTTCACTGGTAGTCGGTCCATCGTTAACTTGTTGCTCTGCAGGTTGCTTGGGAGGCGTGCTACCTCCCCACTTTTTCAAAAAGGACGACATGATGAGCAGTTGAACTGTGAATGAAAAAAGACTTTGATAAGGGAGAGAGCGATGTCTTGCAAGAGTAGTCCCGACGAATGCTAGTGAAAACTGGAAACTGAGAACATGGGACGACGACATTTGTCTGCACGCAGTCTGCAATCGGCGCGATCGGCCGCCGAGGATGACGTCAGCCCGAAGCTTGACACGTGATCAGATAGACTGGCCAGGTAATCTGATAAGACCATTCACAGAGGAAATGGCCACAAAATCGTGCAATCGTGTCATGGTGTGGTGCGAATGGGAGACAAGATCGAGCAGTACAACAGAGTAACAGAAAAGTCGAAAAAAGTACCATGTGTGTGAATGTTGAGGAGTCATGAATGATCGTCACGAGGCCGTTTGAATCGTAAAAGCGTGTGTCACTTTGCATCGTTCAGAAAAGTGTCTCCCGGTTCGCCTGCTTCGACAAGAGGTTGATGTGCCTCTTGCAATTTCTTGTCTTGTCGTTCTTGTACATTTAGTGCCAGAATCTGCTTCATCAGGTCGGCCGTCTCGTTTTCAATATCGTTCAAGGCCTTGGCTGTCGTGAGGTACCGTTGCCGGGTGGAACAAGGCAGCTTCTTCATGGACAAACTGTTGAGTGTCGGCCGCCCAATCCACCTCTTTTCAACCTCAGTCATGTTGGAGCGGTCTTCAAGAGGCCTAGTCAAAGAACGGGCATGATTCGCCCGGGCTTGAATGACAGCCATCATAGATGCTATGCCGAGGTCCTCGTCCATTTTGATGGGCGTTTGGGGTTTTGACCACGACCGCTTGATGGGGCCATACTGCTGTGTCAATCTGGCCGCCGACGTTCCTACAGGCTGGGATGAAGCTGCTGCTGCTGCGTTGGTCACGGGGCTGCCTTTGGTCCGGTCAGACCCCTCTGCGTCAGAGAGCAGAGAGGCGATCGAGGGCTGGGCACGTGTATGTCGAGACATTCCAGTGGGTCGCATATGCATGGGCATTCTGCCAGAAGGTGTGCCACTACGGAATTGATTTCCATCAAACGAAGGACTGTACATTTGCTGTCTCGACCCAGAACGAGATGGTGCATCCTCGACGGCCTGTCGTATGTTGGCAGGAATGGGCTCAAGCTGAGGTGACATGGTCCCGTCCCGGAATGTCGGGCTGTACCACTCCAGTGCGGGCGAGGGGGAGCTGTCACCTCTTGTCTGATCTTGGCCATTGCGAGTCTGAGGACTGCCTCTGACTGAACCTTCGACTGCAGCTGAAATCAGAGATGGAGTCATGGTCGCACTTGCAGCTCGGTCCGTGCGGAATTTGCTGAGAACCCTGTCAATCCTTTCATTAATGTACTCCCGGCCTGCACCCTTTTCTGAATTTTGCACAATCGTGTGTAAAAGATCATGATTGACCATGGAGCTTGTGCTTGACCGGTGCGACTGGCTAGAGGCCGAACGGACCGGCTGACTTATACCTAGCCCTTGAAGGGTATCTGCTTGGCGAGGGGAGTCATTAAGGTCGTGTTGATCCTTGGAAGCGGGTGTTTGTAGTGTCTCGACTTCGTTTTCCTGTCCGACGTCTGCCCACTCGTCATTGACATACTGGCTAATGTCAAACGTTTCGCCTTCTTCACTAATGTACGAGTAACGAATCTCATCCTGGCCCGATACGGATGATCTTGCACTTCGCAAAATCCCTTTGTCGGGCACAACCAGGTCGATCCCTTGATCCGGATTGGTGTGATGGGAGAGAATGGCAACTTGTCGAGCTTTCGAGGCGGCACGTTGTTCAGCAATAATTTCCTGGGCAGTCTTGGCACCTGCCTTTACGGGTGACTGGGATGATCGCTCGGGTAACAGAGCATCCACGTCACCAACCAACCTCTCCTCATTGAGTCTGATGGTGGGCGTAGTGGGAGCAACTCGTCTCAGGAAAAACACAGGGTCCTCACTCCGAACATCTTGTTCGCTGGGGTGAAGGTCCCTGGCCCATTCTCGTGACAGCCTTCGGTTTGTAACTGTCTTGTCTGCCATTTTGAGAAGCGGCAATGCGTCGTAGGCATCGATCACCTTTGACCCAGTCCGAAGGGTAAACTCTGCTGTATCACGAAGTTACGATGAGCAAAACAAGATGGAAACACTGAATACTAACAAGGACGTCACTCACCGGGAATACTCTTTTTCTGGGCGCTGAGACCATATCGGACCTTGACAATGTTTCGTCGGGCGCCAACCTTGTCTTCGACATCGTCACCACCATCGACAACTCCTTCGGCGATACCAAATTGCTCAAGGGCTAATTCGACTGTTTCTGCAACAGTCGCACTCTTTGGGACAAGCAACAGCTTGGTAAATGATTCCGACGTGCTTGTCCTTTTCCGCGGGGATCGAGGACTCTGTCTCACAAGGGCGTCGTTTTGAGAGTCGATCACTAGACCATCAGGCAAGTCAACGGATTCGACTACGACTCGCAAGGTGAATCGTGCAGAGGGCGATGTGATTGATTCTGTCACGGACAGGTGCCTGCCGGTGGATATTGGCTCTGGCCGATGCTTTTGTTGCGGTGAGTCTGCATTGTCGTTTTGGCTGTCCATTGTCTCTTCTTCGTGGACGGGCTCTTCGACTGGGGTTTCAGGCCCATAGTTTTCAAACAAGTGCTCGCCTTCGCGAGTTCTTTTGTTCAAGAATAGCTTGACATGAGAGTCATCGCTAAAGTCGTTCATGGATAGCCGAGCGATGGCAGGGTTCAAGGACAAGCTGGAAGATATCGAGGATATCGAGCCAACAGACGATCTGTTAACAGTCTTGTTGATGACTTGTTGCTCCGATCCAATTCTTTCGCACATTTCATTGAAAGCTTGCAAGGGTTTTTGGTCAGGTTTAAGCGCCAACTCGACCCCCCCTGTTTCCTTGATCGTCAAAAAGTACTCGTCCAGATTGACCGTTGACCTTGCCGCTCCGGGCCGAACTTGAAACCGCTGTAGCGCTTGCTTGACGAGATCTTTGGCCTCGGTAGTCTCGTTGAGCAAGACTGTCTTGAAGGTAAAAGGTGATTCAATCTCTCCGCCAGAAAAGATTCTCAGTACATTCAATAGAGGTCCCCCATTGGCGTTGGTTGGGTTCAAGACTATACTACCCGGACGACCACCTCCAGGCATGGAACCCGTAGCTCTGGCCAGCCTTTGTGCGGCGGAGGATTGGGCCACTGTAGCAGCAGCTTGGGTACCATACGATCTTGAGGCATCAATAGGCGAAGCTCCTGGCGAGCGAGCAAGATACTGTTGATAGAGTTGCTGCTGCTTCTGGTCAATCTGCTGCAGCCGGATTCCTTGAGGCGAGACCGCCGTTGGTGAATCTTGACCTGACGAACGAGGCCAAGAGGGAGACTCGAGCACATCGCTTCCTGTTGAATGGTCTACAAAGGAATCGATCCTGGGGTTACCCGTCATCGAACCACGGCCAGAGCCATCAGTCTTGATGGGCCCGGTGGAGCCCATATGGTTTGCTCTGTTATGGTCGGTCAAGATTTGGCCTGCCTGTCCAGGGCCGACTCGACCGAGAGATAGGTTCTCAGGAGAAGCCTGCAGCATTCTGCCAGAGTTGAGGTCCCTTGAAAGACGCTCGCTCTCAAAGCTAGTAGCGCTGCTGGCAGCGTCAAGCGATCCAGCTCGTTGTTGACCTGGACTGTCCTCTTTCTTCTTGTCCTTGTCTTTCCTCTTGCCGAACAAGCTACTGAACACACCGCTGCGTTTCTTTCTGCCAGTGTTTTCCTTGTCGTCAGTCGACTTTTTGTCCCTTTTCCCCCCAGTGTTTCGACGACCGAACTCATCTTCTTGTCGACCGACGGAAGAATCTGGAGACGATGACATACTGCGCCAGCTGCCTTGGGTTGTGACAGAGGCTCCGCTAGCATCTCGTGGTCGGGTAGATTGTGCTTGAAGCTGCTGCATATGAGTGTGACCATTCGCAGCATTGAGCTGTTGAACCGGGCCAAGACCATTCTGATGCTGGGTTTGCTGGGGTTGTTGTTCTCCGGGGCGTGCATGTTGCGGTGAATTGTATTGACCTTGCGCTGGAGCACCTGGTCGACTATCGATCCGCGCTGGGGGACCTAAAAGTTCTCGGGGCTGCACTGAACCTCCGGGTGATTGCTGTGCAAGACAAAAACCGACAAAGTGATTCTACAATTGAGTCTGCGGTACCTACATTCGATACGCCGAGACAACTCACCGCTTGAGCCACTGTTGGTGTCACAGTAATGCGCTTAGGTTCAACATCCTGAGCAACATCAGCTGGGTCCAATACCGTGCTTGGTGATCCGATTTGCTTCTGTTGAGCATGTTGCTCTTGCCCACGCTGTTGGGGTGATGCTGCAACTCCCAGCTCCCTATGTTGAGCCTCGACCATTCTTTTTCTCCGCTCCATGTCTTTCTCGCGCTGGGCCAAAAGAGCATTGTCATCCCATTCCACACCGTCATCAGGCTCCATGTCATCGGGTCGCATGCCTCGTTGCTGAGATTCGGAGCCGTGATGAGGAGCATCCTCGTACCGATCTGGTGTCCCCCGGCCAGTCACCTGCGCATCACGAGCATGCTGATGTTGATGTTGACCTTGAGATGAGCCTCCCTCTTCGGTCCCAAAATCGTCCTCACTATCTTCATCCATTTGTTGATCACCTTGCTCGTTTGGGCGATTGTATCCTCCTCCGACCTCTGTATCGACCTCTTCTGCGCTGTCCATGTCATCTTCACCTTCTTCTCCACTCGTATCTGACCAGGTCTTTCCTGGGTGATCGACATATGTTGGTTCCGCAAAGACGACTCTACGTTTGCCTTCGCCTGACCCAGCTCTGGGCGGTGAGTGTCCCTGCGAAGAGGTAGCATCCAGAAATGGAGATGACCGTGCCATTTGGTTTGGAGGCGTAGCAAACTGTGCAGGGTGCATCTGACCGGGCGATGCATGTGAAGTGGGTGGGAGAGTAGATGAATAAGTCTGCCCAGCCATTTGCATCAAGCGATTTGACTGCTGTAGGCCTTGGTGACGCTCCTCCATGGTTGCAGCCGCAACCTATGCAATAGAAAGTGCTCAGATAAGTAAGACTGGGAATAGGATATGTGCTGTTGATGCTTGACCACTCACCCCGACGTTTCGGTGTTTGTTCAACCGGGCCAATCTTTCAAAAGGAGTCTCAATATTTTCTGCGGGAATGTACCCTACTTCTTCGGTCTTGAGTACCTTTACCAACCACCAATATGAATTCGTGTCGTCGAGTAGGATCAAGGAATCGCCTTTCATTACAGATGCCTGACCCTCTACAGTCGCAATGAATGTGTGCCTAGCAGACAAGTCTGATTCAGCAAACCCAAGTGGCCTGACACTCGAAGCATGTAGAGACTTTCCACTTACAAGGCATAAGTGAGACTGAAATCAATATCCTCGTCAGGGATTCCCTCGGAACTCGCATCATCGTCCATCTCATCATACGCGTCTTCTGTTTGCAAGGTAGCATCCTCGATTTGCTCATCCTCATCGTGATGGTACTGTTGCTGGTCGTAATGAGAGTCGCCATACCTTTGTCCGTTTCCAGAGTGGACTCCATTCGCTTGAGATACATTGATTGAAAGCTGTTGTCGTGGCTGTTGAGAGTGCTGACCGGCAGCATACGTTGAAGCATTATACTGATCCTGTCGGTCATGTGATTGGTGAGGCGATGCTACCATGGCCATGTTGATTTTCAATCAGACTCGAGCTCTGAGTTGTAGATGAGTCTCCCAGGAGTCGCAACCTTGGCAAGGAAACGGTGCGGTATGTAGCCCCTAAACTACGCTATAAGTCGTGCAAAAGTCGTGTGGTCGTAATGTCTAATGATCGCGATCCTTTGAAACCAGTTTTGATGTCATTGGGCTTGTCCCAAGACGAGTCGTAGTATGTCCGTACCTTGCCGTGTTCAGAGAGGGCCTCTGGACAAGTGTGCAGTATAAAATCGACGAGTGAAATAAAGGAGTTTGGTTGAATGCCTGTCATCACGCATCACGCCGGCGACGGAGGCAGAAATGATTCTTGGTTTGCTCGCTCGGTTACCAGCAGCTCTGTATTCTCGTGTTTGCATCTACAACTAACGTATGGGTCAAGCAGGACTACGACTGAGCTCTACGCAAGAAATGAGAGTGTACTCGAAAGCTACAGTCGCTAGGTACATCTCGACTGGAATGAGAGCTCGTCGAGGTTGTTTCAGAATCCCTCGTTCACCTTGACTGTGACCCAATTGAAAGATCAAATTGAGTATTAATTGAAACATTTGAATGTTGAGTCAAATTCAAATAAATTATTAATTGAAGCTTTTGAATGTTGCAATGTTGTTCATTCCTTGAACGCGCGCGCGTGAAATCATTCAACACTTTAAATTGATGGATCCATCTGATAACATCACGCGTTTCTTTGGCCAACTGTTGGAAAAGTAAACACACGCTTCATATCGCAGACCTCTACGTGAACAAAGCCGGTTTGTTGGGTGGTCCTTGACTCTGAGATTCTCGGGACAATCTTGACATGTCCGGAGAGCTAAGAGACTGGATAGCGCCCTGGATCGATGACCATGACAGGGACAATGGGCCAGATTGGGAAAAGCCATGTCTGTTGCCAAAGGTGGTACAATTGCTCGAGGTGAGTCGTCTCCATCCTCGTTCCCGGTGCTTCGCAGCTCTGACCGTGAATTTGAATCTCGTCAAAAGTTTCCAACCTATCGGAATATCAAGGACCCAAACGATCACACGATAGTCACTGCTTTTGCGTCAGATTCAGAACACATGGTGCGACTGGTATTCGATTCCGAAGAGACCGACCGGCAATACGACAAGTTTCGAAAAAGGCGGGATTATGAGGACCGCATCACGAATCACGATGGAGCTCTTTACCGTATCCTCAGTTACAAACTGTCGAATCCAGAATTCAATCCCAGGGTTCCTCACAGAGACCTTATCGCAACCATTCACGTTTTGACATGGGAACATTACTGCGGACACTCTGGGGACAAGCCCTATGCCCCAGAGGCAAGTTTTCTGACTTTCAAAACGCTTCCCTCACCATATGCTATAGATCTATTCGAAGAACGTTCTAAAGATCGATTGAACAGGCGCTCATTCAAGAGGACCAAATCTTTGCAGGAATCATTTGCACGGTTCGCCGAAGAAAAGGAGCAGCACATCGTGGTCAGGGACGCTAAATCTGCCCTGGCCGTATGGTGGGCTCTGCAAAATGCTCCCCATACAATACCAGAATGTCATGAACAATGGAAAAAGGAACGAAAGCAGATTGCAAACCCATCCACGCCAACAAGATCCGGTGCATCGCCAAGTCAGCCCCTACAAACTTCATCAGACTCAATGGCTCCTCAACAACGTGACCCATCCTCGCCCGCCAAATCTAATCAAAAAAGAGCCCTTCAAGAGCAGGAAGAAGCGGTTCATGTCAGTAGTGAGGCTGAGGATGCTCCAGCAGACAAGAATGACCGGCCTTTCCAACCTCAGAAGACAACTACCCCAGAACCAAGGACGGAACAGCCTTTGACAAATCGCAAAAAGCACAAGGAACCCCTTGTAGACTACCCAGATCCCGTGGCCGACTACCTGAGAAAGAACCCCGCAAACCCTGATCTCAACGAGCTGGTAAAGCTATTGATCAATCAAAAAACAAGCGACTCTCCAGTATCAGTGGATTACTCGATCCGTCATAGGGACGATCACCTTGGAGGTGAGGAAGGGCTGAAAGAGTACTGGCAACACATGGACACGTGGACCTTGGCACCCGAGGACACGGGACTGGAAGCATTCGAGAACCCAAGTCACAATGCCAAGGAAGACGATTATGCAAACGTAACTACCAACAATCTTCAAGTTTCACCGCATCAAGTTTCACCGCAACACCATCACGAACCGTCCCGTAGAGCCGGCTCGGAAGATTGGCCCATGTCAAGTCCTCGACACAATACGTCAGCTCGCCCAGACGCAGCTAAAGTCAACGGCACCGAGTCGGCGACTGCTCACCCGGCGCAAGAGATGAATGGTGCATCCACCTCTGAAGCGACCAGTCGAGCTACTACCGCCGAGACCGAGGTTTCCGTCCCAGCTGTGGAAGCCCCTATCCCGAGATCTGCCCGTACAGCTCGCAAGTCTACCAGTGGTACCGGCTCAAAGCGCAGGGGAAAGCGAGCCGCAAAGAGTGCCGTCAAGGTGGAACCCCCGTCACCTCAACAATTGCTAGTACACGCTGGTGCCGAAAAGCTGCGACAAAAGGCTCAGCCTGCGTTTGGATCGAGGATCGCGCCTGCCATCCAAAGGAACCGACCCATCAGGGACTCGAGCCCTAGCGGCAGCGATACAGATGAGGAAGAGGTTGATGAGTTGGCGACTGATGACGGTCAGGGAGCCAATGTGAATCGAGATGCTACCGAGATACAAGTCTCGATTGCGACCATACAGACGCCCGTCCCGGACCGTGTATTGGCCTTTGCAACACCGCCGTCGCCGCTTGCATCCCAGTCAGCAATCCAACCGGCGGTGAAAGAGAAGCCATTGATGGAAACGGCAGAGCAATTCTATGAAACCAAAGAGGGGAGACAAGGTCAAGGAGAAGTCGAGGAAGACACTGAAGATGAGTCGGATGACGCAGAAGAAGAGGAAGCGGATGAAGTAGACATTGAACAGGAAGAACCTGTTGCATCCTCCAGATCGGTTCATTTGATCGACTATGGGGCTCATGCTCATTTGCCACCTTCGTCACCTCCCGAGAGCCCCAGCCGTCAACAACCCATGCCCGGCCGGATCTCTCTCTCATCACCTACCGAACCGAGTAGCAGCATGTCCCATTATACCCAGTCTGCTCCATCCTCTCCGGTCCAAAGTCTTGTCCGTACCACCAAAAGAAAGCATGATGGTTTTGGCGAAGAAGGTCGCGTGGCGCAAGAGAGTACGGCAGGTGAACAGGATGCTACAGACACGAGGCGGGAAGCCAAGAGGCGGCGGATGGAGTCTGAACAGGTTGATGAGGATGAAACAATGACAACACCAAGAGCGGTCGATAGAAACCGAGTCGCCAGTGGACTGGAAGTTGAAAAAGAATCGCCCAGTCAAGCAAGACTATCTCAGCAGCAACAACAGGATGCAGCAGAACAGGAAGAGGTCAATGTGTTGTTACAAGTAAGTCGATCGTGAACTATCCACCTGTGCCTGGGCGGCGAACGAGGCTCATTATTTTGGACCGCTTCTGCTCTCAGTCTCCCCATCCCTCGCCCATACCGTCACCGCAAGTGCCCACTGTTCGAGACGTCAGTCCACCTGTGACACCCAGAGCCAATGGAACTCCTAAAACTCATCATCGGGTTGCCAAGACTCGGTCTCCTGTCCAGCATCTCTCGAATACCACTCCCAGACAAGACAGCACGGCCATTACCGTGGACAAGGAACAACGATCCCACACACAGGCTCGAGGGAAGAATATTTCGTCGTCGACAGGGGTGGATGAGGTTGAAAAGGACATTGAACAGTCGGGACCGCCTTCCGTTGCCTCGAATGCAGCGTCCAAGGACCCGTGGCCGCCATCAAATCCATCATTGAAACCAACGCCTGTAGAGTTGTCGACACGAGCCGCCACCCCTTTGACTGCCCACAATCATTCCAGAGACAACCATGGACCAGCATCACCACCGTCTGTGGCCCCATCAAAGTCAAAGCCCCTATCCGCTGCAACTGGCCCATCAAACCCTAGTCGGACCATGTCGTCATTATCCGCATCTCCCCCTCAACACCGACTCGCCATCCGCAAGTCTCGCCATTCCTTGCGCCCTGCTCCTATCCCCACCGAGCAGCAGCAGCGCATCGATCATGGCACGCCGCTCACTTGTCAATCTGATGGCCGGAATGACCTCGATACGGATCGCTGGACCAGTCGAAAGGAGATCACTCCTGTCCGATTAAAGGCTCGGACCTGCCCCCCTCCTGGCTTCCCCGATACCCTGACGACAAGACAACATGAATTGCTGTTCAAAAATGCACGACTGGTCATACGTCAAGGCTCTGTATCACCACCATCTCCTTTATCATGATGTCACTCGATTCGATTGGACATGTTGAACGTTGATATTGCATAGCCTATTCATTCTTGGTTTATCCATTACGCCCCAAAGACTGCACTTGTGCGTCATGATAATAAGTAGATTGCGTACTGTCCTCCCTCGCAAAACGACTATGCGATTGTTATCCCGTTTAGGACGAGGAAAATGGCAAACCGTAGTGTCCTCTTGGCCCTCCTTACCGCTGCTGCAGTATCATCTGTCATGTCAAGACGGGTGTATATTCGAGCAAAGCTTCGATTTCAGTGATGATATCATTAGCGCGCGCATTTGCCAGTAGATGTTGCTTCAACCTCGAGGATGGCAAAAAGGGTTCAACGACCTGATGGGTGCGATTCAGCCCATGCAAAGCTTTGAAATCTGGTTTATTGTCAAGGTCTAGGTTGGCAAGAGTCACTGCTTCAAAATGAGTGGCATATTGCCGTGCTCGAGGAGGTCCAAAACGATCCTTTGGGTCGAATCGACGCGCTGAAACGCCAAATCGCAGCCATGGCCATAAACGCGTCGGGTCAGCCAGTCAGTGGCCAAACGGGTCATTGGGTCAAATGGCAGGGCAGGCTTGTTCACTGACGGTGTTTCCTCTTGTAGTAGACACGGAGAAGCTTGACTTTCTGCACCCGTTTATAGGAATGGGTTAGTCTAGCCCAGTTCAGAATGACCTTCGTCATGCAAGAACATTCACACACGTATCGACATTCCTATATATGGACGGTGCACCGTTGACCGTGTCCTTTTTTGGAGATGACTTGACCTCTGCCCATTCTCTGTCGACTGACCCATCCCTATCGCGACACACTAGTCTCTTCCAACTAATCCTCGTCCTCTTGACCATGTCTCTCCATGTCGAAACCCACCACTCTACATTCTTTCATCCTCTTGAACAAGTGGGTAGCACGCTCACCCACTCCCTCTCCACAAGACGTCCCGAAACGTGCTAACCTCTTACTTTCCCCGCTTTACTTAGGACCATCTCGATGATCAAAGCCTCTCGCCCTCTTACTCTAACCTCTCCGAGTTGACTGCTTCTCCGACCGCGTCCCGCTTGTCGGTCGTCTCAGAGGACGCCCCTATCCTTTCCAACAGCCCTCCATTGAGGGCCAGAGGACCTAGGCGTAGGAATCCCAACATGGTTCGTGCTCCCCAAGACACTTACAAAAACACCTTGCCGATCCCGTTCACCCTTCATGATCCGCCCATCGCCAAGCCCCAAGGCGAAAAGCCGACTTGTGCTGGTCAAATGAATGAGAACCAATTTAACCTCGTGATTCACTCGTACCTCTCGGAAATCAAGGGTAACAGGAGAATGAAGGCTCTTATCAATGTCAAGCTTGCTGTTGAGATTCGCAAAGCCCTTCACGGCCAAAAAATTGGCGACGCCAACTTTAGGCACTGGGCCAGGTCCCGCTTCAGGGTCATCCAAGGAACCACTGGTGATCTAACTGACGGTATGCAAGGTCAAGTTCTTCAAGCCTGGGAGACCAAGAACAAGAAATGGTTGACTGTGGCCTATACGGAAAACCTTTACGACATAATGACCATGGCTCACCAATTGCTTGGCCACCGTGGAAGAGACGCCATGGTTGATCTCGTGAGTCTTGAGCTGCTACTGCTTGCTCCTCTGGTAGAGTTTTGCGCGGCTTACTGACTGCCAATGTGTCTCCATTCAGATCCAACACAAGTGGGGCTACACCTTTGTTCCCAAAGACCTCATCTGCAGGTTCATCACTGCTTGCCCTACCTGCAACCCGGAACTTTCCAAAGTCTTTTGCATCGGCGAACAAGATCTCGTTGATCAACGCATTCGCCACCAGGCCGCAGCTGCTTGAGCGCACCCAAGAGCTCAGAGAGCCGCGAGGGCGGCCGTTGAACGCTCCCTCCGTTGCAACTTGATTTTCAAGCCAATCGTGAATCGTGGCCCCCTCCTCGTGCACCAGACCTGGACTGGACAATCTACTCTTGATTTCGCTTTCCTTTTCCGACTTGAATTAATAATTTGATAATACTACTGAAAATAATTGAAGTGAATAAAAGTGAATCTTGTACGCATCAAGTACCCGTAATACCAATGAGCTATATGATAATCCATCTGTGAGAGTGCAGTGTATAGTTGCATAAAGAAATTCAGAGTGAATGATCTTTGACGATAGAGATCTTTTCAAAGCCGAGTGAATCCAAATCGATTTCATCTTGATGCTCTGCAATTACAGGCTCGTGACATGACCGTCATTCTACTCTAGATATGCAGACAAGTCTCCCACGAGACTCTCGATCCGCTTCAAGACCTTTCTTGCCGCCGCTTCTACCGCCGCATTCTCATCTTGAAGACATTCGCTCAAGAATTCAGCCACAGTCTCGGGAGCAAACTGCACCAACTCTTCTTGGTTTTGCCATGCCTTTTCAAGCGCAATCAAGGCAATCAGTCGTTCGTTTGCATTGTCCGACCTGGTCGTCATGAGCAGCGCCATGTTGAATGATTTCAAGACAGTTTCTGAAGTGGTCGAGCGGGCCAACGCGCCAAAGCATTCCGCCAAATGTTGGGCTTCTTTGGCGTTTTCACCCTTGAGTCGGACCAGGCCCTTGATTTGGGCGACTAATCGCGGGATCATGGCCTTGTGCCTTTGTTCAGTCCAATAAACTATGAATGGTGGGAACATGACATATGATGAGCCTTTACGTCATTCAATCTGCCTGGAGAGCGTGTCTGCATCCACTTACCATTGTCATCAACACTATATGATGTTGTCAAGGTGCTGATCACGGCCTTCCAAAGCTCGATTTCCGAGTTGGGCTTTTCCACAAAGTTTGAGAGGACCTCGTCCGTCAATGGCGCAAGCACCTTCATATACGGCGTCATGATAGACTGTTGCAGCAAAGGGAATGAAAATGAGCGGGGCCCTGACCCGGTAAAACACAAGCTCGGCTTTGATAAACTTACTCTAAACTTGACAAAGAGCCCTCGGCTGATCCTATAGAGTGCAATCTTTCGGCGTTGAACACGATCTTCGTCTGCAATGGGCAAGGCATGTGAGTTACTAAGCCGCAGTGGAATGAACAGCATCATGTCATTCCCTCACCTTGAAGCTCATTCTCGTTCTGAACAGCGGCCCAGTCGTACATGCGGCTGAATAGGGGCTTGAAAGTTGCCTCGTTCAGCTTCTCGACCATGTCCAAGAAAGCTGGTAGGATCAGACCCTCCGTGACATTGGGATGGGCTGGGTCATTGCATACGTCAAAGGCACCCAAGAAGAGACCAAAGACAGCCTTGACAAGTGTAGGCAGAGCTTCCTTGCTCGAGTGTCGGATAGTCCTCTGTACGAGACGGAAGTATCTTTGCAAAGCCTATGGGTGGGAGAGCTTGTCAATCCCACTGGGGCAACGGGCGACCAAACACATTCTGAGTGACTTACATGATCAGATTCGCCTGACACCCGAGACCATAAATTGCAGACAACGGGAAGCAGGTTGACTGTCGGAACACGCTTGGCGACACTGGCAATGAGCGCATCAAAGTGCTTTCCTGAGCCACTGACATCGATTGTGATGGTGGCCAGCAGGACTTCTCCCAATTTGGCAGGGTTCAGGAAGCTAGGAACAGCTATGACCACGGCTGCAATGAGATCGATGGCGACAATGCCAATCTTGGGTTCAGTACCGGTTGCCATGAGCTTGCTGCAGCTTAGGCTGAACAGCGGAGCAATGAAGGGGATCATTCGGCTCTCGAGACGTTTGCTGTAAATACATTGTCAGCGATCAATCCTATTCAGTTTGGGTTGTAACGACTGCGAACTCACGTCAAGTCAACAAGAAGAGACATTGCTGGATGAACCGCAGAGCTGGCGTCCGCGCTCTGGGCAACCTGTAACAATTTGGGAATGGCCTGGGAGATGACACCGTCTTCTGAAATGACTGAGATGCGAACGATTGCGCTGATCGCCTTGATCGTGCTTGCTTGCAAAGTCGAATCGGGATTGTCCAATACAAGATAGGTCGATCGCAGGATATCCATCATCGATTCACTCAAGTCAATTCTCATGTCACTACGAATCAATGGTACCCGCTCAACGATCAGATCGAGACCTCGCGCGATAAGCTATAAAGTCAGGGGGGGGGGGGTAAGTCATCATCGTCCTTGCGGCGGACAGTATCGGTCTGATGACTTACTGCAGGCTTCTTCCTGGACAACAGATCCTTGGTCACGTTGATGAAACTTTCCACGGTGATCTTCTGAAGAGCAACGTCCAGACTTTTGGCCAATGATGATTGGAAAGCCTTGACATCAATCGATTGAGGGTAGTCTGAGCGAGACTTGGCGGAGAGAGCAACAAGTCGCTCAATGACTTTACACAAGCCATCCTGCTCCGTAGTCAAAAGTGCGGCAATATCCACGTGCTCGAGCACGTCCCGAACGAGATCCAAAAGTACGAGAGTTCGAGATCCAATCAACGAGTCGGCGCTGGAGATATATGATTGAATGAGACAAAAACTTCAAAATCGAAACTCATACAGCAACTCACCCGTCTCCAAAGAACAAGAATGCTTTTTCGTGCTCGTCGCCGGCGGTAGCCAATCTACTGATTTCAGTGAGAATAGTTTGAGTAGCCTGCAAAAACCAAAGAGGGTCAACATCAAATTGTTTCCAAGCAAATGCGCAACTCTAGGAAACTTACTCCAATTCGAATGTCGACATCGGGTCGGTTTAGCAGTGACTTTGCGAGTCGTGAAGCATCGCTGTCAACCCTGAGCCTCTTGCCACTGATTGCCAATAGCATAGCAACAGGTGCCAAGAACTCAGAGATACCCATACAACCAATCAAATGCACGTAGAATGGCATGACTCGGTGTTTTGGCAAACGCTGGGCCATGTCTGTGAAGATGCGGAGTAGAGGACGGGCCTCGATGAACAAGTCAAGATCATTGCTTGCTTTACCGCGCATCGACTTGACAATGACAGGGACCGTGTTCTCAATCGTCCTTTCGACCACCGAGAAGCTGTACGCATCATCTCTCTGGAAGTCGCTGGATCCAACATACGTGAAGATGGGCATCACGTTGTGCAGAACCGCGTCGGGGACAAGCCGTGCGAGACTACCAATGAAGAGCAAGGCCATTTGTGATGTCCTAGGGTTGGATGAGTTGCGGATGAGTTTGACCAAGACTTCGACGCCCAAGGCCTCGGTCTGAAGCTGCTTGCGATCTTGAATCTGGTCGATGACATGGGTCATCAAGGTGAGGAGGGACTGCTCGACGAAATCCACACAAGCGGCGTCAATGTTCTTGCTGTGATCCAAAATCAAGGACAAGATGTCAAGTCCCAACGTCAATAGGCGAGAGTCCACCGGAAGCTCGGACACGTTTCTGGATTCCAAAAAGTCCATGAGCGCAGTGATTGAAAAAGTTGTGGCGCTGTTGGCGTTGTCCACCTTGCTCCGCTTGTTACGTGAACTCTCATTTGACTCTTCAATGGGTTGAGTAAGCTTTTGCATGACATTGACCAATCCGTCCCCTGTCAGGGGCATGCTTCGCAGCAGAGCTTTGCAAGTTTTCCGCGAGCTATCGGAAAAGGCTGCAAGTCCATCGATGACAGTCATGACGATCTCTTCTTGTTGGTCGAGGCTCAACAGCGTGAAGACTTCCTCGGTCATGCGCTTCAGAATCACTTCACGTATAATGTCAAACAATTGACCTGCGCTGTCAGCACTCTCGCGACGGATCAAGCCCAGACAAGTTTTGAAAAGTTCAATGTTATTGCCCTTGGAGAATTGCTTAGCAGCGACCTTGTCAATGACGTTGGCAAGAATGACCAAGTAAGCCTGGGACTTGATCAACGAAAGACGTTTGAGGCAAGTGATCTCTTTGCTGGAAGCGTCGTTTAGTTCGACAAGAATGGGCGAAAGACCGTCTAGCTTCGTGACTTCATGAATCAGACTGAGAGAATCGAGCAGCTTGATTCGAGGTCCGTTGAGTTTCCAAGCCACAATGTGAGAGGTGAATGAAGCCACGAGAGCTCTTCGGATACTGGCAGCCTTTTTGTTCTCCGCTGTCGCAGGGTTGAGCATCCTTCCGTGTAGAGTGATCAGATAGTCCTTGTCAACGGCAATTCCCGAGGCTTCTTTGAGAAGGATATCAAGATAAGACCGAGACTCCTTGATCTGTAACAACTTGACATTGGCTGTCTCAGGGCCGTAAAGATCGTCGACAGCAAAGATGTCTTCGATCACATCTCCAATGCTTGAATGGAGCTGCTTGATAAGTCCCAAGCCGGCTTCTCGAAGGATCTTGCTTTCATCCACCAACAAGACCATGATGGATGGAATCATGCACTGGAAATCCGTCTTGGCCTTGCCGTGGTCATCACCACATGCGGCCAAATAACCATGAGCATGAGTTGCAGCACTCAACCGGGTTTCAGCAGATTGCCTTTCGTCGGTCCACACATCAGCAAGGAAGACGAGGGATCGTTCACGAAGCTTGCCAAAGATGGAATGCAGAATGGATCGAGCCGTCGAAGGCGCCAAAGCACTCGAGTTGACGAGGCTGTAGACACCCTTGAGGGCGGACCTGACTGGGTCGAGCTCATTGAGGTCCGAAGACATGACCCAATGTCGGATAGAAGGTGCCAGCTTCATGTGCCTGATCCCCACCAAACAGTGGTCTTGCAAGGCAGCCAACGTCTTCGCTTGGGTGGGCTTGGAGTAAATTCTGTCACTAATGTCCGAGGGCTTGAGAGCTACTGCCTCCACTTCTTCATAAACGGGCCATCTTGGGATGATCTTGTTAAGTTCGGCCAGGACAAACGGTTGCACAGTCGGTCCGACTTCACCTAGGAACTTTGAGACGACCAACAAAGCATGCGCCCTGACCATGTCATTTTGACTGGCGGTCTGGTCGAGGACAAACTTGGCATTTCCAGTAGACAATGAATCTTTGGCAAGGTTCCTGGCCAGGATGGCGGCAATATGCTCGATCTTATCCTTGAAAGCGGCGTCATCGTCCTTGTGTGTGGGTTCGTTGAAGATTTGCTTGACTCCCTCGATCAAGGGGATGGTTCCGACAGGCTGTTCCAACATGGCCTTCCATGCGGCGGTCGCAGTGACTCTTCGCGACTTGGTGAACAGCATGACTGGGAACAGCACCTGCCTGAAGACCTTGCTTTGGAGATGCTTATCCTCGGGATACTTTGCGGGCAACGATGTGGCAAACTTGACGTGCCTCACGACGATTTCTCGCTTGGTCTCTCCTCTATACATGGCCACAGCCAACGCGTCCAAGATCTCCATGGGTTTCATGAGAGACAAGACGGCTTCGGAGTGCTCATAGATGGTTTCAATCAGTTGCGTTTCGTTTTCGGTCAAGAGGTTTTTGAGTAAAGACTGAGCCGATAGTCTTTCCTCGTCTGTCAAATTGAGATAGCTCTCCAAGATCTTGTTGATACCGGTGATTCGACTGTGCAAGCTGGATGAGACAGCTTGGATAAACGGAGAGGTGTCATCCTCCATTGTCATGTCCATCTCACTGAAAGAACCGTCCATGGGCGAGGTAGCAGGTCTGGGCACCGATTGTCCCTTGGGCAAGAGCACCTTGTCTCCAGCTGTCTTCAAAGCCAATGCCACGGTCTCTGGGTATCGCTGGCTAAGCAGACTGTTAAGATGTTGCCTGGCGCCCCTATCTTGATCGGTCTCGCCTTCACGCACAAAACTGCAATGCTTGGCAAATGCTCTGGATACGGGAGCCGCAAGTCCAGGCTGATTGACGATTTGGCCAAGAATGTGCTTGTTATCGAGCGGATGCTGGAGCATCCATATTGTCAAGAGCTTCAAACTTCGTTCCAGTCCAAATTGCTTGACAGTACCGGCAATGATTTCCGAGATACGAGCTTGTTGATCTTGATGAGCAAAGATAGCTTCCCACTGAGATCCGAGATCCACTATCCATCCGTCAGGGGAGTGCTCGAGAGTGATCATCATTGCCAAGAGACGATGGACCATGTCAACGTCTTGGTTGATGGACATGCTTTGGATCAAGATGGTAAACGGGGCTGGGGCAAGAGGTATTGAACGAACGAAAAGCAAAAGAGGTGCGTAGACCGCGGGCTGTCGATCAGGTCAAGAGCATTAGCGACTTGATGAATGCACAACGACTTGCAGAAAAGAGAGGTGAACCAGCAACTTACAGCTAAATCGGCACCACCGTGCTCAATCGAAAGTGACTTGACCAGCGCTTCGACCAAGGTCTTGACCACATTTTCAGGAACCCCACCCTCGCCTCGAATTTTCTCCAAAAATTCGACCATGATTGCGCTCCAAAATGCCAACAAAGTCTTTCCTGCCACCTGTTCCTCGGCAGCCCGGGGAAGCATATCTGAAATTCTTTGTAAAAGGAACAAGGACTTGTCTTTGGCCGGAGACATGTACCGGATGAGAAGTGATCTGTCGAGAAGTGATGGTGCCTTTTGCAGAGGGTGTAACAAGGAAAAGTAGGGTGACTTGTGGTTTGGATCGAGTCGAATGATGGCCAACATTCTTGGGAATTGGTTGGAATCATGGTATGGGAGGAGGGCGTCAATGACCGAGTCGACATTCATTTCGTGTACCCTAGAAACGTTATCCATGTTGAATCGTCAGCTATCGAATTAATCCTTGGCTAGATACCGAGAGCTCACCTGAATCTTCTGACAAGCCATTCAAGACACTTTCCTCCAGACTTGAGTGCCAGCCACCTAGACAACCGTCTGAGGCACTTTTCCAGGGACACATCGAGCTCCTTATTTGCATCTTTTGAAATGACCATTCTATCCACCGACTTGCTTGTTTCTGAAAACAGCTCGTCTTCGAATTGTTGCATTCCTGGGTCAATTTCCAAGAGTTCCTCGAATCCAGAAATGGCGATGTTGTAAATCTGGTCCATGTCCATGGCCGCTGCCTGTGAAGGCGGGAACAAGTACGACTTTCCACTCGGAGCACCATGGCCGGAAGTGATACGACCCGCATCGAGGGAGGCGATGCCCCGAAGCTGTTGAGCCAACGAGGTAGTCATGATGGGGAGCTACGGATTGGATTCTGTGCCCTTGTGGGCTTTGATTCAGCTGACGACGGCCTACTGTAGGTATAACTCACTTGCTCGATCGCTTGCTAGAGTTGGGAGAAATGTCTGAAATATCGCCAATGACTGGGTCACGTGCGCGTGATTACGAGAATGCACCGTTCAACGCCCCCTTAACGTCACGGGCTTTCACATAGGGGCTCTTTGCATTACTTTAAAGTCTATGCTTGCATGCCTGTATACTAAATGCAAATTTGATTACAATGGGGTCGTACTACATTTCTCTGTGACGTGGTGGTGATGTCTCATCTGCAGACGAATCATGCTGTCGATGACGAGTCGAGTCGCAGGAATTGCAGCATTTCCTCAGCCGACTTTTTTCTCAACGTTAATGTTTTCGAGGTTCCTTCATCTGTATAGGTACGTCAGTCATCAGCACCTTTCTGAAATCGACGAGCAGATATCTCGAAACGTGTTGATTTCAGTCTCAATAGAATGTGTAACATACCAAGTTGAACATTCATTCGAGGTTCTCTTCTCTCTTCCACTGCTTCTGGGTTTGCGGCCTCCTCCTCGGCAGCTGCGTTGACTTGAGCAACATGTTTCGGGTCAAGAGTTTTGATCAATTTTGATGAAATCTTGCGGTCGACGGTAAAAGTGACGTCTGGATTGTTCCAGACTAATCTTGGGAGTATGGCCTTCATGAACTCTCTGATTTGACCCGAGAAGCAGCAGACGTTGAAACACGGTCAGCGAAAGGGCGAGAACCTGCATTCTATACCCAGAGGTGACTTACTTGGTGCCGACAGGCTCATGCTTTGCAATCAAGTCAAAGCGAACCGATCTCACGGTCAGAGGAAGCTTCTCCGCACCGATACCATCCTGAAGACTGGCAAGGGCGTTCTTTGCCTTTAGTCTCTTCAATGGAGAAGTCTGGTTCTTGACAGTTCTCGCAACTCCCTTTTTCACAGCTTGCATCTTGTTGTCACCTGGGGAGTCAGTCCTTGATCCCTGTGTATAACACTGTCATTGACCGACATTGAGTCCAACTTCTCGAGCGTTTGGGAGTGGATGGGATTGAGTAACGGACATTAACATCTTGATGTCCGCAACTGTGTTCGGATCAGCCCGAACTTGCTCATTCCCAGCAGCTTCCAACCCTGCTAGCGCGACGGTGATACGCTGATAGAGGGGTCAATGGGATAGACACTTTGCCATAGGAAGGGGTGGTTTTGTTCGAAGTTGCTCCTCACTCTTGCAATGATGTTTGGAGGCCTCAAGAGTAAGTTTGAATGCAGTCGCTTGCAGTATCAGGTGGCTACAGTGATCTTTGACTGACATTTAGAATACTTTGTGTCCGCCTCCCAACTGACCGACTATTCTGTGTGCTCGATATCAACCATTTGACATCTTTTTATTCATGACTTGTGAATCGGGATCTCAGCCGTAGTGGGTCTTGCCTTTGTCTTGGCCATGGCCTTTCTACTGGTCATCTTGTCTTGCGCATTGTGGGGCAATTGGCTTCCGCTTCTCACAGGTGAGTCAATCCGATCTGGAAAGGAACTGTAGAGCCAAAGGGTGGAGCCGCTTCTGCCCCCCTCAACTTCATCATGTGTACGCATGTGGATGCTCAAACATCCGTAACCGTCCAGCTGTTACCTTTGTTCTCGCACCTGTACCCAACTGGACGTGTGGTAGGATGGCAGGAGCAGACGACATTTCGCCAGAGTATAATCGGTAAGGCCCCCGATTCATCTGGTTTCTCCATCCATCGCAGCTAATCCGTCGACGCTTTTCCCTGGTTAGATCGTACATTGATTTCGGTCACTACCTGACGGGCATGCTGGTCGTTGCTGGCTTTGCCGAGCCCCTTCTCTTTGCCCACGCCAAGTTGGTCCAACCAGCAGCGTGCTGGATGTCGATGATCGGAGGAGGCATGATCTACGGAACCATTCTGATCTACTCCAGCTTGTTCAATGACAAGCAAGACTATGACATGTACTAGGATTGACTCTTGAAGTGGAAGCTCAATGAAGAATGGTATAATTGGAATGAACCGGTAGTCAGAACTTTGCCTGCCAGGAGCTTGTAACGGCGACCAGTCTGATAGGCCGTTGCTCATCGTAACGTTTTGAGAATGGCTTTTTAACCCGAAGCGTTCACGGTTCATTACAGGCTGGCTCGCTGTATCTGATATCTGATAATAACAGCAGATTCCAAACGGGCGCCCTTTCGTTCGTCCTCTTTCGGAAGCAAACCACAAAAGTTGACCAGCCAGAAGGACCATCGACTGGTTGACCACAGTCTCGAACCAGGTGGTACAAGACAGTCTAGGAGCTAGCTGAATAGAGCAGACTTGTACGATCCATCAAACACACACACATACACATCACTCATGTCATCATCAGGTCCCAAGTATATCATCGGTCAGTGTCGCCGCGACAATGTTGGCCACAAGGCAGTTCCTAACGGATATCTCTCATTTTGGCAGAGCACATGGAGGAGGACGATGACCAGACCCGGACCCTGCCTCCCTGGGTTCTGTTAGAGTAAGTCGGCCCATCATTTGGCTATAGATTAATCATGCGTATTGACGCACTGGAGTCATTCTGTAAGGTACGCCCAAATGCTCAAGGTCGCATCCCCCACCTCGACTGTCGGGTTTACTTCCCTCTCAGCCTCGACCCACGCCACGATCGATACCCAACTCAAAGAAGCCGTCGCCCAGTCCACTGCTCCCTCTTCATCATCCACTTCCCGACCCCCAGCTCACTACTTTGTCTCCCAAGACTCTATCCTCACATTCCTCGCAAGCTCGTCCCCACCCATTCCCATCTCCAAAGTCTGCCTGTTGGACCCCAAGGCCCCCAAAGCTCTTTGCCCTGAAGATGGAGATTCGGACAGATTTGAATACTTTTTGTTTGGTGGAATTCTAGGTGATGATCCACCAAGGGACAGGACTGGGGAGCTCAGGGCCATGGGATTTGAAGGTAGACATTTGAGGGAGGTGCAAATGACGACAGACACGGCGTTGCATGTCACCAAGTTGGTCGTCGAGGACAAGAGTGAGTGTCGGGGTGTTGCGGCTTTTCTAGCGTTGGCTAGAGCAGCGCCTTGTGTAGTCACTAACACCCCTTGATCTTGCTTTGACAGTCCCGCTCGACCAAATCAACTATGTCGTACGTCTACGGGTATAAACGGCGTCATGTACCGGGTCAAACATGTGCTGACGTCTCTTTTTCGGCCCCTCTAGGATCACCCCACTATCACATTCAACTCGAAAGAAAGTGTAGAGATGCCGTTCCGTGAGTGCATCATTTCGGATTTCAATCTCATGCATCTCATCCAGAACAACCGCTCTTGTCATGATCATCTCACCAGGTTACGTTGCCGACGAAAAGGGCGAACCTATCCTGCCCAAAGGAATGAAAAAGTTGTTGCAAGATGATTTGAATCGAACCTTTGAGTTTTAACAAGCTTGTGGTCCATGATGATCAACCGAGCAAATGTGTATATATCAAAAGTGGACCTTGGCGAACCCCGTCATGAATGATCACACCAAAACATGCCTGCAAACGAGTTGCACGTCATATTTCTGTTCATTCTACCTTGTTGCGCCGTGGAGACTCTAAAAGTCTTTCCATTCATCATCGATTCCATCCTGCTTGGACGGTATTTCCTTCTTCTTGTCCTGTTTTACTGTTGTCTCAGTTGTGACTGGCGGCTTGTCCTCTTCTGGGTCATCTTTGAAACCCCAACCATCGTCGCCTACGCCACCATCATCTGCCTCAACTCGGCCATACCCTTCGTAACCTTGATACTTGCTCGGCCCATTCAGCTTGAGATGTTCGAGATTTCTTGCAAAGTCGGCGTCATCGGGGTCACCTCCTCGAGCGGCATGTTCTTTGGCGAGTTGATTTGCCCGTGCCCATCCTTCACCTGCAAGACTACTCAACCACCCCCCTGTAGATTTCGCTTGTTCCGACAATCTCTGGGTGAAATCTTGTCCTTGCTGGCCATACTGCTCGCCCATTTGACCCAATCCGCGTTCATTGAATTCTCCTACCGTGGTTTCGGCCCTCTTCATTCCTGGTTGAATGACAGACTCGTTGATGGTGGACCCGGCGGCAGCGACCGCCGAAGAAAAGAGACCCCAGCCTTTGGTTAATGCTCCCATGGGGTCAGATTGAAAGTCTTGGATAGAAGGTGCATTGTGCGATGACATGGCGTAAGATGGATGTTGAGATGACTCCACAGGAGCTGAGCCGAACCCAACGTATTTGCCGCCTAGCAAAAGGTATCAATCAATGTCAAACTCGGTATTTCGAAGAAATCAGCAGGCGGAAGGGACCCTGATTCTCACCTTGACTAGGGTGCAAGTCTTCTCTTCTATCAGCATTGGCGCTTCCAAGGCTTTCAAAGTACTTTTCGTTTCGTCGTTTGGCCTCTCCAGCCTCTTCATTTGCCGCGCTGCTAAAGGGGCTGTCTTTTCTCCCAATGCCGCTACCACTGCCACCCATCATGGGGCTGCCTCGTCCACCCATTCCAGAGCCTGAAGGAGGCGTCGGCTTCTTGTTAAAGTTTGCAGGAGGAGGGGACTTTTCAAAGACTCCGCCGGCGATTTCCGTGTTGAGTTTGTCCCTATACTGAGCCGCAGCCCAAGTCTTGTACTTTTCAGCAATGCTCTGAGATTTGCTGTAGCCGCCTTCAGGACCATAGTTTTCCATAAACTCTCTAAAAGGCTTGTTTCCTCCTGCTCGCATCTTGTTCATTTGTTCCTCGGACCACTTGTCCATGGTCAGGGAACGAATGAAGGATAGATGCACACCAAGGCCTGGGTTATTATTACAATGTTTGGGTTAGAGAAATGCAGTGACAGAAACCACATGTACAGAGGACAGCTCACCTCTATGAGCACCACTACACTCTAGACAGACATACGTGCCATAGCTGACAGAGGCCCATTGAGGGCTCGGTGTTCCACAGTCAACACAACCTGGATACGACATGTAACGCACGCGATCAACTTTACGAGCAACTGCGCGTCGTGTGTTCCCCACTCACTCTTATTATCAGGCTGGGCCATGAGCCCTAGCAGCTCCTTTTTCTGGTATATTTCCGCCATGAGTGGATGATTGTAGTGGTGACTGACTGACTGACTGACTGACGAGACCTCCATGTTTACTGTGTGTGTGTCCTGATCATCTACAGTAGCTACCCCTATTCGGTTCGCCCTATGCATGCGTTATCAGAGTCGCTCGCTTCTCGGTCCCGCGAGCGATTATCACGGTTTAACTTTATTTAGAATGTCTGCTGCTGAT
Organism: Filobasidium uniguttulatum; assembly: GCA_039545395.1. Classification (NCBI taxonomy): domain Eukaryota; kingdom Fungi; phylum Basidiomycota; class Tremellomycetes; order Filobasidiales; family Filobasidiaceae; genus Filobasidium; species Filobasidium uniguttulatum. The sequence continues at coordinate 402,308 of BCJK01000013.1, read as the reverse complement.
CATCAGCTTGTTGAAACAGTCCCGTCGTCACAGTACTAGTAGTAGTAACCACCTCCAGTAGCATGCGCGGGTGGCAAATTGGGCATGGACAAGACACTCGGTGGTGGCTGGTGATATTATCATGTCTCCTCCTCAAGACGGGTGGTGGTGATTTGTTCACAAATGCTCAACCACAAGCAACTAGTTGTCTCGAACATGTCGACCAGACACATATCAACAAGTTATTGTCCCAAGGTAGGCCTCTGGGTTTTGTCTCATGACAACAGGATGCACTCTTGTACTAACATCAGTGCTGTGTGAATCATAGGTGGACCCAATACTCGCATAGAGCTCTGTCAGGGAGCGGTAATCAATCTCACAGGTCCCATCATCTTTACAGCAAAAGACCAGGAGATCTTCACACAGGGTTATCCGACAGACGACTCGAAAAAAGCAACTGTTCGGATTTCGAAAAACTCTGGTGGAACTGCTGTCCAGTGAGTCTTGTCACAGTCAGTGCCCATCTCTTCGACAGCTCACACCAACCCAAATGCTCACTCGTTAGGGGAGATTGTCGGCGTTGTGCTCGAGTCGCTCTTCATAATCTCATCATTGATGGCGACCGCTCTCACCTCGGCCGAATCCCAGAAGCAAGCTCCATCGAGCACCCAGCTATTTTCCACCACTTGAACAGCGAGGAACTCGAGGACGATGGCGGAGACGGTCAATCCGAAGAACGAGCAGTCTCGCACGCTGTATCGCAATTTGAAAGTGATGCGATGGGCAGCACAAGCCCTCTCATACTCTTGGGAAATAATGAAGGTCAAATAGTGAATCAGTGTGTCGTAAAGGATCCAAGGTAAGACATGTACGGCTTGATGTGGGTAAGCTCCAACCCGACTGACAATCACTCGTGTGTTCTCTTGCCAGAGGATGGACTGCGATTCAGATTCGGGAGGGAGACAATTTGTCTTGTCGAAGAGTTCAGATCACGGACAATCTCATTGTAAGGTTCTCGCATCTGGTAACCTACAATCGGTGACTGACTTTGTGGTTTGTATCAGGGCCCTGCGGGGGATGAATGGGTAGAGGCAATAGATGGTGATGATCCAGATTCATCTCCGCTCGGAAGACCACTGGCTTCAGGTCTCAGTCTGGCTTGCTTGGAGAGCATCGTCACTGGAAACGTGAGTTGTCTTCTCATCAATGGCACGTCGCTTTTTGGGATGGACTGATACATGTATTCATCCCTGTCCAGACATTTGTTGACATCACCGACGTGTCAATCGTTGTCTATGGCTCCCCTGGATCACGTATTAAAGACAACATGATCATGGCCGAGAAGAGAAATTCGATGGCTGGCGTTCTGCTGGCCGATTATGCACCCTGGGACGGAAATTATACAGACACAGTCGTGATCAATAACACCATTACCGCAGGCGAAGGCACGCTCATTCGCGTGGGCATCGGTATTGGCCCCTCCATCCTCTCGGACGACACCGAGTCCGTCCTCTTTGGGGGCACTGTCAAACAAAACATACTCAAAGGTCTCGGAATGGGCTACGGGATCGCGGCGGCTGGGGTTCGAGACTTTATCGTGATTGAAAACGAATCCATGGCTAGACACGGAGGAAGACTCGGTGCCAGGTGCTTTGTGCCCCTCGAAGCCAATGACCCGTTGGCTTTTGGCATGTCTGCCGAGCGACGAGAAATGGGCGTGGTCAAGAATCCCCAACCTGTCGCGTTTCTCAAGAATGGAAACCTGATTCAGGGGGGAGAATGGCAAGATGATTTTGTCGATGCTGACTTTCTATATCGTAGGTGGCCAACATTGTTTTAGTATTGCCAAAAAAAACAGACTGACGTGCATCGTACACAGTCCTTTGTGTTGACCCCGAAATTGACCCTGCCAACGAATTCAATCACCCAATCAAACCTCTGCACCCCCCATCCGACGGAGATGCCGCTGCCCACGCCGCCGAACATGCGTTTACTGCATCTCAAACCAAAAAGAAAAAGTCCTTCAACAAGGAATCCATCATGGGAAGAATTATCACCCACTCGCAAACCAAAATGTTGGAATTAATTGCCGCCCTCGAGACCAAAATTGATGTCTTGGTCGAAAAGGCTGGATTGGATGACAAGCTGGGGAGCAAAGCCAGACAGGCCATGGGCGAAGAAGGAGTCGAGATCTTGTGAGTCTTGCCCCCCCCCCCCTCACCACGTTTCGTACCCCCGGAGCTACAAAAGTTTGGGGACTTTGACTCACATTCACGCATCCCAATGGCAGAGCTTCTTTGGCCCATATTTCCAACCGGATTGCCACGTTGGAAAGTGAACGACGCAACACACGGGAGACACTTGACAATTTCAGAAGAGAATTACTCTCACTGGGCAAAAATGTCGATAGAGCCAAGGTGGGTGAAGCGTCCATCAGGCGCAGCACCGTTTAGTGAAAAAAAAAGTGCTGATGAAGCTCAACGAACAAAAAATCGTCATTCTTGCGCATCAAACTTACAGGCAGACGAAACAAGCATTCTCAAGGACCTCTCCAAGATTCTTGAACCCCGGGATGAGAGTTTACAAGCACGCGCTGTGGCCAAGCTTCCCCCTATTTTGATCGATGCAATCAGTGGAACGACATCTGCGTCATCCGATTCTTGGTGGACGCCTGCCTTGCTGTTCCTGGGGGCAAACATGGTCTTGGGACTGGTCGTCATCTTGTGCAGACGCTTGACTCCGACAAGAAAAAGTCAGTTGGATTGAGGTCGATTGCTTGCATACCATCAGACGGGCCCGTACAAACATCTCTTGACAAGAATGGCCGGGCCTATCATATTATCATAGACGGACATGGTCGTCATCAAAAAAACAATTGTAACATAAAACAGGGTTGACGCATCTTGCATATCGCCTGGAATTGTATCGCTAGCCTACATCTGTTGCAGAGAACCTGGTACGGTATACGCTTTCGGCTTGGAGACAGTCTCTGGACATGAAAATGCATCATTGTACAAGATTTGCCAACAGTTTGCCAACTCCATCGTGTTGAAGACAGCCGTGATGAGAGCCTTGCAGTGTCGTATCGTCATAGAGCAGCTTGGAAGATGATCCAAACGTTTGTTCGAGCCACTTGAACCACTCGGTATCCTGTCTGGGACTCAAAAGCTCGTCTTCTGTAGCATGTGCGACAATGAGCTTGGGACCGCTCCTTGACTGGTCTCCCAGGAGCTCTAGGACCTGCTCGGGTAGATCTTGGGTTCGCAGCAAGGGTATAGATGGTTGAATCCAACGTTGATTGTCTGGACCAGGCTCTCCAAAAGCACTTTCCGTGAAACCCTTGTAGGCTGGGTATTCATCAATGAGATCAACAAGATTCAGTATTCCATCCAAAAACGCCAATCCCTTGATCTTGGTCTGCACCAGCTTGAGCAGTTGTTCCTTCTCATCTATACTTGCAGAGGTCGGAGAAGGAGGTGGAAGAGGTGGAGGCGGCCATTGGAGAGTCATTGCGATGTGATAGGCTGGAACGCCAGGCAAGAGGAACAGAATATTGGAAAGAATGTGGGCGCCACATGAATGTCCGGCAATGTACACCGAGTCGACCTGCCTCTCTATATCGTGGTTTAGTCCTTCTTGCCGGTTGCTCTGGGTATACTTGGCAACATTTTTCGAGTCACTGAGCCATAAGATGCTTCGCATGCAGTCCAGTGCGTGTGTAGGATGTTTGACGTCGGCTCGACCAGGGTGATCTGGGTGTTGGCCGATACGATAGTTTGGCACCGCAATGACGAGATGCTTTGTCTTTTCAGCGGAAACCTGTGCACCTACTCGGTCAGCAAGGTCACTGTGCTCAGACTTGTCTCCTCTGAAGGTACACATAGCTCAGGATGTCTGTTAGCATACTCTCTTGTGACACTCTCTTCTCCTTCTCCAGACTTACGATCTCCAGGCACCGCCATGGATGAACACCTGATGCAAAGAGTAGCATGTTGTGTGAGTCCTGCATAAGAGTTACTTTTTCAGAGAATCTACTTACCAACAACTCAATGTTGCCATCAGAAAGACCCTCTGGTACGTATACATCGACTTGTCGCATGGGATCATCTTGATTGTTCTTGTGTGAGTCATACGAGTATGTGGTCTTGGTGTAACCCATCTTGGTGCGTGGTGATGCAAGGCTGCAAAAGCGGAAACCTGTATCTACACAGGACAGAGAATGATATTGATGTGCCGGACTGTCTTCAAGCTACTACGACTACTAGCTGAGGTATTAAGATGAACAAACGACTACTTCAAAGGAACAAGTGCTGCATACTTTAAATGATGACTACCGTAGGTCGGAGAATTCGTCGGCTTTCGGGATCAGATAACCGGAAAGTGCAGAATCGTCAAAAACGTTGTGATACCATCCATGTAATCGGCTACTCTACGAGGTCTCTATTGATAGTCGAGAGGATAGCATCCAAGCCCTTGGTTGCCTAGCCCGTACCATTCATTAATGTGGCCAAAAGTTTTCCGACGCCTGGGTGCTGTAGGCAACCATCGTGAGTCCCCACCAATGTCGTGCCATCATAGACAAGGTTGGACGAGCGCCCAAATGTTTCCTCCAGCCATTCGAACCACTTCTGACTCTGTCTTGGTGTCAGCAGCTCGTCGTCGTTGGCATGCCCCACAATGAGCTTGGGCCCGGCGGCTGTTCCATGAGCGAGCAGTCGCCTGATTTCATCTGGGACTTCTCGAGATTTCAACAAGGGGACTGAAGGTTTGATCCAGTTTTCATTCCCTTCTCCAGGCTCTCCAAAAGCCCCTCGTACAAAGTCTGCATAGTCTGGGTATTGATCAATAAGACTGACGAGGTCCAAAATTCCATCCAGAAACCCTAATCCTTTGACTTTGGTTTGTAATAATGTGAGGAGTTCTTTTTCTTCATGTGGAGCGATAGACGTAGAAGATGGCGCTGGCATGGGAGGCGGAGGGTACTCTAGGGTTATGGCTGTTTGAGCTTTCCTTCTAGGGACACCTGGCAACAAGAACACCAGATTGGACAAGATGTGGGCACCACATGAATGCCCTGCCATATAGACAGACCGAAGTCGGTCTCGAGGTTTGAGCGGGCCGTCAGTCAGGGCTGAAGAGTCGGTTTGGGATCCCGAATATTTCTGAACGTTGTATGACTTGGTCAACCACAAGAGACTCCTCATGCAATCGAGAACGTGAGCTGGGTGCTTGACGTCCGGTCGATCTGGGTGACTCGGACTCTTGCTCAATCGGTAATTTGGAATGGCCACAACAAACTCCTTTCTCCTTCCAGAGCCAAGTTGATCGCCTAGTAACTCTGCTAGTCTTGAATGATCTGACTTGTCTCCACTGAAACAGCAGTCTTTAGGGGCCAAGGCAACCTGGCAAGTCTCAAATAGGTGCGAAAAGGCTCACGATCGCCACGCTCCTCCGTGAAAGAAGACCTGAAATCGAAAGTGACACAGAGTGTTCAGCGACTTTCATGTCATACCTTATCAATTGCCAACCAGAGCTCACCAAAAGATCAAAGTCACCGCTCGTCAAGTCGTGTGGAACGTAGACATCCACTTGCATGAAAGGGTCGCCATGGTCGTCGTATGAGTGGGTGGACTTGTGATATACCATGATTGATTGATCCTGATACTGGATAGTCAGCAGAAAACCGACTATACTCGCAGTGTAGACATCCGACGTCTCGGCTGGGGTATAGGATACTGGATACCTACAAGAGCTATGTGACTTCTTCACTGACAAGGTGTACCCGCTCGGCCGATTGCTCGGACATTTGGTCTAAATCTCCTCTAAAGTCGAACCTCGCGCTAAAGCCACTTTGAACTCGTATTTCACTGATCCTCATCAGTTGGTTCCATTCAGTTCATGTCTGTATACAACGTTTACACATCCTATACATATCACAGCAATGGCGGAATCATTACAAAACGCCGTATCAGATATTACTACCAAGGTTGCAGAGACTCTTGGTGTCACACCCCAAGTTGGCGAGGAAAAGCCTGTTGGAGGTGGTGTTGTGACCGGTAGTCAAGACGGTGAGTCATTCCGGCACACGAGAGGGTCCTTTGGCGACTCGAGGGGCAAATAGCAAAGCTGAACACGGATCATGATCGGTTGCAATAGCCATCTATGTTGACGAAAAGGCTGGCTCCGATGGCTCCGAGGCTGATGGTAGCTCTACCGCGCCATTTTTGACAATCCTCAAGGCTGTCCTCAGCGTGGGCCCCGTTGAGCTTACTCGACCCATTTTGGTCCGCAAGACCGACTCTCCCGAAGTCAACGACTGGCAACCCATTTCTGGTGCCGCTCTCAAGAAGAACAAAAAGTTCGCTGATGCTCACTGGAAGAAGATCAAGAAGGCTGAAGAAAACAAGGATGCTGATGCCAAAGCAGCAAAGGAAAAGGAGGAAAGAGAAGCCAAGCGACGACAAGAGGCTGCTACTATCGTCCTCAAGGAAGACACTTCTCTGCCTGTGGCCAACAAGGTCAAGATCGGTCAACTTGGCGAACACCGTGATCAACGAGTCCGGGTGTTTGGATGGGTTCACCGTCTCCGCCAACAAGCTCAAATGACATTCATCACACTTCGAGACGGTACGGGATACCTTCAGCTCGTTCTCACTGGTGACCTCGCCAAGACGCTCGATGCACTTGACCTGGTCACTGAAACCACCATCGAAGTCACCGGTACGCTTAAGGCTGTTCCCGAAGGCAAGAGTGCCCCTGGCGGACACGAGCTTGTGGCCGACTGGTGGAGACTGATTGGCAAGGCACCCACCGGGCCCAACTCTTACGCCAGTCTGTTCAACGAAAAGGCCGATGCATCTGTCCGACAACGACTAAGGCACCTCGACTTGCGTGCTGAGACTCCAGCAGCCATTATGAGGGTCCGAGCAGCGCTTCTGAACGCATTCCGATCATTCTACCAAAAGAACCGTGTCCTCGAGGTCACCCCTCCTTGTATCGTCCAGACCTCGGTCGAGGGTGGATCGACCTTGTTCAAGTTTGACTACTATGGCTCTGAAGCCTACCTCACTCAGTCGAGTCAACTCTTCCTCGAGACCTGTCTCCCCTCCCTCGGAGATGTCTTTTGTGTTCAAGAATCCTTCCGAGCCGAAAACTCTCACACCCGTCGACATTTGGCCGAGTACACTCACGTCGAGGCCGAGCTTGGTTTCATCACTTTTGATGATCTCTTGACTCACATTGAGGACATGATTTGTACAGCCGTGGAATTCGTCCTCAACGACCCTGTCACTGGCCCTCTCGTCAAGGAGCTCAACCCGACGTTCCAGCCTCCCCAGCGACCATTCTTGAGGATGGACTACAAGGCTGCTATCGAGTGGCTCAACAAGCACGAGATTCTCTTCCAGGATGACGACCCATCGATTGCTCCCCGTCCTCACAAGGTTGGAGACGACATTGCCGAAGCTGCTGAGCGTAAGATGACCGACATCTTGGGTGTGCCCATGTTTATCACCGGGTTCCCACGAGAAATGAAGGCGTTTTACATGAAGCGAGTGCCCAACGACACTGAATTTACCGAGAGTTGTGATTTGTTGATGCCCGGTGTGGGAGAAATTGTTGGAGGATCCATGAGGATCACAGACTTGGACGAGTTGATGGAGGGATACAAGAACCACGGTATTGACCCCAAGCCGTACTACTGGTACAACGATCAACGAACCTATGGTACCTTGGAACACGGAGGGTAAGTTGGCATTACAAACGGCACTCATATCTGCGTCTACTACATGCTCACTGTGTTTGCTTTCACAGATACGGACTTGGTACGGAGCGAATTCTCGCTTGGTTGTTGAACAGACACACCGTCCGAGAAGTGTCCTTGTACCCTAGGTACCCAGGTCATGCCCAGCCTTAGATGTAGTGTCAAGTACAGTAGATCGTCGTGTGCAGAGACGTGTCGTGTGAGACCACACGGTCACTCAGTACAGGATGCAATACATCATGGCTATCCTACTTCGCGATTCACACATTCTCATCCCCTGACACAACGTTGAACGAATGTCCAATGCACATTGGGACGGAGAGTCTTTTAACATTAGATGTGATCTGTGATACAACCACCATCTTTGGCTACTGCTGCCATGTGACGAGGGGCGGCGGTGGAAATAAGAGCACGCGGGTTGCGCCGGCTTTTGAGCTGCGATGAGCTCCACCCACCATAGTACCATACCAACATGTCATGTCATGTCTCTTACAGTGCCATTCTCAAGTACTGCACATACTCTGTTCAACAACGACGGACAGAGAATTCCTTGTAACAACAGAAACGGATCATTCTAGACAACACCAAGGCGGGCCATAGTAGTGTTGAAAACAAGAATGACAATTGGTGGGTACAGGCTCATTCCGCAAACTATCCGGCGCAGTACTCACTTATTCGAATATGGTCGCCACAGATTACTCTCTTTTTGGCGGTGCCGAGACACCGTTCCCACCTACAGACGTGGAACCCTTGGCCACACCTGCTCTGTCCATGGATGAGACGTCCAGTGTTTCCAGTGAAGAGCAAGTCATTACCACTCCTCGGCTGACTACACCTCCCGCATCAGCGGAGTTGCGTCAGAGGCACAAGACATCAACGACGGCGTCTCAGCCAAAAGCATCTACAACAGTACCTGAAGACCCCAATGATTTTTTATGGATCATGACGGAAGAACCTCATCGTTCCCGGCGCAAGGCTATCCTCAAAGCACACCCCGAGGTTCGGAAACTCATGGGTCATACTCGAGCCACATTGCCGCTCGTGCTCCTTGTCTTGGCTATTCAATTCACAATCGCCATTTCTCTTCGCAACACTCACCCCCTTTCTTGGAAGTTTTTGTTGTTGGCCTATGCGATTGGAGGAACATGCAACCAAAACATCTTTTTGGCGATTCACGAAATCACGCACAATCTGGCGTTCAAAAAGATTCTTCCCAACAAATTGCTAGCAATGGTGGCCAACTTGGCTATCGGTGTGCCTTATGCCATGGCATTCAAAGGCTATCACATTGAGCACCACAAGTTTTTGGGTGAAGATGGGATTGATACCGATTTGCCTAGCAAGTTTGAAGCGATCGTCTTAAACAATGTAGCTGGAAAAACATTTTTTGCGTGAGTAGCCTGTATCGAGCATGAAGTCCCCGCAAAAAAGCATTTGTTTCTGACGGTCACATCTATCGCCTGCAGTACTTTTCAAATCTTCTTTTACGCGCTTCGTCCAGGCTTCATTCGCTCCCAAAAGCCGACTATATATCACCTCCTCAACGCCGTCTTTATCATCGCAGCGGATGTACTTCTTGTCAAGCTTACCAACTGGAAGCCTCTCCTCTACCTGTTGTTTTCTTCCTTCTTCGCTGGGTCGATTCATCCCTGCGCCGCTCACTTTATCGCCGAGCACTACCTTATGAGTGAGGTCGCCTCGGAGCCAGAGATGCCTGACCCTAAAGGATACGAGCACCAACTTGATCACGTCAGGATGCTTTCACAAGAGACTACTTCATACTATGGATGGCTCAACATTCTATGCTACAACGTCGGCTACCACAATGAACACCACGATTTCCCATCAGTCCCCTGGACTCGCTTGCCCCAACTTCGTGCGATCGCCAAGGAATTTTACGATCCTCTGCCTGTTCACTCGAGTTGGCCAGCTGTGACGTACAAGTTCATCATGGACCCCAAAGTCGGCATGTGGAGTCGAGCCAAGAGGACGATGGGTGAAAAGGGCAAGAGGATCGAAGAATCAGAATGGACAGTCTGCCAAGAGGCGTTTGGACCCAACCGACCACAAGATGACAAGTCCATAATTCAGTCCAAGGAAGTAGCTGGTGTACAAGGGGAAGGTCTCGTTCGAATCGTCAAGCCTGGTGAAGAAGACGAGATGGACCGGATGATGAGTGAAGCCGTCGCACGAGGGTATGGTTCCGATGCCGAATAAAGTGACAGTCGACAAATCCGTATCAACACCACACAGAAAACCCAAAACCAAGTCAATCATTGCCGGGCTGAGCCCTGATCTGACACCTGCTGTATTTATGCCATCCACCCTCGTTTGCTCCGATGACGCTTTCTGCTCATTTTTGGGATACCCGTGTTTCAATAGACGTTATAGAATTTCCTTTGATTTGTACACTTATAACAAAAGCACACTCGTTTTATGATACAACATGCTGACTCCCGTCTCCATGCCTCTACATGACGCAGGGAGTTTTGGAGGGCCTCCTTTACAATGTACATGTACAACAGACCTGAATGCAGACACCAACGATTTCTAGACGACCTCTCGCCCGTTCCTTGCCTACTCTTCAAAATGACGAAGATGATGATGCACCCTTTTCATCAGGTGACGCTGCTGCATGGCCGTGCTTGGACCACCACCCGATTAATAGCCAGATCACAATCAACCCCACCACGATATAAGCAATCGTCCGTGCTTGACGTGCGGGACTTTGTTGGGAAAATGTCCGTGCTTGCGCTCGAGTGGTTTGCAAGAGATTCGTGCCTAGCTGAGCAAACGATGACGACTGGGTAGGGTTGTCAAGTCCATGGCGTATGTGTAACATTTGCGATCAACACTTGGTCACAACAAAAATGATTGATTGTGCTTCCCAAGAAGAGGGTCGACTCACAGTCCGATCGAGCTGTTCGTTTTGTCGCTGACTGTCTGATAAAATATCAATCGTGACCTTGCAATGCAGCACCAGGGTCCCCAAAACAAGTCAGTACGCCCTCGCCGACTGGAATGCGTGTGTTTCACAAGAGACTCGTCGAGTTGCTCACATGTCTCAGTGACTTGATTTTACCGTGGAGCTGATCCAATTCCGAGTCATTTTGCCGCTCGAGAGTGTTATCTTGCATTCTGTGCAAGGATATAAAAGAGCGGAGGTGAGCATTGATCATACGCAACGAGGTCTGCGATGTTTCCCGTTTTGGAATCGTGATACCTACCGGGACATGTTGCGTGCGGGGGTCAATCAGTGTGCTACCTTGACTCGGATGTGAGCTGTCTCGTTTGTTTGGGGTGTCGATTATGTTGCGCTCAGTGACCCTGATCACAGGTTCTCGTCGTCTGTTACAATGTCCATGTCCAGAGAGTCGTCCAAGATCCAAGACGTCACCATCATGTCTTCATGTAGCATTAGATATAGAAAAGCTGCGGAGAATGACTTCTATCCATCCTCATTCGTCTATCGGCTAGGATGGCCGCCTTTCATGCTCTTCAACGAGTGTTCGCGGCAGGGCCGGGTTCGATTCCCGGATGGGGAACATCCTTTTTGCCTTTTTGAAATTTCCTCTCGACTCCTCTCCTATCATTCATAGCTGTAATAAGCATGACATCGACATTTCAGAACCCGTTGAGTCTAAAGGTCTCGCGAAAGGCTCGATCTCATGCGTCGATTGGAAGAATCTACATGATACAAATTTGCAAGGTGATATGTATGTCATGCCTGCTACTCGTTCACGGGTGCATCACCGCAACAACTTTTCCCTCAATTCAGCTGCCTTTGCTTTGACTCGTAACAAATCCAGTCTCTCGGTGTAAGCTTCTTCGATAGTTTGGGCTTTGTCCATGGCACAGGCCAACTCTCGAGCGATCGTTTGCACAAGGTCGATAGAAGCAGAGCGGTTCGTCGAGTTGGCTACTAGTTTGAACGTGTCATGAGTAGACGCTCGGTTATGATTGACAATGACCACTGATTGATGAATGGCTATTGGATCTGTGCCTTTTGAAGAGCGAAGCTTGTTGACACTTCTTGCCCAGAAGCTTGAGGCATTCGCGGGTGGTTGTTGTTTCCGAGAACGAGAAGCATCAACAGGTTCGAATGGGATGGCTGGCGGGTTAGAGTAAACCTCCTCGCGTTGTCTCCCATACTGTTCCAGCTGCTTTCTGAGCTGTTTGATCATCCCTTGCAGGCCGACCGACCCACATATGACTTGTCGTTCAGCTACGGTCCTCCTCCATTCCATTTTGACTTGATCAAAAGAGGACTCGTCGGTCAGTAGATGTCGTTTCAGACTCGCCAAGAGCACTAGGCTTTCTGAAATGCTTGTCGATTCGTGCCAATCTGATGAGCAACCCGATGAGGTAGAGTTACTCGTCAGGATCTTGTACAGGCTGTCTCGTTTTCGTGGGGAATGAGCAGCGAGAGAACGCTTGTCGTTGTCTGGCGTGGTAAAGTTTGAGATAACGCTGTCGGGCCTGGTCTTGCGGGACAGTGATTTTGGTGCAGGTATCGCCAACAAGCTAGAATTCTCAGAAGATTGGTTGGGTCTGTTGATTGACCCTAGGCTGAGTTGATTGGCCTTTCCAAGAGGAAGAGGCAGCTGAGTTGTAGAAACAAAAGCATGGTGACGAAGCAGTCTATGTGTTTCGTCACTGTGAGATGGGACGATGGAGATGAGACTACAGCTGAGCAACGAGCGTTTGAAATGTCAACCAAGTTTGAACAGCCTACTCTATCATCTCCCAACGATTGGCATCATGATACGCTGACAGCCTCCAAGCCAAGATCTGCTGCTGCCACTGTTGTTTGTCCGTTCCGTTCCATGTGCGGTAAGCCTGGACACGGCTATCGGGGTTGTTGCCCTGAGACGACTCGTCGTGACAGTATGATAGAGTGGGAGTGGAAGTGAATGCCTGCTTCCTATCGATGCTTTTGTTTTCTTTATTCGGTGTGGCCTGCCTTTTGCGTTTGATTTCGGGCAACTGCTCAGCGATAGAGATCAAACATCAGATGCTAGTTGAGGTCCAATGTGCTCGATGTGACTGACCCAGCCGGCTCTTCCCATCGTCTTGTCGAGACTGGCCGAAACTCATGGCGAAAACACGGCTCAAAAGACATGAGTGGTTCCTCGAGGAGACATGTCGAGACAAAAGACGACTGATGGTCAACGTCCGACGAATCATCAGCATGACGAATGTGCCATGTTAAATCCCACATTGTCAACAAATCCCTGCTTAAGTCTTGCTCCGGGTAAACGTTGGACCGCGTTCGGCAACCAGCAGCAGCAGGGCTCCGCCGCTTACCTGGGCATAGAGCATTCTCGATAGATTGATAATCTCAACCAGCTAGAGTTTACTCTACTACCACTATACACAGCACCAGTGACCAAACACTTTAATCATGCAGGGTCTCATGGGAGGAGCAGACTGCTCCACATCTTCGAATCCTCTCAATGGCATGCTCAAAAGAGAGGCCGTCGATCGTAGCTTGATTAGGGTGAGGATGAAGCACAATGACCATTGATTTGTCCAGTGCTCATCTATTATGTTACTTTTCTCCAGGATCGAAACACGACTGGACCTCCAGGAGCTAGCGGTCAGAGTCGCCAGCTGCCGTTTAGGGCTACTCCGACAGCAGCTGGATTTGGACCAGCCGGCCAACAGCGGGTCGCCACTCCTCCAGGACCACAACAGCAACACCATGCTCCCAATGTACCTCAGGCGTCCAACTGGGCTGCAAACTTTAATCCACAGCAACAGTCTAGGATAGGTGGTCCACAGAACCATGGACCTCGGATGGGTGACATGGAAACTGCATTCCAAAATGCAATGAACATCGGCTCCCAGCGACCTTCCCCCGGGCCTGGTCCTCAGTTCAGACAGGAGCCTGCACGACAGCAAGGCTCGGCTTGGACGCGAGACTTTGAATCTGCGTCCAATGCAAAGGGCAAAGAGCGAGAGTACTCACCTGCGCCCCAGCAGATGAATCATTATCCTCAGCAGCAACCGGATTACGGGTACTCTTCTTACAATTCAATGCCCTATACTTCACAATTTAGTGGCGGGTTCCAACCTCAATACACTTCTTATTCTCAGCCCCAAATGTTCCAACCTCAGCAACCTATGCAGGAACAGCACCAGCACCATGACCAGGACTTTTCTGAAAAGGATCTCGACAAGGCATTTGATGAATTTGAAAAGCAGGCTTCGGCTGAGGTCAAAACTGAAGAGCCAGTCGTCGACAAGGGCAAGCAGAAAGACGAAACACCGATGCCCAAGGGTGGTGACCTCGAAGCGTAAGCTTTTGTCTTCTTGTCACTTTTCTCCATCTGGTCTGACCCTGTCAAAACGTTTGTTACAGCGTCTGGGAATCTATTCGTCCCGAGGCCGACCGCCTGGATCACCTTGCTCAATGGGAAAAGGAATTCTCCCAGTTCACCAATGGAGAACACGACGAAGGTGTCGATTTCGATATCAACCAATACATGAAAGATATTGGAGCAAGAGATGAAGCTTTGATGGGCAACGACAAAATGCACGTAGGACCTGAACCGACCAAATTCGGAGAGGATGGATTCCCCCTGTTGGGAGATTACGAATTCGAGCAAGAAAACCCTTACAAGCAAGACATGGGGTCTCTCGGTCGGGCGCTTGACCTGTTGAGGAACAATGGATCCTTGTCAGAGGTTGCCTTGTTGATCGAGGCTTCGCTCTCATCGGGCACGACGCAACAGCAAGTATCCGAGCTTTCTCAAACACTCCAAGACAAGCCCGATTCCCTCGAGTCCAAAATCGCTGCTGGAGGCGAGGCAGCTGTATGGACGCTTCTCGGTCAGATTCAGTCAATGGACGAAAAGGAAGCGGCTGGAGTTAGGGCCATGGAGGAAGGACGAAGAAGGTTTGAAGCAATGGGATCCCGTCGGCCCAAGCTTGGAGACGTCATGATGGGCGAAGGTCTTGTCTCGTTGGCCATCTCATACACCAATGAATCCTATGACCACTCGGCTCTCTTGGCTCTCCATCGATACCTGTCCCTGCTCCACCCAACCTATGCCGGTCCGACACCTGAAGAACCCCAGAACTTGTTCATCGGCGACGAAATAGATGAAGAGGGTAACATTCCAAACCCATGGTCTGCGAACCAACGACTGGCAGAGTCCTTTTTGTCCCTCGCCAGGGATCAGAACCAAAAGGGAATTGTCGATCCCGATACCCAAGTCGGGCTAGGCGTCTTGTTTTATCAAATGGGCGAGTTCGACAAGGCAAGGGATTGCTGGGTGGCTGCTCTGGGTGTCAGGCCAAACGTAAGCTTTGTCTCGGGTTCTCTATTTCTTTCTTTTGCCATTATTCTTCACTGGCTCATCGATTACGAACCTTTTTGAACGTCGTAGGACTTTCTCCTCTGGAACCGTCTCGGCGCAACCCTTGCAAACAGTGGGAAACCCGAGCAGGCCATTGATGCATACAGACGCGCCCTCGAGCTTCATCCGCCTTACACCCGAGCCATCTACAACCTTGGAGTCTCGTGCCTGAACCTCGGTGTGTACAGGGAGGCAGCCGAGCACTGTAAGTCACCTATCCTTTCCCGTCAATCCTACGGGCGACGAGCAATTGCTAACCAGACTGAACCCACCTGTAAACTATGATCAGTCTTGGCCGGACTGGCGCTTCATGAGACACGTCAAGGCGAGAAACCGGACCCCAACGCGATCAATGCGGACCAACACCCTGCCAACAATAGTTCAGCCCTGTGGTCGACGTTGCGAAGAGCGCTCGAGGGAATGGATCGACCTGATCTTGTTGAAAAGGCTTACCCGGGCAATGACTTGGCCTTTTATCGCCAGCAAGGCTTTGAATTCTGATTGCTGCTCGTTTTTTGACTGCAACAATTTTGTAAAGTCTCGGGACCGCACTGCCCCCCGGTTTCCCCCCAAGTCATTCATCTCGCATGTAACAGTAACAGCATCGTCTCAAAAGCATAAAACAATGTCCCACCATCTTCATGTTCATCGCCATCAGATTTCCGAAAAACAAAAAATAAACGACTCGATGCCTGGTACAACCTGGTACACTTGTATATAAATTCACAAACAGCCCTCGAAGCAGACAAGCTGCGTGTCTACAATTCGTCGGGGTTGACATGGGTAAAGACCTTTTCGATTTGTTTCTCATTGACCTTGTGTTTGTAGCCATTGGTGATGAAAAGCTTTGAGCGGAGGAACGTGGACACATCGTAAATTTCCATTTCCTTTGCCTGTCAAAAAGACAAGACGCACGTCCACGGTCAGTAACATTTTCCTCTTCATACGGACGAGTGGGGGAAAAAGGTCAAGTCCTTACCCGTTGTTCCAAATGAGCGACAGGAACTTCGACCTTGGCGGGCTCTTGGCCTCGTTGGTGCATGACAAGCTGGACCTTTTCCTTGATGAGTTGACCTAGCAAAAAGGCGAGCAACTCGGTATTGTCCGTGGCCTTGTGCACGTACTTTCGGAAGCCCTACGAATAGTGTGCACACACAATGAATAAGCACCTCTTTGCCATCGAACATTCCAATTTTGACAAGAAAAAGAGACGAAAAGACACCTACTCGCTCAAGAGTCTTTTTGATGGAAATCTTTTGTGCATTCACAAAGCTTCCTACCGTGACTTGAATAGCCAAGTCGATATCGTCCGCTCGCACGTATTCTCGAAGGTGCATCTTGGCACTCGCTTCAGCCATTCGGATCATTGATTCCAAGTGACGGACAGTGATGGGGAACGAGCCCGTCGCGAGAGACTCTCGACGTAAATCTGCGTATAACCGGGCCAGCTTCTCCTGGTCGAGTTGTTGCAACTTGGGCTTGATCATTTCCTTTGCGTACATAATGTACTTTCGCAAGAGGTCTTGAGGGATGATATCGGCGTCTAGCGAGGTGGAGACATTGACTTCGTCCACCTCCTCATCGAACCCGGGGTGACTTCGCAAATGGCTTCCTACAACAAACTTGGCCAAAAGTTCATCTTGGACCGGATCCACTGCATCCTTGACGACGCACAAGACGTCAAATCGGGACAAGATGGGCTCGGTGAGGTCGACGTTTTGCTGAAAGGGGATCGTCGGGTTGTATCTTCCTCGAACAGGGTTCGCCGCTGCCACAATCGCACACCTGGCTTGTAATGTCGTAACGATACCAGCCTTTGAAATTGAGATGGACTGTTGTTCCATGGCTTCGTGAATTGACGTCCGATCAGCGTCGTTCATCTTGTCGAATTCATCAATCAAACAGACACCCTTGTCGGCCAACACGAGCGCACCACCTTCGAGTGTCCATTCCCTGGTCATGGGGTCTTTGCGGACCGAGGCTGTCAGACCGACAGCGGAAGCTCCTTGACCGGTGGTAAAGACAGCTCGGTGAGCCGTCTTTTCGACATACTTCAGGAATTGAGACTTTGCTGTTCCCGGGTCACCCAATAGCAGAATGTTGATGTCTCCTCGGATACGATGCTTTCGATTGACATCTTTGGACAAACCTCCAAACAAGGACAAGGCAATGGCGGTTTTAATGTCGTCGTGGCCGTAAATGGAGGGAGCTATCGACTTGACAATTCGTTTGGCTATACGTTCATCCTTTGCCATGTTTCTGATCAGCCTCTCGTCCTCTTCAGTCAACCTAAACGCAGCAAACAAGTCTTCCTTTTTGTTTATCTGATTTGCCTCAAGGATGGTTGTGAAGACAGGAAAACCGTTCTTCATGTTGAGAGAAGCATCAAAGTTATTTCTGTAGACTCCAGTGACTTCAACTTCTTCACCAGGTTTAGCGCAGTCGATGAGATCCCACAAGAGAATGACTTCTCGATGTCGAGGCAGTCGACCAGCTGGAACCGATCCGGGGGATTCTTGAAGGGTCATCTTCTGATAGTTTCGGTACACTGTCTGTTCAGAATTGACAGTAAACGGCCCTCTGGATTCACAGTTGGCACAAAAAGTAATTTTGACTTCTTTTGACGTGTCTTGGAAAAATGGTCCCAAGGTCGTGCCACATTTCCCGCAATCAAACTTGACATACTTGAGTTGAGGGAATACTCCACTTCGTCGGGTCACCACGCCAGAGACCTTGACAAGACGATTCAAATTGTCTTGTCGGAGATCTCGCAGACTTGTACTCGTGGGCAACTCTGTCACTCGTACGTGAATCTCCGAGTGGATACGTTCGTAAGAGGGGTAATAGAGGAGAATGGCGTCCAGTGCTACGTCGTCAAAGATTTGGAGCATGGGAACAGGCGAGTTTGCCAAGAAATAAGCCAAAATAGGTTTTGAAAAGGCCAGGTGAAGATACGAGACTTCCAGGGACTCTGAGTTGACTTCTCCCAAATGCTTGATCCTTTGTCCATAGACACTCTGACCATTGTCATCAACATAGGTCATCAAGAAACTCTTGAAATGTTTTTCGATCGCTCGTCGGACGGCGTTGATGGCAATCCATTCTGCAATGGTTTGAGTTTTGATATCCCCCAACTCTTCGAGAGGAACTTCGTCTTCTTCGCCTTCCATATCATCGTCCTCGGGTCGTTCATCGTATTGCCTCCTCCTCCTTCTCGTGTCGATTCCGTCCAAAAGGCCTTGCCCATACGAGACTTCCTCCTCGTCGTCACTCTGCAAAAATGCAGGCGCTCTCGCTCTTCTGGCAGCACGACCTCCAGTGAGACCTCGATCTCTCCTGTTCATGGCCGCTTCTGCTTCCAATCGCGCTACCCGAGTGAGCTCAGGAAGAGATGATCGGTCGTCAATGTCGGCTTCCGAGTACATATCCAGCCCATCATTTGATTGGTAGTCACTGGAAAAAAAGTGTAAAGTAATCACAAGGTGAGTCGCCAAGCCGCTTGACTGTACATGACATGCCAACTCACTTCATCATGTTATCACCAAACAAGTTTTCACCCTCATCATTGTCGTCATCCACATCAATCTGAAGTCGTCTGCCCACTTCACGAGCTTCCTCCTCTTCGTCACCAATCTCTTCATCCTCTGCAAACGAATCAAAAGGAGGCGGTGGAGAGGAAGGCGGCAGAGACGATGGCGGTGGTGAAGACCTCATGGACGGACCAGCCGAAGCTTGTGAGCCCCGGGGCGGTGACCTCGCTCGCTTGTTGTTTCTGCGGGGAGCGCTCCCTGGAGCAGAGCTAGGAAGATCAGACATGGTTTTGACGCTGTTGAACTTTGAATGATTAAATACACCGAGTACTGTCTGTATTGACAAGGTGGTTTGCGTGGGTTCTCTTTTGCCGTCCACTGACAGTGGTAATACTCGCTCTCTTCATTAAACGCGTCGACGCGTCGCGTTGTCAATGGCAAAAAGCGCGTTTCGGCTAGCGCGGGGACGGCCACTTGCTTGGTTCAACTCGTTGCCCCACCAACAAGATATTCATGGACCATGGATACGTACGAGGAGTTAAAGTAGTAGAGTCGAGGTGTGGTGTAACCCGAGGCACACTCAAACCACCAAATGACATCGATCCTTGTCAGAGCAATACATCCGGCTGCCTTGGTTCGAGGGCCGCCACCACTCCACCGAGCCATACATGCATGCCGCACAGTCCAGTCACACGATAACCCATTGGGTATCCCTCGGAGGGATCCCAACCCTGCCCCTCAGATGCCTCGCCGAGGCGGTCCACCGAAAAAGACCAAAATCCCCGGGGTCAAACATGTCATTGCGGTTGCCAGTGGAAAGGGAGGTGTAGGCAAAAGCACAGTGGCGGCCAACCTCGCCATTGCTCTATCTCAAGTCAGGTCTACTTCTCCAGATGGAACATCGCCAGCATCCGCCAGCGTGGGGCTATTGGATTTGGATATTTTTGGTCCTTCTGTACCAAAACTGATGGGGCTGGAAGACGCAGGAGAGCCTATGCTTACTCAAAGTGAGCTCGCTTTTCTGTCTTGGACTAACGATAGACTTTGTCTCTCCATTTTCGTCTCGGATACTCGTCTGACGTCACTTGGTGTTGTATACCCTCTTTTCTCAAAACCAAGACAACAAACTGGTCCCTATGAGCAATCATGGTGTTGAAACCATGTCTATTGGGTATCTCCTTCGTAAGCACACTCATCGTCTAGTTCATCCAAACAGACACCGCCAACTTTTCGTTTGACTATTTGCCCTTCTTCAGCTCCCAGTGCGAATAATGATTCCCCTGTAGTGTGGAGAGGCCTGATGGTAATGAAAGCCGTACAACAATTGTTGTTTGACGTCGACTGGACGACCCAAGCTGAGCAGTTGGACGCACTCGTCATTGACATGCCTCCCGGTACAGGTGATGTGCAATTGAGTCTCGGCCAACTTGTCATTGTCGATGGTGAGCAGCCCGCTCTCTCTCTCTCTCTCTCTCTCCATGATTGTCCCTCACGTCCAAAGGTACTCATGGCTGACCAAGTACAAACAAACAGGCGCAGTCATTGTTTCAACACCTCAAGATGTCGCCCTCATTGATACACGAAAAGGCGTCAACATGTTCCGCAAGATCAATATCCCCATCACGGGCACCATCCTCAACCAATCCCATTTCACGTGTTCATGCTGTTCCACCAAGCATCAAGTGTTTGGATCACTAGACTCGTTTCATTCCATTGCGGATGACTTGTCGTTGGATGTGTTGGGCCAGATTCCGATCGTTCCCGATATTAGTACGGGAGGGGACACGGGAGTGCCCATCATGGTGCAGAATGACCCTGCAGGCAACGAGACACGGGATGCATTTAGATCCGTGGCCAAGGCAGTTTGGAAGAGTCTGGGGAGAACGGTAGTCTAGAAGTCTACAGCCCAGCCGGTTGTATTTGAACGAGGTTTTGTTGAGATTTTTTTCTTTTGAATCATGCAATGTAAATGATACAGCGTGACCTTGAATTCGAAAAACATTCAGCAACACATGACCGGTGAGCGGCACCCTTGTATGGTTTTGCATCACGCCTCTGAGCTGCCCGAGTGAATGTGCGCCACATTGACAAGAAACTCTTCAATCACCTTGGTCCCGTTCCTGTCAAACCCCCAAGATGAGCCATCCCGCCTTGTTCGCTCGAGTGTGATCATATGCAATCACTGCCTCACAACTCACCTGAGATTGAGCAATCGTAACCTTTCGTTGCTCAGATGGGCATTGGAGGAATGCTGGCCCAACGGCAAATGTACACAAGGCGCCCCAAAGAGCTCCTCTAAAAAGGGAATAGTCGGAATAGACTGTTGCAAAACATCAGCATGTTTAGCAGCAGTAATGGCTGGACTAGACCAGCAACTTACGCCTCCCTCTCTGATCTTCAATGGCTTTTGACCCCAAATCTTTTCGATTGCCTTTTCCAATGTCTGAAAGTACGGATTCTCACGTGAAGCCAACCACCATCTGGCACGGTGAGTGACGTTGATTTCGAGTGTCATGCTGCTCTTGAGCTTGGCAAACACACCGCGACAATGTGCTTCAAGACCTCGGACAATTTCGTCAAGATTTTGATCAGGAACGAGTCGAAACGACACGTTGGCCGTCACAGATTTTGGTATAATCGTGTTGTTGGCGGGTCCACTGGCTTGTATGTTGGCAACCGAAAACGTCGGCTCCCTCCACTTCTTTGAAATGGTTTCTACAGGCATGCCAGAAATGCCAGAGACGGCCAAGTAGCATTCCTCCTCGTCTTGTTGAGCGGGAGACACACCGTCGTAGAATCCTCCAATATTGACACGCCCGCCAGACTCAATTTCGGATAAGAGCTTGATCATGGCGAGCATCGGTTCCTCGACTGCCCCACCGTCTACACCAGAATGAGCATCGGTATGCTTGTTGGTAATATGCAAGTTGGCGTAAATGACCCCTCGCATGCCAAAAACGACACATGGGTCATCTTCCCCGACCCAAGAAGAATTGGATAAGAGAATTGCATCAATGTGACCAATGTCGTTCTTGTGCCGTTGCATGGCTTGTACAAAACCAGCGCTACCAGCCTCTTCCTCCCCCTCAATGATCATGATGAGGTCGACTTCGAGCATTCTTTTTTCACGGAGCGCGGCAGCTGCACATGCCACAGCCAGTACGGGCCCCTTGTTATCGGCCACACCTCGGCCGTAGAGATATCCGTTCCTTCCATGCAGCTCAAACGGATTGGTGTTCCAGGCAGTCTCATCGGCAGGTTGTACGTCATAGTGTCCATAGAACAAGACTCTTTTCCTGGGCGTGGTGGTCCGTTGACCGTGGAATGTGGCCATGACAAGCGGGTTCTTGCCTTCCACTGAAGGTAGCAGTCGAGCTTCGGCACCCATTTGAGTGACCAGTCGTTTCAAGAGATGTGCGCCCTGGCGGCAATCTTCCCTGTGTTCGTCACTGCTGACAGTGCGGACAGCGATAAGTTTGGAAAGTCCATAGAGCAAGATGTCTTCATCGTTATCCAATGTGTCAACGCCGCTTACATGACGTGCAATACCTGGGGAAGTTAACGGAGTATCCAGGCGGGGCAAATTCCAGACTTTGATGTATCGTTTACCAGCAGTAATCAAACCATGACGCCCATGGCCTCGGGGTAAAATCAGGGTGGCTAGAATAGGATTCTGGTGAGCTTGAAACGTGGCGGTACAATCAAAGCTCGAATCAAAGCGGAGCATAACGCCATTGGCACCTGCGGTATACAAATCCGTACCGGCAATGGCCATCGCCATGACATCAGATTTCTGTCCCATGATTGTGCGAATGCACGAGCCAGTCTCCAGGTCCCATACTTTGACTTGACCGTCTTGAAGACCTGCAAACAACAAGCTATCTCGATAGGCCAGTGAGAGGACCGCGCCTGGAAGATTGTCAAACGAGCAGAGCGGCGTTAATCCACCGTGGGGTCGACACTCCCATATCTTGACATCAGCGTCTCCGCTTCCACTAGCCAGCCATGTGGTTCCGTCGGACCGTTGAATGATATGCATGCAATAGACGTACCCGTAGTGGGCACTGCTGATGACGTTTTTGTTGGAGACAACGAAACTGTTCAATGGAGGCTGGGTTCCGTCGATGGAAGCAGACCTAATAAGCCCTGATGCTCTGGTTTGAGAGAGATGGCAGCTGCTTGAACGACAACCGTTTGCAACTGGTGTTGCTCCACCGGGTGTTGACGCAGGCGAATCGGTGAAGAACAGAGCACGGCTTCTGGTCTGAGCTCCAACATTTCCAAAGTACTCGTTTGTTACCTTTTCGGATTTTCCATCATTCGTCTCAGGTCCAGTCTTGCCGAAATGAAAGTATTCAATGTCTGTTGTTTGACCTCCAAAGTAAAGGGTACCGCCTTGTCGTGGGTCCCACGCCAAGCAGTATATGTCGCCCGAAGGAGAGGCGGGGGTTATTTCATGGAGCGGAGTGAGAGTCTCTGTGCACCAGACCTGAAATACACTCGTTAAGCTGGATTCAACATTTGGACATGTGTCTTGTATGACTCACTCTGACCGAGCCATCACCTGTGAGTGCAAATGTCAAAACCAGCATGAATGGCTAAAGACTTTTCTATCGCTTGGTTTCATCTACTCACTACTTCCACTCAAGAGCCACTTTTTCTCGGGCACGAGCAAAAGGGCTAGAACGGATCCTTGATGTCCAGTCAACACTTGCTTCCTTTGGAGCTGCTCTCGATGATAAACCTGACATGGTAGAATCTCAAGGTAAGAATCGTACGAGGCTTGTCAAGCAGGCTGAGATGACTTGCAATGATATCATTTTCCTCTGACGAAGTACCTGCGTAGATGTAATGTTCATCCACGGCTGTCATAGGGACCAAGGAGTATGAGTTCTTGGCCGGCCATCTAGAATGCTTGAGACCAAAGACTTGCCTAGACTCAAGGCACGACTGTCCTCCTCGCTCAAGAGATGCTCTAATACCGGTAGCTGCCCGCCTCTGTTCCTGCTTAAGCTCTCTGTTTGGGTCGATTTGACATGCAGGTCGATAATGGGTTTGTAAGATGATGAAGTGCGAACCATGTTGCCGCATAAACAGTGATTCCGAGTAATGATTGTGTTTTATCAAAGTCCGTGAAGCAATGAGAGACCCAGCCCGTGATATGATGATCCGTTTGTATACCGAAAAGGACCAAGTCGAATCATGGCCGACCGTTCAAATTCCCAGATCATCATCACATTTGTATCATGCCATGTCGTCGATGTGCGAACAGGGGTAAGTGAAATTGAACAGTTGCGGTCCCCGTCATTGTCATCGTCGTCCAACAAGGTGAAACACGAGAGATGAAGCAACCCATGAGTCATATTATAACAGATGAGTAGATGAGTGATCATAAAGGTTGCTATCACTGCTATTCAACTGGTCACTCACCGAGGACCAGTGACCCAGAGCCCCTGGAATGCTGCTGCTCATAGTTTGGTCGCTGACTTGGAGCCATGGCGTGCACACGTTTTGACAGAATGCTATGTCGTCTGAGGTGTGTGTGACCTTTGGACCCTTATTGCATCATCTTGATTCACGCTTTGCCTAGGAATTATTATTGCGTGCTACGGTTCTGGTCAACTGGATGATGCTCCACTCTCAAAGCCCTGTGGTGGTACGGTGTGATGATGCTTTGTGGTCTGGCACAATCTTGTACAAGTATCCTGCCATGATCCCACCAGCAGCTGCTCTATCACAAGACACTTGATAGCTTACCTAATCAAGTTCATGACGACATTCAAAACATCTATACAGAGTCGATGGATTGTTTCAATCTCTTTACTGTGGCCTACTGTATACACTCTACATCAACAGCACGAGCTCTGTCTTAGTCTTGACGAGAATCCTGAACAGCCACAAACAGAAGCAAAAGATGAAGCTTAGTCCAGAAGCTGCTCAACATTACTTTGATACGGGTGCATTTGTTATCGTCTCGGACCTACCTGAAGGAACTCAAGTGGGCATCGATGGAGAGGACAAGCTCGTCCGAGAGAGCTTTAATGGCTATAAAATGATTCCCTCGGGTGTCCATCTGTTCACGTACTCGACTCCTTCTACGAATGAGCCCACCGGGCCGACCGCAGTCCCCGTCAGACATGGGTTTCTCAGGTCGCTCGAAAGCAAGCAGACAATGGTCCTCAAGTACTCCAAGGCCGAAGAGACGCTCGTGCCCGACCTCTCGGATGCCCAAACGGGGGAACAAGTGGAGACCGTGCTAACGCCGGATCAACTCAAAACGCTGGACCCCCGAATGGCAGCGTACCCGCTGTACAACCTTGCCACATGGACAAGACTCGCTGGTTCGATCAACACAGCAGATATCCAACGCCTCGTGGGCAAGACGGGCAGGGTTGACAGTCTTATGGAATCCCCTGCAGATGAAGATATATCAAACCAAAAGGGCAAAACGGCGTCGGTTCTTCAAGTCTTGTCAGACGACTCGGGCAGCAGTATTCATTTTGTGGCATTTGATCTCAAACGATCGTGGCGGCCAGAGGCGGTCGGGGAAGAGGTTTCTCAATACTCGAGAGACAAGAGTTGGTTATGGAGCCATGTAGTGAACCATCATTTTGACTCGGGTACGTTGAACCCCCCTGCAAAGATTGAGAGTTGATTCTTGCTTACACCATCTCCATGTTTTTTTTGCCCACAGACGCAAATCGTTTGCTCGCTCAGATTCAAGCAGCGTTCATATTCTTCCTCTACGTACAAAATTTCGCCAGCTTGCTTGCATTTAAAAGGCTACTTTCACTATGCACCCGGTGCCAAGAAATCTTCATTCGAGTAGGGTCGCAGGACAAACTGCTCAACCATCACCGCCCATCTACGTCTTCCATCATCGAATTTTACCTCAAACTCGTAACAACCCTCGACGCCCAACTTCAAGTCGTCCCCGAAACGTTTTTCACCATCGACCTTGCAGGAACCGGGCTTGAAGATTTTTGGTACACTGAAGTGGAGCAATTGATTCGAAACTATGGACTCAATGCTTGCGCCACGGACGCTGACCTCGATCAAGCAATCGCTGGTTTGAGAAATACTGCCAAACGTAGATTCGGTTGGATTTTGCCAGAACTCGGACAATTACGTGTGCAAAAAGCTGGAGAGGAAATGCTGGGGGAGGATCTCGAGGAAGGAGAGGATGCGCCCGTTGTTGTAGAGCTTTGAAAGAAAAAGCTTTCGATGCAAAAAGAAGAAAAACTAAAGGTCTCATGCCATGCTGTACAACCGGGAGGTCAATGACTGCAAATACAGAAGAAGAACGAAAATGGGCCATGAAGCACATCTATCAGTTGCCAGGTATTCTTGTTTGTTTGTTTGTTCAATTTCCAGCGGCTAGCGTTCCATAGTTTTTGGCTAGACGTGGACTGTCACCATCTCCACCATTATCCAGCGCATCGTAATCGTCGTCCAATGATATGTTGCTCAATCCCAGCTTCTTCCTGACCACGGATACGGTAGCGTCCCAATCGACTCGGAGCAAAAGATATGCGGTGGCGAGTCCACAAAAGTATATGCCTGTAGCGAGACCGATCCAGAGGCCTTGAAGCCCCATGTCAAGACGAAAGCACAAGATGGCGCCCAGAGGAAGACCCTGTTTCGAATGTGTGCAAAAAGAAAGAGGGTATTGAGCGATCAGCGTGAACCTTTTCAACTCGAATGAGTGGGGGTTGGAAGGGCACTCACAATGGCGTAATAAGCCAACAAATTGATCAGAGCCCCTTGTTTGACCAAACCGAGAACTCGCATCGTGCCTCCACCGACCCCAACGATACCATCAGCCAGCTTCACAGGTACAAACGGGTCATTAGCAATTTGCATGAAGGTTTACACGTAAACGTGCAATGTGCTCACTTGGAAAAGAGCCACGTAAATGGCGAGTTCGCCGACTCCAGCAATGACTTGAGGGTCGGTCGTAAACAAATATGTAATGGGCCGTTTGAAAATGAGTAGCAGGGTACTGCGGAATGGAGATGACTTGTCAGTGACAACACGAACAATACCTTCTTTTCAATTCAACAAGTACTCACGAGTTGAGGATAGACGTCAACACTACCAACAATAATGCGACCTGGTTAGCAATGCTAGCCTCTATAGGCCTGTTGGCGCCGAGCAGATTCCCAATTCGGTTTGCTGCAGCACTTCCACCACTCGAAGGTACTTGGAAAACAATGGATGAAAAGGACAAGAGGACAGAGTTGATGGCCAAAGGAAGCTCTCCCAAGCTTGCAACCATGAGGCCGCAAATCTCCCAAGCCCACCACTCGGTCCCCACTTGCAAAGAACCTATCAATGTTCAATCCAGAGCGCGCACAGGCAGTGAGCGGCTTGTCAGCCAATGAGAGCCGGGATGAAGGAGACTGACCATAAAATCCTTGCAAATTTAAAAATACAGCTTCTTCCCATGTGAATCCTCCCCATCCACCCCACGCAGTGGTCGGCGAGAAGAACACGGCCCACAAAACCGCAAAAAGAGCGCTGCAAATCCGGAGAGAGACATGGAGATGAGCCTCTGACCCGATGCGTCAGACCAAGCAAACAATTTGGTTGTAAAAACTCACGAGAGGTTGTAACTGATCGCCGTGGTCAAAGGTGCTCCGATAAATCCGAGTCTGATGGGATCGGGTCCCCATACGAGCAGATAATTGACACCCAAATTAATCGGTGCAACGACGGCACTAATCACTTGATGAACATTCTGAATGTTTTGGGCCAAAAAGTACTTTCGCATCATGAGGTTCAGGGCATACCCTGGGAGACCGACTGACAGCCACTGCAGATATAATGCAGCTCGCTTTGAGACATTCGGGCTTTGATTGAGAAACAAGAGAATCGCTTCTGCGTTGAACCAAATGGCCACGATGGGTATCAACAGGACCGACACGCAAATGGTTGCCCGCTGGAGCCAAAAGCCTACTCGCTCCGGCTGTGAGGATGTCCATGCGGTTGGCATAACCAGGTCCAGAGCAGATATATACCCTTGAAGGAAAGCGTAACCTGTGACAGCGGCTGTCATGTTGCCCAACGCAGAAGCGGCCAAATCCGTCGTAGATAGGTGACCAATGGACATGACGCTTACCAGAGGCAGAGAGTACTCCAGCATCTGTGTACCGAGGATGGGGGCAGCAGCTCGACCAAGCACGCCTGCCTCCGTCCAGTATGCTGACCATTTGTTTGTTGTTACATGTCCAGCCGCATCGTGAGGCAGGTGAAGATCGGCAATGGGATCAAGCTCATTGGCCGGGTCCAGGAGCATATGGGCATCGTGATCTGGTCGGTCTGCATGGCCAGGAGCAGCGCGGTCATGTTCGTAACCATCCGGATTGAGAGGGGCTGTTTCGAGGTCCGTATGTAGGCTACCGTGACTTGTGCCTCGGCTCAGTCTAGGAATGGATAATCTTGATCCCGTCCTACGGAGATATGTCTCATCGAGCGATCGTCCAGTCTCTGCACCAGACACTATAGTCGTCAATTTTGCTAATCGAGCACGGTCCGCCACGGGTATGTTGGTCAGGTTCGATTCCCTCCTATCTGTCAGTCCATCTCCGGTAGCAGAGACACTCATATTCGGCCGAGAAAAGACTGATTGACGCCTGCCAAAATGACTGAAAGCATTTGATACGAGCTCAGAGACTCTTCGCTCTCCCTCCTCTGACCTATGAGGGTCCATGAGATCGGCCTCGGATTCATCATCGTCGTCAAAGAGACCGTCTTCTTCGGGAATGTTGGATTGACGTGACCGACGACTAGTCGGGCTGGTCGTGCCAGTCGCGGCCCGCCGGGGGTCCTGAGGGCGAAGGACCGGACTAACACCTGTTTCTCTCGAGGTAACAGATAGCCTTCTGTCTCTTGGAGGGGAGAGGACTGAGTTGGCAATAAGATTCTCGAGGTTGCTCTGGATGGCTGATGACAATACACAGGTAGTTGCGGTCAGCAGGATTTAACACCTTTTCGAGTGGAAGCCCGTAGCTCGGTGGAAAACGTCTTACTGTACGATGCGCTCAGCGAACCATGAGGGTTATTGGAGTGCAAACCAAACGAAGCCATGCTTGACAGTGAACCACGACCAAAATTGTACAAGGCTGAGGATTATAGATATCGAAATGCCACCAACCCGACTTGTCATATTACTCCTTCTCGCTATTCTCGCTATCACCATGTCCCACCGGCGGTGGCCGATCGCTAGCAAGAATTCGCAAATTAGCATCCGCACCGACTTTTATTCCATTGCTCTACTCGAGTACAATCCCTGACGTTCTGATTCGAGCCAGACTCGGGTCTGAATCTGCTCACTAGACTCGGCACAATGGACACAATGGTATGCAGAATGATCATGGGAAATACATTGTCACAAGCGTGCAGACGTGCAGGCCGTCCATTTGTGATCTTAAAAATCATTGAGCTCTAGCTTTGCCCTTTCCTTTTTTACCCAACGAGGCCTGAGGCTTGACCTTTTCATTTTCCCTTTCCTTTTCCTTGTGTTTTGTTGTCTTGTCCGAGTTGATTGTCTCGGAAGCGAATGCCTTTTGGACACTGTCATAGTGCTTCATCTCCTCTGGCGAGACACTTGGGGTCAACTCTGACAAGGCCGACAGGAAATCCGTCTCTGTCACTACAACTTCGATTTCTGATGGAGCTGCCATGCTGGAGAGATAATACTGGGGCGTGAGCGGTTTCGGATATGGACGAGGTTCTGGGGCCGCTTCAAGAACGGCTGTTGTGGTCGCAAAGAGAGACATTATTACTCAGTCAGGCCGCTCCGAATGGACGCATACATGTGTGTCTTGTCAGACTTACCGATTCGCTGATCGACAGCTTCTGCCGTTCTAGACATGGCCTTGAGCATAGCATCCGAGCAAAGGGCATAAAAGTCGGCACCCGTATAATTGAATGGGCATTTCTCTGCTACCGCCCTGAGATCGAGTTGCTTGTGCAAGGTGAATTTGCGAGTCAAGGCTCGCAAAATATTGTACTGGGTCTCGTGGTCTTTGCTGACACTGAGGTAGAGCATCCGGTCGAATCTACCAGGTCGCAAGAGAGCGGGATCCAACAAGTCTGGTCTATTCGTTGCTGCCATGACAAAGACACCTGCTCCACCTTTGCCTTCCGCCATCCCGTCCAACTCGGCCAAGAGTTGACTGACAATTCTATCCATGACACCCCCGCTATCACCCTGATTACCTCGTTTCGGCGCAATCGAGTCCAACTCGTCCATGAAAATGACACAAGGTTGGGCGTCCCGTGCTTTTTGAAAGACTCGTCTCACGTTGGCTTCGGATTCACCAATATACATGTTGAGCAGCTCGGGCCCCTTGACAGAAAAGAAGTTGAGAGAGCAAGATGTAGCGACCGCCTTGGCCAATAATGTCTTTCCCGTTCCTGGTGGACCATAGAGGAGGATACCCGAGCGTTTCTTGAGACCTTGAGAGAATAATTCGGGGCGTTCGAGCGGGAGTTGGATGGTGTCCAGGATATCCGCCTTGACCTCGCCCAGCCCTCCGACATCATCCCAAGAAACTTTGGGGATCTTGGGTGCGTCAATAGCATCGGCCAAGGAGTTTCTGGCGAGGGAAAGGGCCTTTTCAAAGTCGCCGCTTGTAAGAGGCAAACCGAGATGAAGAGCGGAAGCAATAGTGGAGGGCTGTTCTAGACCCATCAAGCGGGTCATGGATGCCATTTTCGCCCCTTGTACCAAGTTGACCAGATCGACAGCCTGGAGCGCGGCCGTCTCTCGTGCTATCCGCTTGAGATCAACATCCTTGCCTAGACTCTGCTTTTTGACCGCTTGTTCCAAGATTGTCAGACGCTCAGACTCGTTGGGAGCATCAAGTTTGAGTTCCTGTTTGAACAAGGCCATGTGATCCTCTGACAGCTGATCGGGTTCAGACGTCGTTGCCATGAGCATGGTTGGAAGACCCGGGAGTGAGGGCCGCTCCTTCATAGCTTGAACTAGTCTGACTAGTGGGGGTGCTTCTGCGAGGATCGAACGATGTTGTCAGCAACATACTCGTTACCCATGCGACTTGTGGACCATCGCACTCACCTTTGCCTCTGGTCTGAGTTGTCTCTTTCCTGCCCAATGCCTCGACATGTCTCAGCAACAAGATGCAAGGTGCACAATTTTGTGCCTTTTCCAGCCGTGACAACAGGGTAGCCTCTGTCGTCGTAGGCGTTTCATCCAACACGTCATAACAGTCGACCTATAGTGAAGCCCACCCCGAGATGGAATGAGCCAAGCGTCTTTGCGTCTTTCACGTCCACGACTCTATGAACCACCATGGCAACTCGACGTACCTCGATAACATTCACGCCCGCATCTCCAGCCTTGCGCTTGATAGCGGTAGCCTTTCCTGACCCTCTAGCACCCGTCAATAAGAGGGGGATGTTGAATGACATGTATGGAATCGGTAGAGAGGCTGAGCTTGTTGAAAGGTGCGCTTTGAGGAATGAGTCGAGTCGAGTCTCGATTGCCTTTGAGAAAAGTGGGGGTTCGTCGTCTACAGAAAGCAGCAAGAAGCGCCGGTCAGTAATGGACGACCTGACTTTTTGTTTTCAAAAACAGAGGTTTTCGCTAGTGCGTCAAAGAAGATGCTACTGACCGATCCCGTACCAACTTGTCATGCCCTTGACTGCTCTTCCATGTTGTACGCTCACACTCATCATTCTCGTCTTTTCTACATCGACCCAGCATCCGAATTCACCTGCTCTGGCTTGAGAAGATGCAGACATGACAAAGTCTTCTTCCAAGGGCAAGAGAGGGTCGTAGGAAATGTAGGAGATGGAAAAGTAGACAATGCTCTCGACACAAGATTGCCCAGACTCTGTAGCCTCGATTGAGCTGTCTTGTTCACGTGGAATAGGAATGGCAATTACATCGCCCTGCTTGACGAGTCTCATTTGTGCCTTTTCTGTGGAGCTTTCGCCATTGCCACATCGCCCAGGTTGCTCAAAGTATTTTCTGAGTCCGATCGTAAATCTTTCTTCATATTTCTTGTCAATTGAGACAGGCGAGGCGATTCGAGCTAGTGTCATGTACTTTGCGATAGGAACCGAGGGGAGTCTTCGTCCGGATGGAATAGGCAAGAGGTATATCGTTGTCCCCATTGATGAGGAAGCCGGAGTGGATGTAGTGAATGCGTTGGGGATCATTCGGTGATGCAATGTTGGGGGCAAAAAGATGGAGAATTCCGGCCTAGTCGTCGGTTGTGGTTTAGCGACTAGTGAGCTCGGGTGGCAACACGCATAATGACTCACAAGTCCTCTTCAATCTCTTCGGGAACGTCGAGTACATCCACTTGTACGAGTCTCTCGGGTCCATCCACCTCCCCATCTGCTCTGAACCGACTGCCTTGCTGTAGTACCACCCAATCGCCCACAAAAACGCCTGCTCTAGCCAATCCACTCAAGGTCAAGTACGCTTTTGAATCGTCGTCTGGCCATTCTTGTTGCCCGCCTTTTGCAGGCATGGAATTCATCTGAGTAGTAGAGGAAGGAGGTGGACGGGAGAGCAGGACGGGCGAGAGGGGAAAGCCATGAAAGACGCTGGGCCGTGGCTGAGATGCAGGAGCGCTCTTGTGTGATTGTGGTGTTGAGAGCGAGCTGATGGACAGTGATGAACTCGCTTGGGCGTCTTTCTCTTCGTGTCGATGTCCGTTGGTAAGGGGTGGTTCCTCATCCCGCCTGGCGGGATCCATGGAATGGGGAAACCTTGATACCACTGGGGACGGAGGTCTCGGTGTCAGTGATCCTGAGCTTGCCGATAAGCTGGTGGATGCAGCCGCCGCAATATCGGCCCCCTCTAGGTCTGTGACATCACTGTCCACTTGTCCGATTGTTGCACTGTCGTCGTCTTCGTATTCATCTCCATTGGCAAACGGATCGACATCCATCACATCCCCATCTACCTCCATGTCCTCTTCCTCATCTTCTCTACCAACATCGTTTGATTGAAAGAGGGACGACGATAAAAAGGTATCAGGATTGAAGTCGAGCGGTCCAGATACATGACGTCTCTTTGAAGAGCAAGATGAAATGGTTGACAGTGCATTGGAGGATGTAGACGCCGACAAGTGGGTATTGTTTCCCCAATGACTGTTTTCCTTGTCCTGGTCGT
Source organism: Filobasidium uniguttulatum (assembly GCA_039545395.1). Lineage (NCBI taxonomy): Eukaryota > Fungi > Basidiomycota > Tremellomycetes > Filobasidiales > Filobasidiaceae > Filobasidium > Filobasidium uniguttulatum. The sequence continues at coordinate 369,518 of BCJK01000013.1, read as the reverse complement.
TAGCTGACGGCTCCTCAGAGTCTGGTTCAAGCAGGACAACCTCTGTCTTTCCTTGCACGGCTATACCTTGTGAGGCTGGATACGTCAAGAGGATGGTGTAAATATTATCCGGATCCAGCCCCGTTTCTGGCCAAGTCTCTCCCTGACGAAAGATGGGCGGTGCAGATGAGTCATAGATCTTGTTGATGGTGCATTGAACATTGGATTGGCTGTCTTGCGTTTGGTCGCGCAACCCTGGCTTGGCATGGGGTTGCAGGACAAGCCGGTCCATAGGTATTGGGTCAATGAGTGTCACTCGGACAGGAACACAGAAGGAAGGACTTTGCCCAGGGTGGTCTTGCGTTGCTGAATGAGTCCCTACAACTGGCCATCCAGCTGGCAGTGCTGGCACTGACAGTGTAGGCCTGTCGTCCATGGTCGCCGAGGACTTGTCAGGCTTGTCATCTATGCGTGCCCAGACGATTCGTCGATCCGACTGATGTTGACTGCTTTCCCGAAGAGGCACAACACTCCCAAAGACTCCATTCCACGCTACCTCGGCCTGCTGGTGACAAGGTTCAAAGCATATACAGACCAGGTCGTTCTTGAGCCGAGTGTGCTGACGGTCATCGGCGTCCGCTGCGGCTCGAAGCTTCGAGTATAGAGATGGAGAGATGTGGGGCTGTTGTGAGCCCGACCCTTGGACTAGGTCTGCATCTACAAGGGTGAGCATCTTGGGACACTTGCTGAATAGATAGCAGTGGGTGATGTAGCTGACCAATGTCTAGAGGTGCATTTGGGTAGAATGTCGTTGGGCTCGCGTCCGGCGCAACATTACCCGGCAAGGTTACGGCGATAGCCTAGGCAGTTATTACGTAATGACATCTTGTCAGTGAATCTTACGTAATGAACCTTTGTGCAGTCAACCTTACGTAATAAGATAGGCCAGCTTTGTCGCGCCTGCTAAACTTGCTACTAACCGCCCTGGATATATCGCGTTACCTGTCATACTTACCTTGGCAGCTCTGTATCATTCGAGCCTTCACTTAGCTCGCAGGGGTCGTGGGGTCTCTTCCATTGCACGGCGACACATGGTCCTTACAGAAGAGAACCTGCGATTGTGTGACTTCGGTCATTCACTGGTCAAATGATGGATACGTTGAGGGATCCCTTCGGGGTTCCCTCGACACTCTTTTTTTTTGTTGATAGTGTATGGTATATGGTAGACACCATTGACTCATCCTCGACTCGACTCGGTCCAACATTCTCAAATCTTGTCATACTGACCAGGTCTTGGATCTTTTGCTTGCAGTTGAATGTTACAGTCATTCGCGGAAGCAAAGAGACAAAAGTCTCGTATTAGCACTTTAGCAGGTAGGAGTGCAGGACATTCACGCAACTCAAATTCATCAAAATACACTACCCACACTCGAAGGCGTGGTTTCAATAGCAAGTAGCTGATTGCTTCCATAACGACCACGTTCATGCTGAGACGTGTTTTGGTTAGAGCGATTCACATGATGCCCAGGTCACCTTCCAGAACTCCGCCTCCACCTGCCAAAAAAGCACGACTCGAGAGCACAGTTGCTGGATCGACTCCAACCACTGCGGATGCCACTGTTGCCAAACCACCATCATCAGAGACTCTTGCAGAAGAACCCAAATCTCGACGTCTCAGTAAAATGGAGCAACGAGCCCTGCATGCACCTCCCAAAAACGTCCCAGCCAGACCGGCCGAAGAATTATTGCAAGCTGTCGAAGAGGAAATGTCTCTACCGATCCAAATCCCTAGGACGTATGCCCGCGAGATAGACTATGAGAATAAGCTCGTTTTGGCCCCCATGGTTCGTTCAGGAACAATGCCTATGCGACTCCTCTCTCTTCACTATCAGGCCGGCTTGGTCTGGGGTCCCGAAGTGGTTGACAAGGCCATTATTGGATCAACTCGAGTGGTCGACCCTGTGACAGGCGTAATCACCTATACCAAATTCTCGAGTGAAGGTTGCAAGCCCATTTTCCAATGCCACCCCGTTGAGAAACCATTCCTTATCTTCCAAATCGGATCATCTGACCCGGAACTCGCAGCCCAGGCTGCACAGGTCGTTCAACAAGACGTTGCCGGGTTCGACCTCAACTGCGGATGCCCCAAGCCGTTTTCAGTCCACGCAGGGATGGGTGCTGCCCTACTCTCAACTCCAGACATTCTCCTGGCAATCCTCCAATCACTCCTCAAGTCGACCTCTCTCCCCGTGTCGTGTAAGATCAGACTCTTACCCGATCAGCCCTCGACTCTTCTCCTGGCGGCTCGTATTCTGCGGACAGGTGTTCGCTGTCTGACGGTTCACTGTAGGACACGAGATATGCGGAGCACAACCAAAGCACTATGGGACCGATTGCGGGATATTGTCCAGTTGGGTAAACGGAGGGGTGTGCCCGTGAGCTGCAACGGTGACGGACAGGGCTGGTCAAATTGGGAAGCCATTCGCGAGGCAACCGGTGTTTCTTCCGTCATGATTGCCCGAGCGGCGGAATCCAACCCGTCCATCTTTAGGCCAGAAGGACCCGTCTCAACCGCCGAAGACTTGGTCCCCAATGTCTTCCTCCCCATGTGCCTCTACCTAGACAATCACTGGTCCAACACAAAATTCATTCTCGCCTCGCTCAAACCATCGCCTCAACCCATTTCCATGATGAACAAGGCAGACAAGATCAAGATTTCACAAGCCGTCACGGCGTCCAGGTCCTACGACGACGCATTGGACATTTTCAAACTCACGAGGCAAGAGGGCCTAGCCAAGGGCAAACAATTCATTCAAGACCTCGAAGCGCAACTCCGAGCCCGAGATCCAAGTGTCTATGGCGATGAGAAACCCATCGCATCACCGTCCGTGTCGAGCGGACAGACCACCACCCAGTCCGAGGCAGCGGCTGCTATTGAGGGACAAAAGGAGGGAGAGACTGATATCTGGACTCGTCGGAGACAGGCAGAAGAACAAGGTCGAACAGTGGACGAGCTGCCCGAGGAGAGCATATTGCAAAGGGAAGCCGAGGATGACGAAGAGCAGGCTTTGAATGAGACACCCGAGACGGCCACAGCAGCCGCAACGCCCATCAACGGTTGATATATACCCCCGACTCTGTCGGTCCCTTTTATTTTTGTACTGTCCATCACCTGTATTCTTGCATAGCGACGTATTCATGAGTGCTAAAATCTGTCCCTATCCCGCGACCTTCTAAAGAATGATGGACCGAATGCAAGTAAAGTGCAATGCTGAATAATGACATGTTGGACTGCTGTGGTTGTACATTTTGTTGACAGGATGCTGAGTTTTGTTGACCTGGTACAAGAGTGATTTTACATGCAAAGAAGAAAAAGACAGGCCGACCATGCTGTTTTGGGCCAATGACGCTCGCTCCCGCACTCTCCCGGCAAACAAACGAGTCGATCGATGACCATGTTTTCATGCTTCATAGTCTTCTGAAAAGATTGAAATCACGCCTGTATTGTCACCCCTCAATGCTTTTGAGATGGAAATCGCATCCGAAACGCAGTTTCGAACCATGGCATTCAGTGAGGCTGGCCCACATGCTGGAAGTTTTGGGATGACAGGACAAGAAGCAAGGGTCAGGTCATGATGAAAGCGTAGGCGATGGTTTTGCCCGGTGAAAGACACTTGTACTCACTGCCAACTCCAATGCTACCTTCTGTTCTAGCTATCTCCTCTTGAAGAATCTCAGCGAAATCAGGTCGTCCCGGTTTTGCCAATTCTGACAGAGCGACCATGGACGTGTAATCCTGTACATCCATCCAGAGTCCTTCATCGGATGTATCGTCATTGATGCCTGTCCCCGATAATTCGAGTAAGACCTTGCTGCCTCGATGGCTACCAAATGCCGGACGAGGTGGGTAGGCGGGTCGGTTTGGATAGACTGTTCCCGCTCCTTTTGTCTCCTGTGACTCTGGCGGTGCAGGTGACGATACGTTTCTCCGAAGATGGTTTGGCGACGGCCTCGGAGTGAGTCTCGAGGTGGGAGATGTCGGTCGAGAAACCGCTTCTGTTGGCACTTGCAGCGAGCCCGGTGTCGGAGTCGGTGCGATAACTGATCGGTGGCTGAGGTGCTTGGGGATAGGAGGCACAGGCGGAATATCGTCGGTCTGTGGTCTGTGCGTCATACTTGTGACTTCACTGAAAATCGAATTGCGGTCCAAATCCGAAGGCGTTTTATTAAAGTAGGATCCATCGTCTGACTCATTTTCATGGTCGTCATCGACTAGCGAGGAGTCGTTCCAATAGGAAGCTCTCTTTCGATCCTTTGTCTTGGTCCGAGCCCGGCGTTTCTTTCCTTCATCGACAAGCTGCATCGAGAATCTAATGGTCATTGCCGAGGGAGACTCGGTCTCCTCGTCTTCGTAATTCGTCAGATCGATATCGTCATCCTCGTTTGCCTCCATGTAGTACGATGGCAGGTTTGATCGACGATTTGCTGCGTTGTAGCTGGTGGTGCTATCACCAGACATGGGCCGTCGACGTCTTCCCTCGTCATGCGCAAACAATGGCATCGGAGGGGTCAACTCTACCTCTTCATTCTTGTCGATTTCGGGTGGGGACAGGTCTTCCGGGACAGGATCTTGTGCAACTTGCAGAATGGCACTGGTGGCACCTGTTACGTAAATGTCAATCTTGAGAGCGTATGGAGGTAGCATGTCCTTGCATCGTTGCAATTGGGAACTGATCCAAGCAATCTCGGCTGTTTGTATTCGTTTTGTTTCGAGTGCATGACGATCAAAAAGCAAGGCCGTCAGTCAAATGTCAATTTGGCTTTGTGAACTTGTGCATTCCACCTACTAAACTCTCGAACGATCCAAACAAATCGCACACGCCTGGTCTTGAAATTCTTCAACCCCGAGGCAGACCTACTACTGGATCCCATGTGTTCGAGATCAGCCATGGTATTGCAAAGGTCTTCGAGGCAAGATGCCCCATAAGATACGCCTGTTCCACCACAGATGAGAACGACTGTATGGTGGAGGCTGGGTTTCGCTCTTGCAGCTGAGCCAAACGGTCCATCCAACATGGCACGCAGCAGGACCGGTGGTGGACTCGTTTCGCCGAGCTTCATCAACGATGAAAGAGGCTGTCCAACCTTTTTATCGATACTGACACCAGCTGCCGCATAGAGCTTCTCACGAATGTGCTCGTAGAGTTTGGCTGTGAACCCTTTTCGAGCCTTGATGATCAGCACAATTTCTCGGTCCTTGCCTTTAGTGTAAGCAGTCGAGATTGAAAAAGGATGTGATTGCAACTTGGCAACGGCTGGGATGTAGACCGACACATTTTGCCCAGCTGCCCATTCAAAAGGACGAGGTAGACGGATGCTCAACCTGATGACCCGTGAAGGCAATAACTGGGCATATGCGTAGCCTGGTGGAATATTGATTGTTCTTTGCAGCGGGAACGGACTTGTCGTCATTCCTGCAAAGGATGTGTTCGATTCAAGCTTCCTCAGCTTACTCTCGTGAAGCAAAGGATGTTTAGGATCGTCTGGCCCGCCGCCGCTGCCGTCTGGGCGATTGAAGCTTGGCCTTCTACTTGCATTCGGGGACTGATGACTGGTAAAATAGTTATCCTTCCAAATTGAATCGCGGTTGTAATATCCATCTTCGTCTCCTAGCGCTCCAAATTCCATGGCTTCATGGTACGTTGTTTCCGTGTCAACTGTCATTGTCGATCCTGCATTGATTGGGAGGTGTCGAGATTCATGTTCGGAAATCCTCATTGGCGCTATTCTGCTCCGTGCCTCGAAATTGGCGGACCCGTCATGATTGTGTCCCGTGGTGTGGTAGAAATCATAGGGCACTCCGATAGTAATAGGCATATTGCGCTCCATGCCTCCAAATAACCCATTTCGCCATCCGAATCGGATCAACCGGTACGCCCGTTCGCCGACCCAAAGACCTGCGGCGATGACAATCCAGCCACAGAGAGGGGGATAATGCAAAGCGCTTCCGAGTAGCGTCAGGATGACCAAGACGAGATGGGAACCATAGAAAACCTGGAAAAAAGAGAAAATCAACCTTGTTGAGTCTGAGCCTGAAGTTGTCTCTTGTCATGATGACTGTGATCGCCCACTCACCTCAAAGTGTTTTTGCCGGACCCATTTGAGGCTAGTGCTCACCAAGAGAGTCATGGATATGTACCCGACGAGCGCCCATCTGAACCTCGAGATCAAAGGCATATATGACAGAACCGAGCCGGGTGATCCATTCCCCATGGGATCTCTGCCCAGCTTGACAGCCCACAAAACCACATGTATGGTAGTGATGATCCATATCAGTCGCCCGAGCCAGCGATGGAGAAGACCCAATTTATCGGAAAAGAGCTGAGTGAACCATTTGATAGAGAATATGGCAAAAGGGGGTGTCTTGAGAACGAAGAGTATAACGAGAGGAAACATGGCAAAAGCGATATCGCCCAGACGATCCGAAGTTGTCCATAGACCCTTGTTGATATGATAATCGGGAGACTGCAGCGCATCTCGTTTCTCAAAAGCCGCCTTGACGTCCCAAATGCTGGTCCCAGGGGCGAGATAGTCGTTGCCGAGGAAACAAAACAAGATGGTACTGGCGCACAATAGGAGCACACTGACCATCTGAGCATTGCTCGGAAGTATCCGAGAGGCTCTGGATTTCGACTTGCCATTGCCTCTTCTTGTCAGTAATGGTCTGATGCTCAATGTCTTCCAGCCTCTCAAGACGATACGGCGCATGCCGAATTTGGCCCATAGTCCTCCAAACCGCCCAGCGGAGAAGTGAAAATTGTGGAGGAGAGAGTAGACGACGAGCAAGCCCAGTAGAACAAACCACAAGACGTATGTGTATCGTCGAGATGGTCGACTGGAAAAATGGGAAAGCGAAGCGTTAGTTTCGTAATCTGTACATGCGCACAGACTCGACCACCACTCACTTTAGTTTGTGGGCAGCTAGATATTCTCGAACATAGTCTTCATTCTTCAAGGCAGCTTGCGCCACGGGTTCAGGCTGCACACACAAAAGTGGTCACCATTTCAGTCTATTGTTCTTCGAGGACATCATGCTCTCTGTCTCAGACTCACAGCGTGCCCTTCAGCAAACATGTCACAGGTGGTTTTTACACTTTGAATATCCAGTTTCCACAAAAGATTTTGTTTCTGTTTAGACTGCTAAAAGCCCATCCGACATATTCTCGCCCCTTGACAAGTTGACGTTTCAAAGTTCGTTATAATGGTCGTATCTGTCGTATATGAATCTATCACGATGGCGATTTGAACCGGGCGAGGCCAAGAACGTAAAACGGGGTCTTGCAACCTCCAAAAAGCTGTGTGGGTGGTTGACGGATTGCGGACTGGTCCGATGACACACTCAACCCCTACGGCGTCTGGAATTGCTCTGGTTGTATCGTGTGGTATCGAAAGAGGGAACCAGCCCGGGACACTATGTATTCACCTACGACCAAGTTATGCTCTGGCTGATAATATCATGGCCACTCTCTCAAAGCACCTTGACCACCGTGCAAAGTGTGAATCCAATCTCTTGTATGTGTGTTGCAAGAGCTCTCGGCAGTGGGCCAAGCAATCTGGCTGCCAGATTTAAAGTGGACTTGTTCTGCGGTCTCGTGTGTAAAGCTCCGTCCGCTCTCCTGCATGCCCATAATCGGTGGGCGGCGTTGGCGGCGGCGGCGTGCTGTGGTGCGTCATTGGCATGCTAGCATCCAGTCTCTTTTGTCCTGTGTCTTGCTTTGACAAAACACAAATAAACAAGGGATTATTGGACGATGAACAATCTGTGGGATGGCTTCTTGCTCGGCAGACGAATTTGTACGAGTTGCACATCTTGCAAGAACGAAACACCAGCAGCCACTCATTGACGAGATCACCGGCGGGATCAGCAATCAGCCAATGATGAGTGGGTCTATTACGCACGAGTTTGGAAACAGGCAAGCAGCTTGGATGCAGTGGATAGGTAGACATGGAGCAGACATACAGCCAAATCAGTGGCAGCGACAATTCCAAACACCACAATGTCACAAAGGTCAACCGGTATACTGGTGTATAGATGATAGCATGATAGCAAGCACATGCGCTCTATACTATGGTAGTCGCCCTAGTCGTAAGTAGATACAATTCTAAAAGTCACGCAGACTCATGAAAACTTTGTGACATGCTGTACCCATTGTCCACCTGTCCCATCAAGTAGGTTTGTCCCCTGGTTCTGCTCTTGCATCTTGTGATTCAGTGGGCGCATCTCCTCGGAGTATCTGCTCGTCCTTTTCAGAATCAGTAGGCAGAGGAGGGCCTGGCACAACCGAGCCGCTTGCCACGGTCGGTGTAGAAGCTCCCGAACTGGCAGTGGTGGTGCCATCTCGCCCCTCGGCCGCAAACATCTTTTTAAACGCCAATTCTTGTTTTCTCAGTCTGGCTCGTTCAGCCTCCTCCGTTCCGCCTGTCTTTTTCAATTTCTTGCCACCCACAAACCCGCTCAGTTCGTGGGCAAACTCGTCATTCTTTTCGGCAAGCTCTTTTTCTCGTTGCCTTTGCTGCTGTTCAATCGCCGCTAAACGCTTGTTGGGATCAGATTCTTTGGTGCGGATTTCTAGCAAGAGATTAGAGACACCGGATTTGGGATCGTCTTCCGTCATGACGGGGGTGCGAATTCTCCTTGGACCAGAACCAGGTCGGATCCCGGCTTGTCGTTGACTGACATACGCTTTCAGTGTCTCAAACACTTCAGTGGCTTGTTTCATGTCATCTTCCAAATCCGCCGCCAACTTTTCTTGGTGTTGAAGCAAATGCTGCTCTTCCAACACGTTCTTGAGCTCTTGGTTCCACGTTTGTTTCCACGAGGGTGCTGCGAGCGTGATTTGTTCTCTCAAGCTCTCAACCTGAGATTTCGCTTTGGTGAGATCGTCTTGCATATTTTGCATTTGAGACGCTCTAGGAAGAATTTGGCGCTTGAGGACGTCTTCCTTGATGGTATCCACCACATCGGAAACTTCTTCCACTGCTTGGACAGTTTCAGACGAATGCTTCTCGAGGGACGTCTTGGCCACGTCCACCAGAGCTCGCGATCCACTGAGCTTGGTCAGGGCAACTTCCCGCACTGCCGACGTTTGATTACGCAAGTTTTCAAACGTTTCCTTTGTATGGCCCACGAAATCCATGTAGACTTGCCGCATGATACCCAAATCCCTTCTCAAGATCTGCACTTCGTGCTGATGATGAACAAGATCCAGTGGGCCGGTCGGTTTCGAGCCCATAGACGTGACGATCGAGGGCACATCAGTGTTTTTCATGGGCTGCGGTGCAGCGAGTGGTGTAGTCTCCGCCGACACAAGTCGAGGCACAAGATCTGTCGATCTATCAGGCGATGCAGTAGCAGATGCAGGTGAGGGACTCGTGTTGACTGGCACGCCCAGCCTCAATGCTGATGATCTTCGGCCACTGATAAAACTGTTTTTAAGATCCTTGATCTCGTGTGAAAGGCTTGTGATTGTATTGTCAAAGTGCTGTTTGACTTGGTCGAGTGCTGTAAAAAGCCAATCATGTCATGTCAATCAAGGTTGCCCCTTGGCGCGCATGAGCCAGTCTATAGCGGACCCAAGCCAAACAAAACTCACGATCTAGATTTAGACTCAACAAAGCATCTCGCTTGATATCTTCAAAATCCTCTAAATGATACGCCACCCCAGAAGCTGGATCTTTGATGTAGACATCGGGGAACAGCTCCATCCCGTCAGGCGCGTAATCAAACTTGCTCATAAACAAGCCTTGGAGATCCACGATGGATGTAACAACTTCCCTATCCAGTGCTACCCGTTTTGTTTCTCGACCAAACTGCAAAAACACCCGAAACGGGCCATCACTCTCTGCTGCCAACATATCATGCGCGGACCCAGCTGCATCATGACCACCATCGGATGACCCTTCGTCGGACTTGACGATCATGGAAGAAGGTCGACCACGACGTGAAGATTGAATTGGTGAGCTTTCCGTGATGGATACTTCTGGGACAGCGATATCTGGATTCGTCAGTGGCATGGTTCCGCTACTTCGCTTGCTGTCAGGTATTGGTGGCACAGCGGCGGCAGCAGACTCTTGTGAGCCCTTGTCTTCGATTTGATAAATGTCTGGAATAGGCGGAAGCGCAGGCGGAGTCCGGTCGATCCTCCTTGCAGGCCGAGCTGGGCTACTACTAAAAGTTCCATCAGCTAATCTCGTACGCAGATTACTGCTCGAAGGACCCTTGTTGTGACCAGGCAACATTTGCTTGATTTGGTACTGCGAAAACCGGCGGGACGCTCTTCGACCCAGGGCTTCCGAGTTTTGAAGTGCGGTTAGACTAGCCAACGCCGCGGGATTCTGAGAGTCATCAGCTAGGCCGTCTTGACGAGATGGCTGTTCGCCAACGACTGCAATGGGACTAGCGAGAGTAGGCCCTGCATTGATGGGAGGAAGACTTGGTGGGGTCCCTGCAGCAGAGCGTTGGGATGGAGAGACTGCCCCGCTATTCCTTGTCGAGCGTCTGCTTTCTGGAGTGTCTACTTCAGAGTCCAAAGAAAACCGGGAGACAAGGTGAGGTGCTTGCTTGGCGATAGAGTCTAGAGGTAAAGCTGGAGCTGCGCCTCTTCTGGGAGGAGTGACCGGCGTCGGCGCCTCAATTTGAGGGCTCGATCTATGCGGCTCTTGAAGCGCCATTCGCTCCAAGCGTTCTTCTGACTTGGCGGGCACCTGTGGGCGATCAGGTGCTGAAGTTGATGGAACGCGAGGTTCTGAAATTTGTCGCTGCGGCTGCTCGGGTCTCGAATGCTGAGAAGGCGTTGGGGACGGCGTATTCCTTGCCGGTCGAAAGGCGTCTGGTGGGGGTGGGGGTAGTGGGGCTCCAACTCTTGCATTGATTCTCGAAGAGTAGCCTGCGGATCCAGTCTGGTGTCGGGGAGCGGTCATGCCTCTAGAATCGTAATGGTTACTGGAAGGGGACGGCTGCCGTGACGCCGTTCGTTCTCCCGGGCCCGGGTCCATCAATTGAAAACGCTGATGTCGACTCTCGACCGAGTAAGCTGAGCTCCTAGATTCATTTTGGGCCGTCGTCATATTGGGCACGCCCGGAGACTTGTCTGAAGGTCTTCGACTGCTTGGAGGAGGCTGTTCTTGAGCTCTTGACTCTGCTTCGCTAAACTTTCTCTTTAATGCTGCTTGCCCATACTTTGTGCCTTCAAATACCCGGGACAAGACAGATTTGATGTCGTCGACATAGAGATCCAGAGCTGCTGGGGATGCATCCTGACCAAGACAACTCTCCAAAAGTCCTCTCAGATCATCCAATACGGTGGATAGGTCGCTGCGAGTGTGTGTGTGTGTGTGAGTGTGTATCCATCAGCGTTATGAACTGTCACATGCTCCTTTTCAAACACGGCAAATCTTACTGCATGGTGATTCCATAATTTGCAAACGCAGCTATAAAGCTGTTGAGATCGTTTCCCAGCTTGACATAAATGTCCGAAACCTGATCCAACATCTTCATATCGTGAGCCTCTCGCTTGCTGCCATCACACATAGGATAGCACCCCACATACCGCTTGGTCTGACGTCCTGTTCATTGACCAATCCGTCAACGCCGTCAACAGCTGCCTGGTCGTCATGAGTAGTCGGGTGACATGGGTCTCGATGGCTGATCTCTATGGCGCACAAGACAAGTGCCCGTCCCGGGATATTGGTCAATATATGGAGAGACGTTTGCGTCATGTGTCAGTCGTCCGAGCTAAACGACTCACTGGTAGCCGAGACATTCTGCTTGTACTCATGGTTTGTAGGATGCTGAATGGAAAGAAATTCGAGGTCCTGTTCCTTTCGAACAATCAGGAGGTGATTCCGTATACTTGACGTCCGTTTGCAGCACCTCAACCAACGCCGCTGCTCGACAGTGGACTCTCGTGACGATTTATATCAGCTCTTAGAGTATTAGAGTAGGTCGAGTGTCTCTTGACCACTTTTTCCTTTCTTTTGTCCAATCAAGTCTCCTGAGGCAAGCGCATTACCCCGCCCGTGACTTGCTCTGGATGAGTGTGTATTCGGGGTCTTGATCCCACTCGTCTCTACGTCGTACCTTTTGACTACATGCAGTCCTGATGAGCAGCGGTATGAGTGACGTCTGGCTCGGTTGCGAGTTCAAAGTTGTGAGCCGAGACTTGTCGCCCTATTCGTCAACATGTACTCGAGTACTACTGTAGTCTGTTTTGACGCAGTAGCAGTATCACGCTTTCCACCATGCACAGTTTCGACGTATGACTCTCAAATGTGGCAGACAACTAGCTTACACCGACTGTCGTGGATCACGTCCACGGAATGACCAATGTCTGATGATGCATATGACGAATGATACCCGTGGCAGTCCCGATCTGGCTCTCGTCAGAGGTCATTATTATACATGTATCAGTTAGTTTCATGCAATTTCGTAGACACAGCGCCTAAGCAAAGTTGTATCACAATGCTTCGACTACAGCCCCAGACGTCAGTATTATCGTTTGATTGAAAGCAAGCAAAAAGACAGTTTTGGTACATACTTTGGCTGATCAGATACGCTTTCTCGTCCTGCATTTAGAACTCGTTTAGTTGATGTGTGAAAGGGGTCTCGTGGCTGTGAGTAAACAGGCTCACATTAAACAATTCATCGTCTCTATCCTTGTGAAACTCTCGTAGATACACCAACAGCTTTTCCTTGTTCTTCTTGAGAATGTTTGCAATCGCTGGTGGCTTGTGAGGGTTAGCCACAAACACCTGAGTCATGTATAAACAGAACAAGATGAGCACTGGAGCACCCTTGTGACCTTAAATGGCAAGCGACTTGCCTTGAAAACATGAAATGCTTCAAACTGTATATTTCGACTCTTATCCCGTAAAGTGTTCATGATGATTTGAAGGTTTTCTGTACTAGCAATGTAACGAGTCATGATCCCATAATTGGCCCGATCAAGCAGGATTTCACCCAGAAGCTTGAGGGATTGCCGTTTGGTGACATAGTTGGGGGACATGATGAGATGCTTGTAAGCTGTAAAGAACTGCATTGAGAGGACGAGGTGAGTATCAAATCACACGGTTAGCCATGTTCAACTCAAGAGCTCACTGTATCATAGTATTGATCGAGATACTTTGCAACCATTGCCTTGTGTCTTGTCAGACACTCCTGCAAGACATTGCATTCGTCAAAGACCGGGCCATGGAAAGAGTCATGTTGTGGTTGCCTACCTTCATATTCGCAAAGGCGTCGCAACTCGTTCCAAAGCTAGACTTTTCAATATATTCGTGAAACAGGTAAAACCTACCGAGGTCAAGAAGTGTGAGAACGAATTTGTCCGATACCTGAAAAACGCTCGTCACTGACTCTCTTGAATGCAACAATATACTCGCCAGATTTTCGTATCGTAACAGCTCTTTCAGGATGGTCCCAGTGTTGAGAGCCACGTCCTCGTTCTCGTAGCTGTAGAACCAAGGGCGTGGATGAGGGTTGAGCTTTTACAACTTTTCGCAAGAAACATTGCTCACCCGCGCAAAACTAGATTGATCAATTCTGGATTTCTCCCCACATAGTCTACCGTTGGACTACGATGACCAATCTGCCGCCGTAAGAGCAAATTGAAGATCTGTGATGCATCTTTCTTGGCCTGATGCAATCGCTTCGGTCAGCGTACCATCAAAGGTGGTATAATCTCGTTGCGATGACTCACCTCGAAATCAAACATGGGCATGTTTACGACGAGCAACTTGAGAATATCTTGAGAATATACCTCGTTGGCGAGGGTTGTGATCCCACCCAGCGAGTCCTGGTCTGCATGCTCGATGATGAGTTATAGCGACAAGAATGCCACAGGGACTAGCAAAGTCTTACCGCCGGCTTCTCCATTGAGAATGGCCTTCATGGCTCCCAGACTTTTTGATATCTCTTCGCTCGCCTTTTTAGATCAGAAAGTGAATGCGTGAGTGATGAAAGAGACCCACATTGCCGACGAGAACGGTATGGAAAGCTTGCAACTCACCTTTCGCACTTCGTTGTTATTTCCTGCTGCATGGCCGGATTCCAATCGAGCCGTGTTTTCCCTCAACGAGCGTACCAGTTCAGACGGAGACTTGTTGCGAGACTTTGCCGAGAAGAAGTTCATGCTGCTAGACGATTGATGTGATGGCTTTTCGTGATACGCTTGCTTGTTGATACTCTGTGTGCTCTGTCCAAAACGCCAATATACACGTTGATGACTTGATGTTGGCGGCTCAATCCATGATTCCACTGAATGATTTGATCAACCACCTCTAGCTGCTAGTAGATCAGCTACCGGTACTTTGGCTGCTCGCTGCTGCCTACCGGCGCTATCCGCCATGCTTGGCCGCCTTGTTGACAATGACGCTAGGAGCTAGCTTGTTTGTTTACAATGTGTCGCCTTAACTTCACTTGTTGACAATGTGTCGCACTGTCGCAGTGTCGGCTGACTCGTTTGTTGACAATGTGTCAGCTACACTCAGGTGCGCGCGACTCGGCCAACGCAAGCAACGAAGCTAAACTCGACAGCTCGACAGCCGGCCGGGACATATACATGAGATGCCATCTCGCTCGGCCAGACAGTGGCAATGCACCATTCGAGCATTCAAGAATGTAATGAACAACGGGCTGTTGCATCTAGTATATGAGCTGTCAATTCTCAAGGATGATTGCCGTCGTATAGTGCAAATCGTTGTACCATATCTCAGCCGAGCTTGCTTGTGCTTGCTCGCCCGGCTCGGCGATCGCCACTCTCGGTTACCTCCGTATTGGACCTTCCGGCCTGGCACAAGGTACCAACTTACACTACTCTCTCTTTTGTGTATCAACTGTATCAATTAACCGTAGACGGTCATATAATTCACTAGTCGGACACTGAGGCACGTTCCAAGCGATGCCAACAGCGGTAGAATCGCCATTGTCAGCAACATCACCACCACCACCACCCCATCCGCTCGCCCAACACCTCCTCAATTCACTTCTTGCCGGGACGTGCGCGGACGTCAATCTAGTCGTCCGACAGTGGAATGTCTCTTATCGCTTGCACCGAGTCGTTCTCGTTCAAGCTGGATTCTTTCACTCATTGTTTTGCGGAGGGTTCTCTGAACAAGGCGCTTTTCAGATTGAATCATCATCGTCGGGAGGAGGTCGTCAAGGCAGTCGCCGTTCTTTGACGGCCGGAAGAAGCAATGGTAGCTTGAGAGTCAAGCAAAAGAGCACGTTGCAAGGAAAAGATCTCGGTGTGACCGATGTAGAGTTGGCTTTTGACGATCCCAACATCAGTCGGACGGCATTCGAGTAGGTGTCATGCCTTGTTTTTTTCTTCGCCACTCTCTTTCCGATCAAAGCAGCTGATGAATAACGATCCATGACAGGATATGCATAGCACGCCTTTACTCGACTTATCCAGCCTTGTCTCTACCACCCGCACTCTCTCCCACCTCGAGACACCCCCTCACGCCGTCTTTCCCCAATCCTCCCACGGTCTCAACTAGCCGTCCGCCTCCACACGATACAGACACTCAACCTGGGATTTCGTGTGACTATTTGTCGCCGCGAACCCTGTTGTCTCTCCTCAGCACAGCCATATATCTTGGTCTCAACCCTCTGGTCAAAGAGTGTGTCGGACTTGTCCTTGGAAGCGTTGGCCCTTGGAGCATCCGACAATATCTCGGGTTCGCTGTGGGGGAAGGGGCCGGAATTGACGATGGCTGTCAAGAAGAGACTGGCATTCAAGGGTTGCAAGGGCTCGCTCATCGTCTGCCCAAGCAAGAACAGGAACAAGTCAAGAATGAATCTCAAGAACCTGTCTTTACACTCGAAAAAGAGGTCAAGCTGGAGCAGCCTATGGACCTTGAAGATGCCGGCCATACATCCGTCAAGCAATCACAGACCTCCAAAGTAATGGCAGACGTCGACGAGCCCAATCATAGCATGGATGATCCCTTGGCCCATCTACCACCTAGATTCTTTTATGGACCCGTCGGGGACAAGATTGGCGAAGCATGTATTGCGTGGTTGTCACGTTGGGCGATTGATCTTTTGGAAGTCGAGGAACGACAGTTTTATCACAAGTTGGGGACCTCGACGAACGGAGGAGGAGGAACCGCTTCAAAAGCCGCTAGAGTTGTCACGTTTGACCCGATCGATCCAGACTATCTCAACACAGCAAGACAGGGCGCTCATGGAATGAGTCAGAGTGTACCCAACGGCGGTGTCCGAAACCGGCCAAGAAGCGCCAGCTGGCAACCCGATCTCGTCGGTGTAGGGCCACATGCGACCTCGATTCATTCACGCTTGGATCCCGCCCAGAGCATCACTTCCCACGATGATAGCCATGGCACGGGTACTACGAGTCCGTCATTGGTCATTTGGGGACACGGAGGACTACCTGCAGATGTCGTCAAGACCATTATCTCATCCGACGCATTCTTCATCGCCAATGAAGCCGAACGATATTCGTTTACCAAGCGTGTCATTTCACTGCGACATGCTGGAAGAGAATTGGCACGACACGAACGACACCGAGAAAAGGGAAAATCCGAGGCGAATGATGTCGAGGGTGATTTGGGGCTGCACGGCCTGCAAATCAGAGTCAAGGAGGAACACGATGGGGAAGCAAGCATTGACACGACATTTGATGAGGAAGAGGAAATGATGAGGGAAGAAGAGGAAGAGGAAGACGCTCAGCTTAATGAAGTTTTCCGATCCGGCATTTATTATAGTCATATGGTGAGTGGACGATGCAGTGGGACTCGCTGATGATTGGACAGGGTTGAAATTTCTATTTTCGAAATGGCAGTCGTTTGATGAGCTATCGCCCATGTCAAGCGACGTTAACCCTTCCACCGGTCTCCCCTACGTTCCCCTTCCTGTGCTCCAAGCGGCACTCTGGGCAGCATCTGATATCCAAACCCGGGTATCTTCATACCGACAAGACGGCACGGTAGGCGCGCCCACCCTTCAAGCGGGCAAGCAGTTCAGCCTCGCTCATCCGCCCCGAACGCCAGGCGGTATTCCAGCCAGACTCGTCCATACTAGCAACAACAATAGTATCAACAATCCAGCCTCTTCCTCGGCTGTCCCTAAAATCGATGTTGGTCTGACGTGTACAACGTCGACGATTGCCGAAGAAATTGAGAGTTTGACGAGAACAATGTCACCCCGAAGATCCGGTCGAGCAGGCAGTCCATCGCCTAGAATTCTGTCAGGTCGTCAGAGTCCGGCGTTTGCCAGTCCCGGTCGTCAGGGCGGCGGCGGTGGTGGTGGCAGTAGTAGCAGTGGTGGTGGTGGTGGGCACTTTGCCAATCCTCTATTCTCCATTACAAGTGCGGGGACTAGTGGGAGTGGGGGAACGGGTCCGTTTGTTTCGCCCATGGACAAGTTTTACTGGCCTGTGCCTGTGGATGGAACGATGAGACTCGGGGACGCCGTGTCTGCCAACACGAGTTTCAATCCGTCTTGTCCCTTTCCCGATCTCGGACCGCAGAGCAGCCATGCGCCAGCAGTGGCCGCGGCAGCAGGAGATGAAAAGCATGCCACCACCATGCACACATCCGAGTCTGGCCTCAAACAACGCGAGCCGAGCACAGACGACAAGTACTTTGGGTTCGGATCGACTCGCAAGACGGGTGCGGAAATCTACCATCTTTACAAGGACCCATTGGCCATGTCTATACATGTCAAGGATGATACGCTTTGGAGTCGGTACGAGCCGTTTAGATTTGCTGTCGAATTCTGGGGGGTGGACCAACTTGGCGAAAAGGAACGAGCGTATTCGACGACGCAATTCCACGCAGGTAGTTACTTTAACATTTATGTGCAAATGGTCAAGCCTAAACACAAGGGGATCCAGCTGGGCATTTATCTTCATCGTCAATCCATGCTCGAGCCTTTGCCAGCTCCTTCCCAGCCACACCACGGAAGAGCTGATCATGGTCGTTCTCGTTCAATGACTCACTGGACGAGCAGCACCTCCCCATCCGCCTCGGCCGCCAACAACAACAATCATTCGCTCCCCCCTGGTCACAGCATGGTGCGTCATCCAGAGAATCGACTCGCCATGTACCGTACCATGAGCGTCACGCCGACAGAGACCCACGCTTTAGCGAGGAGCGTCAGTCCATTGGGTGTCATTGGATCCGACGACGAGAGATTGGATACGGAAGAACCCTCGGGCTCACCTCGACCCAGGGCATTGTCTAGGGGGGACCATAATGGCAACACTAGTCACAGCCCAAACGCACCCGCCTCCCCTTATAGGGATTCGAGAAAGCAAGCCAAAGTATGGTTTTCTGTCAGCTGCGCCAGTGCCATGGGCACAGCCTTGACACGATTCGGCTCTGGACCTGACTTGTTCACCGTCTCGCAGAGTTGGGGATGGAAGAGCTCTGCTCTACGGTCTCAAGAGTACCTCTCTACCTCTGTGGCTGATCAAGGTGGAGTAGCAGCAGCAGCAGCAGCAGGACCTTCTACTTCGGAACGACTGAGCGATGGAGTCTTGGGGTGGGTCAGTGAGACCATGGATGAAGCGACGTTTAAGAAAAAGGATCTCAAAAGTTTGAGGGCGACGGTGTGTATGGGTGTCATGTGAATGGTATATACATGTGTTGTATCCCTCCTCTCGTCTACCTGGCATGTACTGTAATTGTATGTTTGTACAGTCGCAACTCATCCATTGACCATTGCATTATTAGGTAAAGTCGCATGTGAAAAAGGACTCGCGCTTGAAATGGATTCGCGTTTCACAATGGATCATGATTCCATCAAACGGTGGTTTGCCTTTGATACTGACAAACTTGCCCCTATTCCATCTGCCATTGGAGTCATGATACATCAGTCCGCCTGCACCTGAAATCCTTGTCATCACCTCTTGTCACACCACCTGTCATGCAAGCTGTACCTTATCGTCGGAATCACCCAGCACTACCGGTCCCAACCACCACGTCAAACGCGCTACTGTTATACGATGGTAAGAGGATCAGTGGCAGTCGTTCACCACTGACCGATGCAGGAGCTTCTTCTGGACCAACATTTGATGATTACCCAGCTTGCGATAATGTCGGAAACACCTTGCTCTCTTGCTTCCCGCTCTCCAACACAACCCTGACCCAATCGGAATGGTCCAAATTTATATGGAATGCCAATTATCCTTCGTTTGTGGATCGCAAGGCGGTGGATGTGCTACTGTATCAGGCGGACTCGGGACGGCAAGTACAATCTTGGAAGGAAATCACAAATAGCAGAGGGAGCGTGGAAATACAGGCAGACGATGAGTGGTGGCAGGACCGTCCGCAAGCAGCAAGTTTGGAAGACGGCAAGACACGGACGTGGAGTTTCTACTTTGTCGTGGTCCCGGCGGGTCAAGCGTTGGACGGCAGCGAAGTCCGTCAAAGCACGTTCAAGGCAGTCCAAACGGCCTTGCCCACTGCAGTGGCAGCTTCGAGGTCTTTGGCGTCCCTCTCATCAGTCTCGGCAAGTCTGAGTATGGTATCGAGTTGGACGGCATCACCAACGGCAGATCCAGACCGGACATTGCAAAATGCAGACTCAAACGGTGCCAAATTCCCTCGATGGGCCATTGCACTGATTGCAGTTCTTGGAGCACTACTCTTGATTGGAATTGTGGCTGTATGGTGCTTGCTGTTACTGTTCTCCAAAAGACGTGCACGGAGGTCATCGCTGGATGCTCAGGAGAAAAGAGACGACAAGGCGGAAACAGGGGACGTTTCGTTGCAATCTGCAGGGACCGCATCGTCGCAGCCGGGAAAAGACCAATTAATCGGACAATCGCAACCAACGCCAACGGTGGTTGCACTATCTCGGCCATCGATCAGATCTTCCGAGTCAGACGACCTCAGTCGCCCGCTGTCGCCACCACACCAGCGTCTATTGGACGAAAATGCCTCCTCCATTGCCACCTACCGTCCTTACTCTCGACAATCCAAAAATTCATCCACACAGCCCTTGAGACCCGGTCCGGCAGGTCACGAGCCCCTTGCCCGACAAAAATCAACCACTTCAGGACTCTGGGGCGGCTCGGTCGGCACAGCCGCGGGGACCAATGCAAGCGTTCTGGCTGGCTCGGGACGGGAGGGAGACGGGGTGAGCGTGGCCTCGAGTGGTCCTATTAGTCCCAATGAGGCGGAAGATTTGGCGCTCGCCTTTCGAAAAGCCATGCGCAAAGCGGGAGATCAGTAAGTCTTTTTGGTGAGACTTTCACCTTGTTGATGTGAAATGACATTTGACTGTGTCCGTCCCGACAGACCGTTGCAAGAACAAGAAACGCCACCGGAAGATGACAGCCCGATGGAGAAACCTGTCGCGACGAGATCAGCGTCACAAGAACTCATGAATAAGGAATTAAACGACGAAGGCGTGGGGATCAGGGCGGTGGGGGATCGAAGGAGTTACCGGTTACAGGGAGATGTGTCAGATTAGGGTAGGAAACTTGCACGAATGGACACTTTTGACGGCTGGAGAACGTCACAAACCTCAAGTCCTTTTGCTTTATGCTCGAAATCAGGCTGAAACGCGAAAGGTGTTTGTTATAATACCATTGTCGGGTTCATTTCAGATGTTGTATGCATGAATTCCGAGATTAGACCATTACAAGATAGATGTTTCGATTGTGACCGTCGAGTTCTACTGATGATATCTCATCACGTCGTCCAAGCTCGTGATATGCAGTGAACGATGGATGAATGATGCAGTGATTTCTTTGGCACCATGATGTTTTTTTTTTCTCGGACGTTGCTCTATTCAATCGACTCGAGTCAATTGTCCGAGTATCGGTGCTCTATGGGGATAGAGTGTGTTGAACCAGGCGTGACGGAGCTGACACGCTCTCTTCTCCTTTGCCTCGTTCTCACTTTTCTCTCAAAGGTTTTTGTTCCTCAACAAGCAGTATTCACCCCACACCCTTGCTTCCTTGGCCCGCTCACCGGGCAAGTAGAGGATACGAGCCCACCAAGGCGTGCTCGCCGCGTCGAGGTAGGCGGTACAAAACACTCGCTCCCAGTGTTCGGTATCCCGCGTGTATGCCGGCTGAGCTGGCGTAGGGGATTGCGAGGGAAGGGTGGAGTCGACCAAAAAGGTGCATTCGGAGATATCGACCTGTGGTGAGGGGGGGGGGATGTGCAAACCAGGTGAGTCAACATGGATGACCAAGGCGAGATACCCGAGCGGGAGACTGGTGGGCGAAAGCCGGGGAGGGGGGTGGGGGGTTACACTCACATATGCATCAGGGTTCTCTTCGTTTCGATCATTGAACCTTCCCGGGTGAACAGCCCTAGTTCGTTCTCGCTTCCACAAACCTCTACTGGGCAGACTTCGGTCCCATCTCATAGGCAACATTCCATCAAAGTCGCTCTTGATCCAATTCACCTCGATCCCTTCAGGGATCAGATAACTGCCCGGGAAAGTGTACCACTCCTTGCCATAACACACCCTGATTGGGGGGTCAAAGTCTGTCAAGACAGTGAAATCCCATTCAGGGTTGTACCCTTGCTCGAGCTGCTTGGCCTCGTAGCCAGGAGGAGGGGGAATGGGCTTGTATCCGGCGTCGAGCAGGATCTCGGGGATGCGGCGGTATTGAAGGTCGTAGGCAATGTCCAAGGGTGCGTGATAGTAGGTTGTGAGCGCAAAAATTCGAGATGCGGAGATCAAGATGGTGGGGAGAATCAAAGCGAGTGTGACTTGGGAAAAGATTCGCGATCGACCGGCCTGAAAAATGGAGGAACAGACAGAGGAGAATCAGTAAATGTGCCTTTTAACGATTGAAAGGAAAGACTTACATTGTAAGGGGAAGCAGTAACCTTGACATAGATGCTTTCAATCCATCCCTTGATCAAAAAGACCGTCACGGCGGCGTTCATGCACAACAAGGGGTAAAGTGGGTACATGAACCTCTCTTCCTTGTGAGCCTGAGCTGTCATGACGACCAGCCAGAGGTAAAACCCGGAAAGTCGAAGAGCAAGAAGCGTGTACGGACTGGATTCGCCCTCTTGCGGCTTCATCTGGGTCACGCCCAATCGCTTAAAGTCAAAGAGGTAGGTGATGGCGAGGGCGGGCAAGGACAAGAGCGCGAGGGGTAACAAAAAGTTGAAGTTGACGAAAAGGTTGCGTAGATAGAATGATGTCGGTTCGGTACCGTAAATGGCAGGTCCAGTGGATGCAGAGGAGGAAAAGACATTATAAAAGACAATGTTGAGGTTGGGGAACGTGAGATGACCATAGGCCCAAGAATCTATCATGATGATGGGGATCTGCGGACCGAGTTAGTACATTGAAATGAGATAGCAGAGCCAAACGAGAATGAAACTCACAGAGATGGCGACCACCGAGCTGATGCCCACCACGACCAACCGGGTAGCTCGCTCGATCGACATTTTGTTGAGATCCGCTGCCTTGACAATATCAGCTCCACGTACGGCGACTTGCTCAATGATAAAGGGAAGTGCCAGGAGTCCGACAAAAGGCCAACCGAGGATAGGTCCCAAGCAAAAGCAAAAGATGGCTCGCTTGGCGTTTTGAATACCGATAGAGGAAGAAGATGCGAGGGGGAGAGCAAAGGAAAAGGCGAGCATGACCATGTTCATCGAAAAGGTAGAAGGCAAGAATGAAACCCCAGCGTTCCACATGCCACAGCTTCCGATCAACATAAACAAGAGGTACCTTCCGACCCGCTCGTTGATGTTTTCGACGACGGCACGGTAAAACTTGGCTTCGCATGCGGCACACATCATGCCTAGAGCGATCCGAAGGACGAAAAAGGCTGCACGTTTTTGAACCTTGAGAGCAAAGGGGGCAATGTGAGCGAGAGGCCAGTGCATTAGAATGTAAGCCCAGGACCTGATGGAGTATTCTGGCGAGAGCTCCCAGGTTTGGAATCCAGAGTTGAATGTAAAGTAGTGAAGAGGTTCGAAAAAGTTGAAGACCTCATCGCAATCTTGAATGTTGGAGTACATGGCAGCACATGCTCGAACGAGGAGCAAAAATCTCAGTGCCAGTGAGAATGATGGAACGAAAGGTCCAGAGTTTTGTCTTCCGACGAGTTCTTGAAGAAGACCACCGTGTCTCTTTTTCCAAGCAGGTTGAGGTCCCTTGGTTCCACCAAACTTGTCGACTGGAGGTTTGGGCGCGTTTGGCCCTGTTGTGGGACGGCGAAGCCGAAGAGCTTCTGCTCCAGGTGGAATGCGTATCGACATGCTTTGTCCTGCCAATGGAGCCACTAGTGATACCGTTTCTCCGTTGTGCTTTGTGCGTGGGGATCAGTATACATGTACCTTTTGAGACTTCCGACTTTTGTTGTATAAATGGCCGTGGAGCACGCGACGGGTGCCGAGAACCGAATGCCGAGTTAAGCACCGCGGCAGAATTAAGCAGGTGGAAATAAGATATGGGTTATCTTTTCAGTTTTTGTTATCAGTGCAGGATGCAGGATGATTGGTACTTTATTGAACCACTGGATTTTGACAAGAGAGAGGGAGAGCCATTCGAACCACTGGACTCTCACAAGAGAGAGGGAGAGCCATGGACCCCGACCAAGTGGGAACACGGCACCTAGTGGCCATTCGGAATCAGTATTTCGCCCTTTATCCGCCGAGCTTGATCGCATTGTCACCGTCAGACACACCGTCTCTATGGCTCGCTCAAAATCAGTCATGGCTTTACAAACACTTGCTGTCGGAGACATCACTTGCTCTCGAGTACCCTCCTGCAGCCGATTACCAGAAAAAGTTTTGGAAAAAGTTGATGACAGAGTTGGAGCACCAACTTGGCTCTGACGAAGCAGTCGAGCTAGAACTGGTGAGTGTTGTAGTGATGAGTGGGACACTGAGTAATACATACTCATGGATCATATGAATGCGGGCAATCAGGAACTCGACGATGGTATTGCTGAACACTATACCAACCTTGTGGCCCAAGCGTCTGACCCGTTCAGCGTGTAAGTAGACGTCAATCCGAACAACGTCGACCGGTCACTGATCAACAGGAGCATAAAAAGTCCTGGACCGTCGTTCAAGACATACCTTTACACAGCACCATCATTTGGACACAATGACCATACTAGCAAGGAACAAGCCATTACCCTACTGGAAGCTCAAACAACCATCGAAGCTGGCTCAACAGGTCTACGGACATGGACGGCAAGCCTACATCTCGCGACTCGACTTTTGCAAGATCCGACTCTTTTGCGTCATTCCCGTCAGCATCAACAAACGTGCAACGCACCGACAGAAGTCATCGAATTGGGCTCGGGAACAGGGTTCTTGTCTTGTTTCTTGGCCCAATCTCAGCCATCACTTGAGACCATCTGGGCATCGGATATCGGAGACCCTTTCGAGTCTGATAGTCAACAAGAGGTCTTTGACAAGCAAGGATCCATGGCGAGACGAGGTCCCTTTTCCACCTTGCAACGTAACCTCGAAATCAGTGAGTCTACTCGTGTCTGTGAACGCTAAATTTTACGACCGGTCTACTCACTCGCACTCTCTCAGACCAATCTCGCTTTCAACCCAACACATGTGTAAATCCGATACCCCTAGACTGGTTCGACTCGTACGCCCCTGCCTCCGACAACAGCCCGTCAATCGAGACCCACGGTCACGCAAGGCACAACACACTCGTCAAGCACTTTGAATCCCTTGCCAATGATGCCATACTCGTCGCTGCTGATGTCGTACGTCGAGCGTTGATGGCCTCTACAGAAAATAATCGATCATATACTGACCCTACCTGTCCTTTGACGACACTTAGATTTACGACCCCGATCTTATCAAACCGCTCGTTTCCACTATTCGACTTTTTCTTTCCACAGGCAGCAATCGGTTTGCTCTTTTGGCCGCGACGATTAGAAACCAAGAGACCACAGCGTTGTTTGACCAGGAATGTAGTGAGTTTCGTATAGATGCTTACAGAGAATTGGGTAGCTGATGATGAGACTGTTTTCGACAACTTGATAGAGCTTCTAGGGTTGTTGGTTGTGGACGAACCAGAGTCTGTTCATGCAGAGACGAATCATACGGAGACAGTATTTTGGAATGCGAGCACCTGGGAGGGTCAAAATGTACGGATAGTCAAGATCTGGTTGCCTTGAGCGAGCACGCCAAATGGACAGTGGCAATGGATGTAACATCACGACCAGACTTCAACGTATTGACACTATCATATCGAGAAGCGGATGGGAGAATTGAGGCTTGAGTGGCATGACGATATATTAATGTACATTCTCGGTCTAGTGTATGTGTTTGGTTGCCAGATGTAAAGGCGTTATTCTCGTACAAGCTGGCTCGTGAAGCCATCGTGACAGGGGAGACTGTGCGTCTGTTTTGGGGTGGAATGCTCGAATGTTCCATGTCCGGACGCGCGTATACTTCAATCTGATCAAGCATGTTGATACAGGGTTGTATGCGAAACCGATCAATAATGTCGAGAGCAAAGGAGAATCGCCAGTTTTAGTTCTGCAAAGATTGAACGAGCTGGACTTTTTCTCGGACCTGGTTGATTTGAAACAGAGCGAGATAAAATGAGTGAGTAATTCCATAAGACAAGGGGAACAGAAAGCTACGCACGAGCATGGCAAACCTCCGGCGGTGCCTCTCCGACTGGATCCTCCTCCTAGCAACCGTTGGCTTTTCATATCGGATCTGCAGCCTCAAGGTCTTCTTGATTTGGTTTCGCGTCAGTCGCGTTTGAAGCTTTCTATACGCAGACGCAACGTTTCCACCCAGGACACTCTCGCGTCGCCCTTCGAATTGATCATAGGCCGGGCTAAAGGAGAGAGGGCGGGAGCGGACCAAGCTCTCGACGTGTCCTGTCTTTGGACGGAAGTCGAGGTTGAGCGCAGACCACAGGTCCGAAGTGGGTTGCTTGGCGGTTTCACCTTTGCTTCGTCGAACAGCAGAAGTGTGGTAGAGCCGTCGACCGCCCAAGCTTGGGGAGGATCCATAGCCCCCGGCACCTGATCGTCCAGCACGCGACTGCCGGAATCTCGAGTTGTCACCGTCGAATGACCGTTCGAATGCTTTGTAATTACCGCCACCGGATGAACGGTCGGATCGTTCGTTGTCGCGACTGCCATAGGACGGTCTGAAGCCTCCACTTCGACCAACGAGCCCACCTGGGCGAGAGTTTCGCTTGCCAAACGGCGCAGGGGCACCAAATCCACCACGGCTACCAGCATGACCACGGTTGCTGCCGCCATAGGCGCCACGCTTGCTGGGGAATCCAGCCTTGAGGATCAAAGCATCACTGACATGGGGGGGTTCGGCGAGATCGCCTATTTGCATGGCCCATGCCTTGAGACCATCGATGATCTCGGAGGTAGGTACATCAAGTTGGATGGCCTTGGTTCCATAGATTCCCATCATGGATACCATGGTCTCCGTTACGGCGTCTTGGTCAATCATTTCACGGAGATTGTCAAATTTGTCTTGCAATTTGTCATACCTCCCCGAAAAGTTTTCATTGTTGAGCTCTCGAATGGCACGATGTTGGTAGTTTGACAGACTCATTCGCGAGCGGTTTGCCAAGTATTTGGGAGGGGCAGCGTCAAACTCAGCCGACTTTGTCGCGATTTCAGCGTCCAATTCGTCGACTGTGTACGGCTTGAGGGGGATCTCTTTGAAGGAGCGAAGAATGCCCTCTTCAAATGGCATCATGAGCCAGTCAGCTCGACCCTTTTTGTTGTTGCCTCGACCGGTTCGACCGACACGGTGGACGTAGATATCATTGGAAGTAGGAAGTGCGACTTGTATGACTCGGGTGACGCCCGGGTAATCGACACCTCGAGCGGAAACGTCCGAAGTTACCAAGACGGATGCCGGAGCAGTGGAAGTCCTGAACCTGTTGGCGGCAGTCGAACGTTGACCTTGCGAAAGGTTTGAGTGGAGACTAATGACCTCGGTCATGCCTCCATGAGGCAAAGACGCAACAGATTCCCTGATCATGGTAGAGTATAGTTGTGTGAGCTTGAGCGTGGGGCAGAAAATGATGGTTTTGGATTTCTCGGGGTTGATGAGTTGGTCGTGGGCGAGAGTCTTGAGCATGGTGGGGAAGTAGTCCTTGATCTCGGGGACGACGGTGTAGTATTGAGGGATATGGGCGTGGACGTTGGATTCGTTCTCGGGAACGGTGTCAATGAAAAGGTGGTCAGGGGTGAGCATGTTTCGGGCAGTCTCCTGAATTGCCTTGGAGACAGTTGCGGAGAATAAGAGCGTTTGCAATTCCGAGGGAGGAGTCTTGATCTCGGCCTTGATGTCATCGATGTTTTCGGAGAAACCCATATCCAACAAGGTATCGGCCTCATCCAGGATGAATGTCTCAGTGTGGGCAACGGCCCTTCGGACCATATCGCCATGTTCAGGGTCACGCAGTAGATCGAGCATACGACCAGGGGTGGCAACGACGATGTCTTTGGTGAATTTTTGGAAAATTCTCAATTGGTTCCGTCTGCTATCGCCTCCAACAATCAAGTGGACATTCATGTGTGGGTGTCCGGACCTGAGCTTGACCGCCTCATTGACGATTTGGGCAGCAAGTTCTCGAGTGGGAGAGATCACCAAAGCTCCTACATTGTCGTGAGCGTAGCGGTTCTTTCCATTTCCAGGCATTTCGCTCATCTTGGCAACTCGACGTTCGATCGCAGGAATCATGAACGCCACCGTTTTTCCAGTACCCGTCTTAGCTTTAGCGAGGATGTCCTTTTTTTTAGGAGCTCGTGAGTCTGACTTTCGTTCATTGAGATTTTTAAGGCCGGCGACTTCGGGCATCCGGCTGAGGATTTCATACTGGATATCAGACATGGTCTGAAAGTTGAAAGGATCGCCTGTAAGTTTCGAAAGCGTTTTAGGGTGAATCTTTCCTGTGAGAGATTTGAATTGGTATTTCAAGTCCTCTTCTTTCTTCTCTGAAGATATCTTTTCTGAAGACTCCTCTGAAGGAGAGTCATCTTGAGCTTCAGCACTGGCCTGTTCAACGGTAGATTGATCGATGGGCGCAGGGTGTTCCAGCTCCTGCTCGAGATCTTCAAGCGCTTGAGTGGTTGTGCTCATGAGCCTGAACGAACGAGGCGCCACAGACAATGTGGACACAGCTATATCGAAAAGGGATACAGCAGAGTATGAGTGAGATACTTTGTCCACACCCGATCATCCGAGGCAAAGCAACAAAACTCACCGGTCCGTCCCATTCTGGCTGCATAGTTGACTCGAGAGGCAGAAGCTGCGGCAGCTTGAAGCTGCCTAGGAGCCTGACGAAGAATGACTCTGGAAAGCATGATTCGATCCAGACGGCGTTTCCAGTCTCCAAGGTGCAGTAGAAGAGATATTCTGAATGTAAAGCACCAAGTTTTGGTCAATGGCGGCGCGCAGAGAGGGGCGTTCAGCAACGAAAATAAAGTCACGTGCAGATGATTTAGTGGATTTAGGCAAGACTGAATTCGCTTTAGAACGCCACCACTACGTAGGGACTTGGGGAGAGGCTCAGCAAGAGAAGTAGGGGGTCATTCACAGTCGTATATATGCATCAAGACCCGACGCCTGGATGCGTTTGGTCATACTCTATTCTACACTGGTATCCGATTGAACGGCCTGTCCCTCTGCAGCAGCGAAACTTTCCTTGACTCGGCCCATCAATACGGCCACACTCTTTCGCAAGGACTCTTGTTCTTCTGCTGTTGCATACCCACATCCCGCCCATCGAACTTTGCCCGCAGGATCGACGACGTAAACGTAGCCTACATGTTTATTTGTAATAGAGAGGGATTCCTTGACCTGAAAAACAAGAAAGCCATGAATTGAGGCGCCGCTTGATGAGTCGGATACGTCGCGGAATCTTACCTCATCCCAATCGCCTCCTGCAATCATATAAGTACTCCATCGTTCCGATTTCATGGTTCGTTTGATGTTTGAGATCACCATTTGAAGTAACAAGTTCTTGAGGAAGTTGGGTTGATGGTTCAGCTGTGGTTCAAGTTGGGATCACGTCAGTTGACCGAACGGCGTCTCTCATACATGGTATACTCACTTGAACATATTGAAACAAGGAGTCACCCTCCCAGTCTTGCAAAACATCGGCGACAAAGCTCTCGACGTGCTCGGCACTAATCCGAGCATTGAGAATGGCAACCACACTGACTTTGCCTTTGAACATGTCTGTGCTATGAGCTTTACCTCCCGAGAGAATGGTTCCCGTCACATCGGGAAAGTACAGGGCTCGCTGTGTATCGAGTATTTCGTGAGTGGTTTTGGAATGGATGGAAAAATTGAGTACACCGCGACTCACATCTTCTCGAATCAAGACTGGTGGCGCAATCCAAGTCTTGCCTCCGTGACTGCCCTTGCGTTTGATCTGATTATAGTCGTGAAAGTAGCCTTGGGTAGCTTGTTTAACTCTGCATGCTGATAGCGTCAGCAGACAGCATGCAGTTACCGACTTTGCAACAATCACATGTACTCACAAGAGGTCCCGCTTCTTTTTCCGATTTTCCTGATCCATCATTGCCTCGGTCTTTTGTTTCCACGTCTTTGCCGTTGTCGAAGGAGGAGTACGTTGGCCAAGAGGCCGAGGCAGAATCGGGAGACCCTGAGTATCACTGGTCACAGCTGGGTCTGCTGCAGCCACAGCATCCACATGTGGCGGTGTCGATGATGATTGTGAACTCGATGATCCCTTGTTACTTTCGTCTTGTCGTCGTAACGGTGAAGAACATATTGACCGGCTCGGGGTGCTGTATGTTGCGAGAAGAGCTGTCCGAGTCGTAGGGTTGACGACGGCAGAAAACGACAATGGGCCAGCTTGTAGACGAGCCATCCGGCTCAGTGTGGCGATGGGCATTCGTAGAGCCATCCTTGTCGTTTCTCAGGTTGGCCGTATAGTGCTGGTATACTACTTGATGATAGTAATCCTTTCTTCATCAGTAGTACTCTACATACACCTCGACATTCAAAATATCCGCTTGAAGCGCCGAATTCGCATTCCTGATTCACGCTGAATTAATGGACAATGGTTCAACTGCTTACTCTACCACCGCCAGCACTACTATTACTACCACCACTAGAGTCCACACCATGATGAACCCAGCAGCAATGCAGCATCCTCAAGGCGGTCTCATGCTCATGAACCCGGGACAGGCCCTCGTAAGTACATCGCTCACGGTGACGCGAACCACGAGGTCAAGAGCTGACAAGAGCGGGATTCTCCATTGATTATGACTAGCCGGGCCGTATGGGCCCTCCTCCGCATATGCAGCAGATGCCACTCAATCCTGCTGCTCTTGCACAGTTGCAACAACAGCAACAGCAGCAACAACGAATGAACGCGGCCGGACTCATGGCTGGTGTGCCACCCCCACAACAACCCCCACCATCCATTGCCCAAATACCACCACCAATGGCTTCAGGAGTACCACTACCGCCACAACAGCAACAGCTACTACCACAAGGTCTACCCGTTGTCCGGCCACCTTTGCCCGTAGATGTAGATCCGACTTTTGAGGATATGAGAAACATGACGACCGTGGATATGGCAACCGCTCGCTTTCGGACGAGACACGAATACATGAATGAGATTTTCGATGCGAGGAGTATCAAGAGTATTCGTGGGTGTCTGATTCTGTCACCGATATCCGCTTCAAAGTTGCTGACTCCAAATACATGAGCGGACCTCTAGAGGCGTCCACCGAGGCTATTGCAAAACCTGACCAAGAAGCTCTCCAAGCTCGAATCGTAAGTCTCATTTATGATCGAAAATACAATTATATTGTCAAAAGCACATCTTCTCACTGCTTCCTCGTTGACAATAGGACAAGCTCGAGTTCGAGTATGACACAATTGCAGCTGAATACGAAGACAGGATAAGC
The DNA here is from genome assembly GCA_039545395.1 of Filobasidium uniguttulatum. NCBI lineage: Eukaryota > Fungi > Basidiomycota > Tremellomycetes > Filobasidiales > Filobasidiaceae > Filobasidium > Filobasidium uniguttulatum. Next base: position 338,613 of record BCJK01000013.1, on the reverse strand, counting down.
AAGGCAAAGGAACGTTTTGAGGTGATTGGACGTGGAGAGCAAGTCATCGAGTCTAAAACACCCTCATCGCCCACCCCTCCTGTCGCCGCCCAACCAGGTATAGTAGCAGCAGAAGGATCCACATCGGTAGAGCCAGTTGCCGATACGACTGTACAGCTTGATGCTGCTACGTCTGCAGACCTTACGCAAGTGCCTCAGCCGCAGGGAGACGATGTGACCATGGGTTGAGTCACACTAGCAGCTTGGTCTTTGGGAGTGTACCAGTACCGGGCTTTCTGGGGGTTGTGATAGCAAATGTCGTGTACAGATAATGCCATGTTTCATCTAGTGTAAGGGTGTCACCACGGATTCATTGACCGGGATCACAAAAAACTCGAGATCAAGATCAACTGAATAAGTTATACAGTCATATGCAATGGGTAATGCACATTTTGGATGCTCAGGAGGCAGAAGCCAAAACAGACGTCTACTCGCAAATGTATCACCCTCGTCCCCAACCTCTGTCCGCTCCATGATTCCTGCCGTATCGATCCTCGAGCGCGTTTGACCCTCTCGTCATGGCCTGACGATGCTGATGTTCAACAGGAGCCGAATGCCAAGCAGACTTGGTAGTAGCGCTATTCTGTGTAAACCTCGAAGGGCTGCCAAATCCCGGATTCTGCTTATAGTGATTCACTCGTGTAATTTGATCGACCGCTCTCTTTTCTTGGGCAACATCGAGACGTTCGAACAGAGAGAACGGTCGTTGCCTCGATCCTGGTGGCGCGCCGAGACTAGGTGCAGCAGGTCCAGATGCAGAGAAAGGTATCTCATTGGCTGCGATTTGTCTCGCCGGATAGTGCGAATTAGGACCTGCTTGAGATTTCAAGCGCTCGAGCCGTTCCATTTGAGATTTGAGATCTTGTAGCCGCACATCGATTGAAGTTGTGATGCCTGGTGAGAGTGGGCCACGGGGCGGTACAGGTGGAATGACTGGCCCCAGATGTGGACGAAAGTAAGGTGGCAGCCTATCTGGCAACAGCTCGGAGACCGTTGATGAATTTTGCACTCTGAGAAGCAACCGAAAAAGACATGATGAAAAAAAAACATGACAATCAGACCGTCGCAAAGAAGGGGAATCGTGGAGGCTGTAGCATTCGAAACAAACAGTTGCGCAGACGACGTTGCACAATTCTCAAGAGACAACCGAGCTTTGAATGAGACCGAACAAACTCACTGATAATGTTTATGTGCGCCTGTTGAGCTGGGCCCGGTGTCTTGGGAATGATGTGTACTTGATTTGTCGATAAATCGGGATGATCCTTCAGGCTTGAGGGGTCTGGGTAGTGTGTTCTGGGCACTTGGGGACAAACGCAATTGGTATTCGTGGGGGTTAAAATTGAGCGCCTCTTCAGAATACCACTTGCCCTGTCCACCCAGGTCGGAAAAGTCACTGGTGTCCAAATTGCGTGAAATGGGCGAGCGATTCTGTGGGACCGAGACCAAATGTCGATCGATGGAGGATTGTGCATCCCATCTAGATTTGTCTTTCGACCAACGCCGTGATTGACCCCTTGCCGCTCCAGATGCGGATCCTTCGTTTATGAGTGGTGGCTTACCGTCATCCTCCAAGTTTCGCGTGGGAGGGCCATTTTGGAACGAATCGGTGTGTCTTGAGGCATGGTAATGAGGCAGAGGTGGTGATCTATCGCTTTGCCTGAAACTCACCGTCTTGCCGGTAACAGACGAAGATTGTGACTCGAGAGGCGCCAGAGATGAGAGTGAGCTATCCGGGGGCCTAGATGGAACGCCCACTGAACTCGGAGAGCGAGACCGATTCCGTTCACGGTATCCTTGACCTTGCCGCAGGCGTGGAGCCGAGCTTGAGGATGCGAGTAAAGCCGAGCTGACCGGTCGTTTATGTCTAGAACGAAAAAAAATCACAATGCAAAATGATCGAAAGGGATTGATCCCCGGGAACGAAATCCGATGCACGGTTCGCAACCATTCTAGCTGACAGATGGGGAGAAGATGGATGTGTTAAAAAACCGACTGACTTTTTATGTCGCCAACGCCTCTCCGTCTCGTCCCAAATAAAGTCGGGATACTCCCTAATCAACTTCATATCTTCTCCAATCGACCGACGACCAGCCTGTCTAACGGATGATGGAGATCTTGCCCGGCGATCAAGGCGATACCGGTTCTGTTGTCTTGGGGGTGAAGGAGACTGTGGCCGACGGGCTGAACCATAGTCCAAATGATTGTCTGGTCCCAATCTCCTGTTTCTAGCATGACCCCCGCGATGTAGTCGGGGTTGTGAACCGTGGTCTTCACGGTTGTTTGACCGTTCATGGCGCTCCTGGGGTGGGCGCTGTGCGCCCCAAGCATCCCGAGGTGGAGGGCTCGGTGAGCTGACTGTACGAGACGATTCGCCTTCGATCGGATTCAACGGTCTCGATGAGACTCGAGGTGAAGTAAAAGGCAGAGTAGAAGTGTTGGATTGTGCGTGCCCATGAAATCGTGCATAGTAATCCGTCGGGTCATTGTGTGAATCATCGCTCACCGTGCTCGATGCAAAGGAGGTGTCTGAACGAGTCGAGGACCCACTTGACGACCGTCGTTTGACCACACGACGCCTATGCGGTGAAATCGATCGGAGTCGGCGGTCCGACAAGTGTGATTCAGGTGGAATGTGCACCTTTGGAGGCGATAGATGCACCCTGCCTTCTTGTTGAACACTGCAAGTGCGTGACCTTGAAGGTGAATTACCAGGCTCTGAATGCGCGAGATCAACATCTGTCTGCCTTGAAAAGGGACTCCTATTCTTGTCCGCCCCGATGGGTTCCAGAGTTGAGACCTGGACGTGGTCGGTTGCAGCCGTCTGAGCCTCCTGACCAGTCTGCACGTTTTGTTCGTGTGAAGCTGCCGACTGTATGCCTTCCAAGTTGGCTTTGTACCTCGTTAACAGCCTATAAACATGCTCGACCTGTTCATCCAGCAGTGCTTCTACCTGAGCCATTTCCTGCTGGTCCACAGAGTCTGGTACCGTCGCGGTGGCATGCTGACCTGCCCGAACCTCCTGTTCGAGATGCTGGACATTTATCAAGACTTGCAACGGAATCCGAATGTTGCTCGGTGTCTCGGGCCCTTCATCCGTTTGCGCACAGCCTCCGTCGGCCATCATAGGCGGAGTGGCTGTCTACAAGATTATGACTGAATGTCGAAATCATTGGACAAGCAAAACAGTGAAGTGCTAAATTCAATGATTGCCTTCTCGACGTCCATTCTGCGGAAGCAGATGCTAAGGAAATATCGGGAGGCGATCTGTAATCTGTAACTAGCGCTTGCGTAAAAAGGAAAGGTGATCTTCCCAAAGTCAGGCCATGCGGTAATACTTTAGTTGCATACAGTACTGGTAGCGACCTGAAAGATGAAGAAATGAAGTGACCATCGTCCATACCAAGTCTCAACAACTGAAACCCAGACTTAACCTCACCATTATGGCCAGCCGTTCACCATCCGCTACTCCAGGTGCCGAGTCGGAAGGTTCAACCTCGTTTCAACCGGCCAACAAGCACATTCTGACGCCCCTTGAACGGCAACGACTGCAGGTAAGTACTTGTCGAGTCCTGTGTGCATGTGGCGATTCGGGCTGCTGACAAGTGGTGATCTCAACCTTGACTACTAGTTGGAAAAACTGCTCAAGGATCCCACAAAGGAGGTTCACATTCCATTGGGACCACGGGAAAAGACACTACGGGCTCCCCGGGAGATGATGAAGAATGTCCAAGGTTCCAGTGCAGGCGTGAGTACTATTTTTCTGTCATACCATGTACATGTTGATTGAAGACCTTGTCCTTGGGTTTCACAGGCTGGAAGTGGTGAATTCCATGTGTACAAGCAGAACCGACGAAGAGAGTATGAGCGTCTCAAACTCATGGACGAAAAAGCAAAAGCAGAAGCAGAGGCACGAGCGTTTGAGCAACGCCAAATGGAACGGGAGCTGGCCGCGGAAGCCAAGACGTCCAAGAACCGGGCCAAACGAATGAAACGAAAGGCGGCCAACAAGGGTAGTGCTGACAAGCAAGAGGGCGCAACGTCAGGCTCGATGACGGCTGCGACAGCATCGACCACGATAGCCGGCCAAGATGAGGCGGATGGGTCCAAGCGAAGAAAGCTGGGCGGAGCAGGCAGTGGGTTCACGTACAAGAAACCAGGTCAAGAGGAAGACGACGAACCGTCCGAAACGCCCTCGAATCCCACTGTGGGCGGCCCGACGAATGCTCAGGTCGATACCGCTGGCGACTCGGCGACGACACATGCGCCTACGGTCGATGTGTCAAACACCATCGTCATCAGGGACGAAGACTAGGCGGGGGCGTAACATGTGTATATATTCTTCATTCCTCATCTCCGTGCATTGGTTGTATGATCATACATGTGTACCACCAACATCCTACACTTCACGATCTCGGCGTCTCACACACATCACACTGCGTACTAGTTGCTTTAGACTTGCAGCTACAGACCCCACACGTCCATTCCCCCTCGGCAACCGGTTTAGGTTGCGCAAACGCAGAGGATCCCCACCCGGTGAATCCCTTGACGAGGGGTGTTGGTGAAGGCGCCGCCGCCGGATTTGTCGTTGCGGCAGGGGCCGAGGAGGAGGGCTTGACACCCGGTCGTGGTGTTTCACAAACATCGCACTGTGTGCTAGTGGGTTTGCTCTTCAACATGCACACGTCGCACGTCCATTCCGCGTCGCTCGTAGTAGCTTGACCACCACCGGACGTGGCCGCCGGGTTGGGGGCAGACTTGACAACCGACCCCCATCCGGTGAATCCTTGACCAGAGGAGCTTGCCACCGTCGACTTGTTCTTGTCCGAGACGGAACCCGCAGGTCGGGGTGCTTCACATACATCGCATTGCGTGCTGGCCGGTTGAGATTTGAGACCACACACGTCACACATCCACATGTCTCCTCCTGTCGGAGCCGTGATCCTGGACGGGACAGGGGTAGCAGCGGCCACCTCACGCCGGCCGAATTCGAAAACGGGCAACTCGGATGCCTTGACCGACGAGGCGGCGAGTTGGGCGCTCAGGGAAATGCCTTGAGCGAGACTAGGAGTATGGGCCAGACACTTGAATACGTAAACGGGAAGAGCTGCTTCTGACCAATCAGCAGCCCTCATCGCCGAGGAGTCCATTGACTGATGTTTGAGATCTGAGGGCGCAGAGGTGGGGGGCTGCTGGGCTTTGGTCGTCGACAATGATTTGTCGCTAGACGATTCCTGCTGATGGGCCGAGGAGATTTGACTGGTCTGGGCGGCCGAGAAGGTGACAGGGGTAAGCTTGTGGTGCGACTTTTTCTCGTTCTTGTCTCCAGAACCATTAGTCTTTTGATGTCCAGAAGCGGGTGAACCGGCAAATGACATGATCATGTCGACAGCATCGTTCTTGGGACGCAAGTCGAATGAGGGTTCGGGTCGAGGAGTGACAGTCATTTCTTGGTCTCGACCATGAGTTCCAAATGAAAAAGGCGCTCGAGGTGCGTTGGCTGGGTCAATGTTTGAGAGCTTGGGCTCGAATGTCGAGGCAGTCGGAACATTGGATCGGTTGGTTGTCTCGGACTTGGATTTGGAGTTGGCGGCGCCGGCGGGTTGCTCGACAATTTCGAATTCGGGACTCGAATCACGCTCCACTCTTGTTTCCTGCACCTGTGACGGCTCGGTGGACCTGCCCATATTCTCATTGATCAGATCCAGATCCGTCATGTCGTCCGTTTTCCGCCTCTCTTGTTCCCTCTCCCTTTCCCTTTGCCTTTGCTTTTCCACGGCTGCTGCCAAGATGGCTTTTCGACTCGCTCGGCTTGGAGGAGCACTGCCCGTCACGGTGGTGCCCGTGACTGTGGCGGAGAGGGGATGGGAAGCGCCAATGTTGAATCGATATCGCTCGTACGGGTTGACCACGGGCTCAACAGGTTGCGACTGGTGGACGAGTAGGCGGAACAAGTAGATCAGCATCTGGCCCAACGCACACCACATTCGATTGCTTCTGGCGCAGGTTAAAAAAAACTCACCTTTCGACCTTGTTCCTCATCGTGCATTTTAAGCATATCCTCGAGCTCCTTGGCGGCCGCCGTCTTGTGGACGGTCAGAGGTTTAGGTGATTCGGCCGGTTGCTCGGCCAACGCAACAGGTGGCTTTGATGTCGTCGTCAAGGCTAGCAAAAGTTTCGACAGACAAACACGCGTCAGTCTCGCATGCTGTGGGATGACATTGACAATGCGTTTGTCATTACTCACCATTGACCCGTGACCTGCCTCCTGATCCTCCTTGTGGCTGCTGCTGCTGCTGCCGCTGATCTTGTTGACCAGGGAAAGCTACCAAATGGGGACTCGATCCAGGGCTCTGATCAGGTGTCGATGCGGCCGACTTGGGAAGCGTAAACATGGACTGTGACTTGGTCAGTCCGCCCAACGCACGGTGATGACTCGATGTTGACGATGATGGTTGAGCAGCTGCGGTAGACGTAGCCGTGGTCGAGGACAATGGAGACGGTCGGTTGAGAGAGTACCGCGAGACCGATGGGCGAAGGAGAGATGGAGGGGCGACATGGGTAGTTGTGTGGGCCAGACTTGTCTTGGCCAACGGAGAAGCTTGACTCGGGGTGAACGAGTGTGTAGCTGGTGGTGCTCGGGCCGACAAGGATGGCGTAGTCGTCGTAGGGAATCTGCCAGGCGGCGAACATTCTTCCTCGTGCAAAACACCACCCACACTGGGCTCTTGCTTTCTGATGGGTGTACCAAACAAAGTCCGCGGAGCTTCTTGGGCTTGTACACTGGTAAAGTTCATTGAAGTGGATTTGCTCAGCCCAGCACCAGCGGAACTTTGTGCCTTGTTGAATCGTGAAGACCTGGCTAGCCGAGCCGGACTAGCAGCAGCAGCAGACGAGTGATGTGCCATCAAGCCGTCATTGCTCGTTGCACCCCTCAAGCTATGCGTCTGTCCTCGACCTCCTCCCGGCGAAGCGATCCCATAGCCGGCCCGTTCATGGTCACGATCAGCCCGTGCAATCAGCTCCTCTATTGCCCGTCGTTCAGCCCTCGTATGCGGCTGCCCAGACTGTCCGAGTTGTCTTTTCAATCTGTTGAAATCGTTGATGAGGTGGATCGATTGGAGAGGGTCAATAGACTCGGTCGAACTCAAGACGTCGAGGATGGGTTGAATGGGCACTGCAGGAGTGTTGTCCAATGAACCAGTCTGCTCGTGCTTGACCAAGTGCTGATCAGGGTCAATTTCGTCTGTGGTGGTATCCACATCCATACCGGCCTGTTCACTGGCGTCCTCGCTGCGGTGACCGGCATCGACATTTACCCAATCCTGTTCTTCGTTGCTGTTGTTGGCTCTGAGACCACCACGACGAGTACTACTACCACTTCCGCCGCCAGTGAATGGGGAGAACAACATGTCTGCTACCGAACTGAGGAAACCTCGTTGATGATGATGCTGATCCCGTGGTGTTGCTCGTTTGGGTGTACTCGGTCCCGATGAGCGGCCCCCACCAGTCTTGTCGTCCAAGGCCAGTGCCGCCGCCGACGTTGGTGGTCTGGCATATGGTTTTGCATGGACTCGCTCTGTCCTGGCGGCCATGCCTCTCGACGATGCCCGTTCCGACATGGTGAGTTTATCGGTGTCGAGGTTGTTGTCGCTGTCGTCGTTTGTGTCAAAGAGTATCAATCATTTCACGGAATAAAAGCGATGGGTTCAAATGGACTTTCGAGGTTCAATCGCCCGCGCGGAATGGGATCCACTGCAGTAACAACCCGTTTATGCACAAGAAATTCCATCTAATATACATGGATAACATCGACTATCGCCTAGGCCCACCTCCCAATGCGCCCAGTCCACCGCCTCCACCACCTCCAAACAAGGATCCCATCAGGTTCATCAGGTCTGGCGCGCCGCCTTGGCCTCGAGGAGGGGGAATTTTGAAAACACCGGTCGACAAGTGCGCGAGCGCTTCCTTGACCGCTTGGGATTGCAAGAGGGCCACGTTGGGTCCACTTGGATTCGAGGAAGCCGTAGTGGTAGTGATGGTACTACTGTACTTTTTATTCAGACTCTCCCAGGCTTTTGCGGCCGTGGAAGGTCCACCGGGCGCCTGGGGCGCGGGTGCTCGCTGGACAGTGAGGACCACCATTTGAAGCCAATTGAGGGTTGAGCTAGACGTAATGGATAACTCAACGGCACTCGAGGGAATGGGCATTGTCTTGCTGACGAATGTTGGGTTTGAGTTGGACAAGAGGGAGATTAATTTGGAGAGAAAGACTCGGGCGGGCAGGATTGATGGGGGTGTGACGGAAATGAAGCTGCCGGGCAAACGCATCAGTTTAGGCCGGTCGTGACAAGGTTGTGAATATAAAAGAGACTCACGGAAGAACGACTCGGCAAGCATAAACACCTGGGTCCTGTTTGCCCTGTTCACACCACTCGTACACCATGTCTGCCAACATGTTGGCGGCACTCCTCTTGCCAGAAGCGACGAGGTGATGTTCGGCTTGAACGAATTGTCGGTCTGTGTGGATGTGCATTTGTTGGCAGTCTGTTTCCTTGAAAAGACAGGATTCGACATGGGCTCACCTCGATAGTAGAGTTCTCCAATGTACATTTGCAATTCGGGATCACCGCCCGGGCAGTCTCCGAAATCAGCAGACCATCTGATGTAGCCAATGTTCCACGAGTCAGCAGTGAACAAGCACAAGAGACAAAACCTCGCATGCACCTACTTGACACTCATATCAGCGAGCTTTTTTCTCCATGTCCCATGAGACGGCATGAGCACGAGCAACTGGGTCAGCCGACCTTTGCTCTCACTATCCACCCTGACCTTGGCCGTCCTGTACACTTCAATCATGTAGACTCCCAAGTCGGTTCCACTCCCCCACTCTTGGCACTTGAAGAGCTCTTTGGCGGTGGTGAGCAAGACGCTGATGGCCTCGTCATAGTGCCTGGACCTGATCAGTCTTGCACAGGTTGTCCGTGCCTTTTGATGGGCGCTGTATCCATCTGGTGTGGGTGATGCTAGGTGGGAGAGGATGGGCGGGAGGAGTGCCGACGGATCTGTGGGAAGACTACGAGGTGGCATGGCTAGCTGGTCTATGGGGTTGAAAAAACGGCTGATACCATTCGATAGGAATTGTCCCTGGAAATAGGGGCTATTATGGCTGATGGCTGCCTCGTCACTTGGTTGCTGTTGATTCCGCGCGGAATCGTTTGTGCATCCTTTGGCTCGAAAGATGAAACCACCATTCCCTCTCTATGTAGTAGTACTGTATATACTACTGTAGCCATGTAAACGCTTCGTCATGACTCGTTGGCTGTCAATGGTCCATGTTGCTTGGGCAGTCATCTATCCTGACAGCTTGACGAGGGCTCGAGAGAGGATTCAACAAGAGAGAAGCTAGACCAACTTGATCTCACCAGGGCCCACCCATGAATGGCTTTTCTTGCCAGGTGCAGGAAAGGGCATGGACGGGCGGTTGCCATACGGGTGAGATGCGTGATAAAGGCCTCGTCCAGCGGGAGACCACAAGCTGGTCACAGAGGAGTATACGACGCAGACATACAGACATGTAAAGTAGTAGTCATTCAGATAGACGTGGTGTAGTGGCATGAGATAAAAATGTCATGGCACATTGTAAACATATCATCATGTCAAATATCCTCATCGTCTTTCAAGTTCAGAATACATCATCAGTGGTCACACGACACCATCGACACTCCATCATGTGGACCCCATGTCAACATCAGGCGGCCATCAGGTTTTCATCCTTGGTAGACACCACGATCCGTCCTCGGCTAACAACATGGATGGCAAAACACCATTTACGCTCTGCTTCTCGACGGTGTATCCAGTCCAAAGCGTCGTCAAACCCATCCAAATTGCTGCGACGTTTCGACGAATGGGAAGCCAAAAACTATCCACGCCCAAAGTATTTGGCAAAAGACGTGGATGGCAAGGTGAGCTTGTGTAATGAGGCATTGTTCGGTCGAGTGCTCGAGAATTTCACACTTCATTCCACGCAGGTCTGGCGAGTAGGATTACAGTACAAACCTGTTCCCCAAGGGTCCCTTGTTTGGCCCTCCATCTTCAACAAGGCCATGCCCCGAATGACGACTCAACCTCTCAAAACGAGCAAAATGATCAGAAATCGTAGGATGAAAAGGCTAAAACGGGATCGCAGGAAGCAACACATCTTCCAGACCATGTACTATATGCAGATCGAACAGTCGTTTTGGGAGGATTGTGGATTGAGTCGGGCTCTTGTGGGATCCTCCAAATGGCGAAAGTCGCATGACCCTGTATCGCTGGATTGGAAACCACAAAAAGACGCTGATTGGTGTGAGTTTTTTGTTTCTCTTTTATCCACTGGATTCTTTCGATTGCGCACTAGACACTGACAATACATCCCTCCCCCTCCTCTTCAACAGTCTACTATCCCCAAGTAGAACTCGATCATATCAACATCTTTTTTGAACGAGATCGTCGACGAGCAGCCGACGTCGCATCCCCTGAAATGCTCAAAATGATTGAATCCGTCCGGCTCAATCGTGTCCGAAACATACAAGAGTTTAACCGGCTCAGAAACCAACGTCGACGAGACCATCTCGCCCGGGTGGAAACAGCACGAATTGAAAAGTCGAAAACAAAGCAAGAGAATATAGCGAGGGATGCCAAGCAAAAGCAAGAGGCGGCTGAGAGGAAACAAGTGAGGAGAGAGATATGGGAGGCTAAAGTCAAGGCCGAAGCCGAAGCAGCGGCCGCGGCTGGGACCAAGGGTCAATCTGTAACACACATCTTTCAGGTATCATCATCATGAGCGAAAAAAAGGGCATGATATCAAGAAACAAGTGCGATGAAAACTCAGAAACGCCTACATCCAGCATGGCCAGCCACTGCTCATCATGACACCATGGGTCGAGAGGGTTTGGGTGGGATGGGCGGGGGTGGACCTTCGCCAGGCTGCAAAAACGGATTCATTGAGCGAGCTTGCACGGGTGAAGTCGACGACGTGTTTTCCGGTGTCGGTGCGTGATGTGTCCCCAATGGTTCCTGCTCAGGCTGCCATCCAGGGGGCGGGTGTGAGGGTGGCAAGTACGTCGCTTGATCACCACCACTACCACTACCACCACCACCACCACCCATCAGCTCATGCCCTGGGGGAGGCCCATGTGGGGGCGCAAATGTCGATGATTCAACGTGTCCTGTTGGCACTTGAGCGGCAAACGGGTTAGTCGACGGGCCGGCGGGGGAAAGCGGTGCTGCCCGGCCAAACGGATTCGTTTGGTGATTTGGCAAGCCCCCCGGAGTCGTCGCCGAGGCACCTGTCTTGACTGGTTGTAGCACGGGTTGCTGGATCATGCTGCTCCCTCCGGATGAACCGGTCGGACCGTCATCGTCCATTAAATCAATGGCCGCAAATGAGCTCGTCAATGAGCCAGAATTGTGGGCCTGTTGTGATTGCTGCTGCTGGGGTGGCATCGTCGAGTCGCGACTTGGAGGTTCGACCTGGACGCGAGGTGGCGGTGGTGCATGACTGTTCGATTCGCCCGCCGATGGAGATTGCATATCAAACTGCTTTTCAGAAGCGTATCCCCCATTGTCAAATCCATGCTCCATCCGCCCCTGATTCATGTGAGCAGCACTTGTTGTCGACGATGACGCCGCCATCGAATCCTCAGTGCCGCCAAACGTCCCACTATACCTCGACTGCCGTCTTTCCTCGTCCAATGTCAATTGTCGCTCACTCGCTTCAATCGCAGCCTGGAGTTCACGTTGTTCCCTCTGCTCGGCCGTCAAATCACTCGCTTGATTTCCACCACCACCACCACCACCGCCCATGGAAGAGGAAGCCGTGGGTGATGACAACGAGTCCTCGTGCATGTTGCCTCCAGCGGACATGATTGAAGCTTCCGCCAGGCGAGACCGTTCAATCAAATCCGCTTGTCGAGACTGTTCAATCGCTTGCTCGAGTTCCCTTCGCTCGGTTTCCGTCATGCTATCATCTCGTGCTGGAGTCGGTGCGTCTTGTACTTGTTCACTCGTGTCATTATGGTTGTTGTTGCTGCTGCTGCTAGGCGTGGTCTCGGGAAGCGCCGTGTTGGATTGTCCTTGAGCTCGACTGAGCTGTCTCTCCAACTCGGCCGTCATTTCAGGTTCAGGGTCCATTCGGGAATACGGGGGAGGTGGCAAGTCCCCTGGGTCACCTTGAGTCGCTGCAGCCGCTGTTGCTGTTGCTGACGCTGATGTCGTCGTGGTAGTGGCTTGAGGGGCAGAGGCAGGGGATGACGTCGACCCACTCGTCGTCGTCGGCCTGACGGTCTGGACGTTTGAATGACGGGCGATCAAGTCTACATTAGGACCCTGAGTGTAACTCGTCGAAGGCCGACCGAGACTGGCTGCACTGGTCCGACGCTGATGATAGTTGCTGCTTGCATTGGAACCGACCCGAGTAATGGGCGGTGTTGGCCTTGATGAGGTTGTCAATGGCGGAAAGATTCGAGATGGTGGAAGTCCGGTTCGAGTTCGAGCTTCGTGAAATGACCGAGCAAAGTGGGGGAGCTGCAAGGATGTACTCTTTTCAGCTGTTTATCTCTACATGTGCGGGAAAATACTAGGGAGAAATCTCACCCCTCGCTCCAAATCTTCGAGTTTATAACTCGCATCATACCTGCTTCGCCCTTTGGCTAGTTTACCATTGACATAATTTTCAAACACTGCCGTTGCGAACCTGTTGGTTTGTTAACATGTGCAAAGTGATCATGGTTAGGGAATTTCACTCTGCACATTGTTGAAAGACAAACAAGGACGGAAACGCACTGAGGATTGACTTGCCGATTCGGAGACCTCGCTTGGTGGGACGATAATGTACTGAGGACGTCGAATTGAGTGTAGATGGGTCCCATAGGAAACTGGACGTTGAGGTAGTACGGTGGCATGATGGCTTTGCTACCGAGTCCGTATTTGTCGACGAGAGGGGTGGTGCGATACTCTCTCTCCGCTGGCTCCAGTAGTTGGTTTGTAGAGGGTCGGGGATGAGTCGACATTGGCAAGATACGCGACAAGACGGTGGTTGCTTGCTTGTAATCACATGCATGATATCATGATATATATGGCTCGAGCGTACATGCATGCATCATCGCATCATCCAGTAGCCAACCAACGAATCAATACGGTATACAGTACACACACTGTTTGTTTATTAATCTGCTACAACATCAACAAAGACCATGGCATCGAGACCAGGAAATCGTAGGCAAGCTTGGCCGGGGGGGGGAGTAAACCCCTCGACATGTTTTTCAATCCGTCACGCCCTCAATCGTATTGATAAACTTGGCCAAGTAAATCACTCCTTCTGATACTTCAAGTGCGGTCTGGCGGATGAATTTGGCGGGCAAGAGGAACCCAAACTGGTTGCAAGAAACGAGGTGTGTCTTGTCAGCTTTGTTCGTCATTGCGGCTCTGATTTTGCCATGGACGATGATACGACTTACAGTACCCGTATCCCGAAGCTCGACCGAGTAACTCCATCGAATCCCTTGAGATCCGTACGCATAGTCGATGGAATCCCCTGAAAGTCGACTGCAATGGGCCAAATCCAACGTGGTCAGCAATGTTTACACACTTGAAAGTTGACAAGCAGAGGAAAATCCAAAACTGACTAGACTAAATCACAGGCTTGTCCGGTCTGGTAAACAGTCCCCTGGACGCGCTTGATAGTATTGGCCACCCCAAGACCGGCTTCCATGAGCGTTTCAGCGTCCCCTGGAAACTCTGAACACGAGTACGAGTAGGGGAACATGACTAGACAATCATGCGTGCGGTGTCGTCGTCAGTCTAGTGTCGGGACCTCAATGTACTCGTAACAACACACTTACAGAGCTGTCCATAACTGTGATAATCGACAAACGTTCTCACATTCAAATTTTCTTCCGTCTTGAGTTTGGTCAAGTAATCCGCAATCAAGCGAGTTTCCACAGCTTGGAACGCTTCCTCCCCCGGGTACCCCGGAGAGCACGGGTTCTTGGTTCCCAATGGAAGGTCGGAAGCTTCAGGTCCAGACAACGATGCTCGGGGGTCATTGGGTGGAGTTTTGGACCAGTGGTAGCCCCAATTAGCATTCAAATCGATTCCTACGCACTCCTTGAGCGAGGGATCACTCGAGTGCGTAGATGCATCGTGCCCGACGGCTTGACGATTCTTTCGCCAGAGACGAGACGAAGTGCGCGAATACTCGTAGCCATCTGGATTGATGGTAGGGACAATGATGAATTCATACGTCTCGAGAAGCTGAATGATCCCGCGGTCGAGAGCGTGGGTTGATCGAATGAGTAAAAGATGGGCTAGGTAGAGTAGTGAAGAAGGAGCGATCCACTATCATCATGTAATAGTAGGTAAGTTACACGTGTGCTTAAAATGGGAGAGGGGGACAAATGGACTTACTTCACGAGCATGTTGACCTCCTTGAAGGTAAAACACACGGAGTCGATCATCGTCCTTGACCTTGGCTCGACCTTGAGACGTCTTGACATGGGCTCTCGACTCGCTCGGCTCCTGATCATCGCCATTTGTGACATTGACAAACTTGTGTAGCCGAATAGCAATGATATCCCTACCCTCGGCACTTGTACCAATTGTTTCGATCTTGACAAGGGAAGGGAACGTGGTGGCCAACGTGTCTGCAAACCGGGTAATATTCTCGTAAAAGTGATAATTGTCGTGGTACGGCGTGGCGAGGGTTGTCAAGTTGAATTCATCGAGAGGTGGCATCTCTTTGGGGAGCTTGGGTTTCTTCTTGCTCACAAATGCTTCTTGTTCTTCTTGTTCGGCAGCGGTAGCAGAGTGGGAATCCAACCGGGTGAGTTTGGAAAGTGTAGGGGCGTCAATCAGAGGTTTCAATGGGCGCAAGTGACCGACGAGTTGATCAAGTGCAAACTCTTCCCGACCGGATTCGAGTAACACATCCACATGAGTTGGCGAGACGTGCCATACATCACCCAATGACTGGTTCCATCACACACACATCAGCCAGGTTCCAATTGTACCACAAGTATTTTAAAAGACATCCAAACTCACCTCCAACATGACCAAGTAGTACTCGATAGCGTCTCGACCATGCAACATGTGGACCCCGTTTGAGATGGTGAACCCGTCCAATTGAATCCTCCAAACGTTGGATTCAACATGACCATCCTGACTTGCTGTACGTCCATCATCTCGACATGCAGTTTTGCTGCTCAAACAAGATGATTGCGGTCGATCCATCGGAGACTCTGGAGCGGACAAGACCTGCTGCTGCTGTTGCTGCTTGTCCTGTCCACCCATCACCATCATTGGGCCTGTTGACGAATCATGAATGCTCGAGGCGGCGACAGCGGTGAGTGCAAACGATGTAGTGAATGCAAGGGTGGCCAAGAGGGATCCAAGGGTAAGCTTCCTCATGATGGGAATTTTGTATGGAAAGCAAAGAGCTGATGGCGACGAGATGCTGATGAACAGAGAAAGTGAATGTGCCGTTGTATTGGACAGTGAGCGAGTTGCTTTACCCGCGTGGATTAACCGTTGAACGTCATTACCAATTGTTCTAATTGGATTAGAATGCTTTGTAATGAAATTAGAATGCTTTCTAATTGAATCAGAATGCTTTCTAAATGGACCAGAATATGTTTTAAATGGATTTGAATGCTCTAATAGCCACCAACCATCCTCTGCTCTAACCACCACCATTGACAAACGGGAAACCGTGAATCATCAGCGCATCAGCAAAGACCACCCCTCTTAACCCACACATCAGCCACACTCACTGCATCCCCCCTACCATGTCAGGCTACCTCGTCCTCATCATGGCCCTCGTATCCCTTGCCGCTGGCTTCCTCGGCTGGAGATTGACACCCAAAGGCATGAACCAGACGTGAGTTTGGATATCAATGACCCGATCCCTTGTCTTGCCCCACATGTCATGCTCACACATTTTCTTGAAATCTTTGCCATGGTGCACTGCCTCTCCAATACCGAATTTCTTCTCCCATCGAATACCACCATTGTCTACACCCCACCAGACTGATCCGAACGAGCCTGCTCTTGACGCTGACATGCTGTTACCTCATGTGGGCAATCACGTACATGGCGCAATTGCATCCCCTCATGAGTGAGTTTTTGGGTCCTTTTGTTGGTTGTCTGCAAATGACTGGAGGAGGTGATGAGCTAATTGTCATGAACAAACAGAGCCCAAACGGTCTGATCTCCGAGTGGAGATGTGAGGTTTCAACGCTTTGCTGGACGTGTATAACCCCCCCTCTCCTCCCCTTGTTTTTGAGAGTCGCTGCTGTCACCACCCCTTGCCACGAACAAGAAACCCCGACCTGAGCAAGAAACAGAGTTGTGTCTTTGATCTACCAAGAGAACACTTGATGTCCCGCATATCGACTGCGTCTGGTTGGTACTCTTTCATAACATGGCTCCGTGCGACTTGGTCCCCATGGTTTCTGTAAAGATGCCCAACGAAAACTTTCAATGTCGGTGAACTCGAGGTCCTCGTCAAAATACAACACTCGAATCTAATCGCCAATCAATGGTCCCGCTGTCATGCGTTGTAAAATCTATACCTCCATGTATTCTCTATACCTCTTTACAAAGAAACACATTGGCTCAAATCTTGCAGTGGCTTCCGTCAAAACAGACGGGGGCGTGCTCGAGACCGATAACGAGTTGGTATTTGGTCATAATTATGGTGGCGACTAGTCTAGTGTACAGTCTAGACTCGATATCACGATGACTGATCCTGATCATGGTCTTGGTTATGCATCCGACCAGCGGAAGAAGAGACCTGGAGTTGAGAATAAAACGATTCTCTCTGGGATTGATGATCACAAACCAAGGTCATGTCAGTCGGAGACCCGGTGACGCTTCAAAACGAGCAAAATGCATGGATGACGAGCGTACCTTTCGAGTTGAAACGGACGGCTCGTCGAGTTCTGATCGTTGCTCGCTCATTTCTATCGTGTTTCAACACCCCAGACATCAAGTCAGCACATGTCTCTCAAGTCAACACACATCTCGCTTTTGAAAAAAACGAGCAAAAGAAAAACGACCTACTATTCCCATGAGCTCGTTCAATCTGATCGAAAATCTTATTCAGCTCGTTTTCTTGCTCTTTGCTCAACCTCTTTTCCGCCGCCGCCGAGGTAGTGGACGATGTTGCCTGATGAGGTGTGTGTGATTTCGGTGCTACCGGTCTGAGTTCTGATCGTTGGTCGTTCAAAGGAGGGTTCGCCGTGTAAGCTCGATCAATCGCATCCGAAACGGCTTGCAAGTCGAGATTTCGTTTTTCATCTAGGTGGGTCTGCGTATTCGTGTGACTGACTGAGAGGTCAGGCTGCTGCTTTGTGTCTCCTTGACCCTGGTCTTGACCACCATGTTGGTTCAATGTATCGTGACCAAAGGACGCAGTCTCTTGATACGATGGCAAGTCGACGGATGGACGAGTTTGTTGTGTGTGATCATCATACCGAGGTAGTAAACTATCTGCAAGGTGTACCTATTCATCACAGTGCCAGTTGAATTCAACCGGGCTTATTGAGCGGTGTGGTGAATGCAACATACCTCGTCATCCCGGTCTGTTTGATTTCTCAATTGTGTGTACTGGGCCATGGGGAATGCCGATGGAGGTGCATCGAGATGTCCATGCTCGACTTGCGTTGTTTGTGTTTGTGGTGGTGGTCGTTGAGCTTGCATGATTTGACCATGTATTATGCTACTGTAATGTCACTTGGATAGACTGAGTGATGCTCTTGTCAAAGCAAGCAAGGGTCTACTCGAGTCCACGCTGCTGCTGACTGTGCTAGTGCCCGGTTTCACGCGCGCAGCAGTCAACCCACCACTCTCTTACTTGTGTGTTTGGGGATGGTTGATTCATTCTCCACCACTCTTTGTCTGGAAACTCTGAGGCAAAAGTTGACCGCAGCTGTGACTCTAGTAGTGAACAAGAGCAACTAGCAGTGAAAAGACTGGCAGTCTAGTATACCATAACCTGGATAACCAACAGCATGACGTAACGATCGCCGAATGCAGGCAAACGAGGGCCGGGGCAGTAGCTAGCTAGTGTGGGGCTGACCCGACATGTCCCGCCTTTTGCCCAAACCTCATCTCATGCCATCCCTCTCTTTCTTCGGGCCTTGTCAGCGTGTATCCATTGTATATAAACAGTCGGCCTGCTGTCACTCGGGTCATTGTTTGACAACTACTGTAATCATATTCTCAAAGAGCTCAAGTCACGTCGGACCATTACAGGTGAGAGATGGATAATAATGACCCAAGAAAGACGAGATGGCAACTGACTCGAATAAATGCCCAACAGTCACCCGTCTCTCCACAATGAGTGTTCCCAACCCACACCCATCCTCTATCGAGGGCGGGCCTCTCAAGCCTCAACACACGGGTGATTCGCTCAAGTCGGAGAAATCATTCCGTTCAAGTAAAGGTCATCAAACCCCAGTCTTGTCCCGTCGAAGCAGTGTCGCCAATACCAAGATTGACACGGCTCAGATTGGTGTGCCCATGCCGAGGGATGAAGACCCAACTCGCACTCCAAGGCCGAGGATGCATCAGAGAAGCTTGACCGGTGAGTCGTGATGACTTGCTGCCGAGTGTGCATGGGCCCTTGCTCATCACTGTCAAGATGACACACACACTCCAGGTCAATACTTTCCCCAAACCTTGTCAAGCAGCCCTGATCAGGAAAAACAGGCCTGGCCGATTGGCGACGAAAAGGTGGGTCGTCGTCGGGTGACTGTCATGTAGTTGTACACACACACTGAACTATTTTCGAAAAAACCCAGACGTGGAGAGAGGCTTTGGCCGGTGACGAGGAAAAGGATGCAAAGACGATTGCAACCCATGTCGTGCACCACGTCGTGAGTAGCGACGAGTCTCTATTGTGCTTACAGCGTGACTTATCTTATTTCACGGCCAGAGCACCACGTTGGCTCGTCAACCATTCAATGCCGACGACAATACGGCCTACTATGCCTGTGCATTGACTATTCGAGATGAACTGATCCGTCGTTGGAACAATACGACCAGCTATCAAACCAAAGAGGCTCCCAAACGAGCCTACTACTTTTCGCTTGAATATCTGATGGGACGAACCCTCGACAATGCCGTCTTGAACTTGGGCATGAAGGAGCTTGTCGCTGAAACCATGGGCAAGCTGGGTTTCAACTTTGAGGATCTTTTGGACGAGGAAAGGGACGCTGGTCTCGGCAACGGTGGTCTTGGACGACTCGCTGCTTGTTACCTCGACTCTGCCACGACCCTAGACTTACCCGTCTGGGGGTACGGACTTCGGTACGATTATGGTATCTTTAAGCAACTGATTGATGAAGACGGAAGGCAGATTGAAGCACCAGACCCATGGCTCGCCGAGCCCAACCCGTTTGAGATTCCTCGCAACGATGTCCGCTACCCAGTCAGGTTTTACGGCCAGGTTGAAAAGCAAGGAGACAAGCATTACTGGTGGGGTGGACAGGAAGTTCAGGCCATGGCTTATGACGTCCCCATTCCCGGATGGAAGACCAAAAACGTAAACAATATCCGTCTTTGGTCTGCTAAACCGATCCAAGGGTTCGATCTCCAATCATTCAATGCCGGAAACTATGAGCAATCCGTGGCCGCGTCTCAGAGTGCTGAAACCATTACTCGAGTCTTGTACCCCAATGACTCTACTTGGCAGGGCAAGGAACTGAGGCTGAAGCAGCAGTACCTATGGTGTTGCGCTTCCTTGCAAGATATCCTCAGGAGGTTCCGCAAGCTCGATTTGCCTTGGTCTTCCCTTCCCGACATGATTGCGATCCAATGCAACGATACCCACCCTACGATTGTGATTCCCGAACTTCAACGAGTGCTCGTCGATGAAGAAGGCCTCGAATTCAGTGAAGCCTGGAACATTGTCACTCAGTGCGTCAATTTCACCAACCACACCATCATGGTCGAAGCGCTCGAGACGTGGCCCGTCCCCTTGATGCAAAACCTCTTGCCCCGTCATCTCCAAATCATTTACGAAATCAATTGGAACTTTTTACAACAAGTCGCTGCGAAATGGCCCGATGACACGGACCGCATGGCGCGCATGTCATTGATTGAGGAAAGTCAACCTCAACGCGTTCGAATGGGCTTTTTGGCCGTCATTGGGTGTGCCAAAGTCAATGGTGTGGCCGAGCTTCACTCGGGTTTGGTCAAGAGTGTCTTGTTTAAAGACTTTGTGGAATTCTTTGGACCAAGCAAGTTTACCAATGTGACCAATGGTATCACGCCTAGACGATTTTTGCACCAAGCCAACCCGGAACTGTCCAACTTGATTACATCGTGTATCGGCAATGACGACTGGCTCAAGGATCTCGGCCAGATTAAAGCGTTTGAAAAGTTTGTCGAGAACCCTCAGGTCCGCAAATCGTTTCAGGCCATCAAGGAGAGTAACAAGCTTAAACTGGCCGATGTGGTCGAGAGGGAGTTGGGAATCGCTCTTGACCCTACGGCCATGTTTACGGTTCAAGCCAAACGTATTCACGAGTGAGTGGGCGTGTAAAAGGTGGACAGAAATAATCATTCACTGACAGATGTGTGCCCCCCCAGGTACAAGCGTCAAACGTTGAACATTTTCGGGTGTATTCATCGATACCTGGCCATCAAAAAGATGAGCCGCGCTGACAGACGATCCGTCACGCCCCATGTAGCCTTTTTTGCAGGCAAGGCTGCGCCTGGGTATGCCATGGTGCGTGTCTTGTCATTTTGTGTCTTGGCAATGTAGCTTGCACATGTTGGCTTAAACGGAATCGATTGACTCAAACAGGCCAAAATGATGATTCACCTGGTCAACAATGTCGCACGGGTCATTGTAGGTTTTGTAATAGTCTGTGCTGGTGCGATTTACAATGCTGATTTTGTTTGCGCATACAGAACAATGACAAGGAAATCGGCGAACTGTTTAAAGTGGTCATGTTGTCCGACTACTCGGTCTCTGTTGCCGAGGTCCTGATGCCCGCTGCCGACCTCAGCTGTCAAATCTCGACCGCTGGTGTGAGTAGTTGTTGACGAGATCCCAACGCCACTTGTCACCACTGACCTTGCTGTTCTTGTTGATCAAACAGACTGAGGCATCTGGAACCGGAAACATGAAATTGAGTATCAATGGAGCTTTGCTTCTTGGAACGTGAGTGTAAAAGATGATTGGTTTTGGGGGCGGAGCTACTCTTTTCTGACGGGCAAACGATTTGGATTTTTCCTCGATCAGTGTTGATGGTGCCAATGGTGAGGATACATGCAGAGCGGTGGTGAATAAACAAGATGGATGAATTGACCGTTTTTTTTTTCGCCGTTGCTCTAGTTGAAATCGCTGAAGAAGCCGGCGAAGAGCAGTGTTTCCTGTTTGGCCACTTGACTCCGGACGTCGACCACGTTCGCTACTTGAACCGTTACCAAGCCATGCCATTAAACGAACGCTCGCCCGAACTAGCAAAAGTCTTTAAAGCCATTCGGGACGGCATGTTTGGACCTGGCGATGGAAACTATTATGGTCCATTGTTGGACACTGTTGAACACGTCGATCATGTGAGTTTTTTCATATCTTGTTTTGCAACCATGTCACCTGCAAAAAAACCACAAATGAAACACTCTGCTGATGATACTTTGTCTTGTTAGTACCTTGTTGCCAACGACTTTGAATCCTACTTGCGGGCCGAAGCACTCGCCGACGAATTGTTTACGAATGACCATGAAGAGTGGATCCGCCGGACCATGCTCACGACGGCTCGTATGGGCAAGTTTAGCAGTGACAGAGCTGTCCAGACTTATGCGGATGAGGTGAGTCGTGCCGGCAACTGTTTTCAACAATCAAATGTGTGACGAGAGTCTCATGATGGAAATGTGGGCGTGTGGGACAGATTTGGAACATTGAACCTGTTCGAGTACCGGACCACTAGACTTGCGCGGGTCCTAGAGCTTTCGTGTGTTGATTTTGGCCTTTATGCAGTTGCTTTCCCTTTGTCATTTTTTATTCTTGTGTCTTGTTTTATTCTGTAATGGGTCGTGTGATTTGCTTGAACGATTATATCATATGATGTTTGGATGAATGAATGAATCCTGGATACAGTCGAACAGGGTCGAGGTACAGCGAACGCCTATGCCACGTGACACGACGACGCGTTCGAAGCGAGTGTGCCTGAATCGCTAGTTTGACGCGTCTGACGTGACGGGTTGGACATGCCATGGCCCGTTTTTACCCCTATTCTCTCTCTCTTGTTCTGTCTCTCTCTCTCTTTTGCTCTGTCATTTTGTCACTCCATCCTAACTGGCTTGGTGTTATTTGGCTGGCCAAGTGGTAGTACCAGTCTGTCAGCAACACCTCTTTTGGAAACCCCTCCTGTCATAGCTTAAACGGGAATCTCGACTCGCGCTCTCTCTCTCTCTCTTCACCAACCTCGCACCCTTTTTTCGAACCGCATCTTTCCAGGAAACCAACCATACCCACCATGTCAGTCTAGGAGGACACCATTTTTTTCGCCTTTCGCTTTCTTTCTGAAACTAGACACCCCTGGACTGTGTCCACGGACACCCACTCGAAAAGATCCTCTAGTAACCCCACTCGGCCGGCTCCGCCTTCTGATAGATTCAGATAGTCCTTACACAAGGTGGTTACCACTAGACATATCCTTGACGGACAAGCACAAGCCTAGAGCTTTGTCACTCACACCCATTCAAACCCGGTACATTTGATCCTCAAATCAGCAATAGTCTGACACACACACAAGACCGAGATAAACCAATAGAAACAATTACAAAAAATGACATGGCCAACGATTGTCCTGCTGTCCACTCTATGGGCAGCATTCACGTACGCCCAACCGACTCTCAAGTACCCAGTACAAGACCAACTTCCACGGATAGCAAGAGTCAATCAATCCTACGCATGGAGTCTGTTACCAGATACCTTTGAATCATCATCTTCATCACTGACGTATTCGACGTCCGACTTGCCATCCTGGTTATCATTCGACTCAGCTTCACTCGCCTTTTCCGGGTTTCCCACCCAAGATGATGAAGGCACTTTTCCCATTACGCTGACTGCTTCAGACGGATCACCGACCGAGACATACTTTAGCATTCTTGTCTCGACGAATGAGCCCCCAGCGGTTCACATTGGATTCGACACTCAGATCGCCAATGCTTCAGCGCCTGACTTCAACACTGCCGATCCATTGCCATCGGGTGACGCGGTCCTCATTCACCCCTACTATTCGTTTGCCATGGGTTACGAGTGGAACACGTTTAGACCAGGAAGAAACGCTTGGAAGAATGATGTCTACTATTCAGCTCACGTCAAGGGCACGACCGACCTTCCATCCTGGTTGACGTTTGACAATAAAACCGTGACTTTTTGGGGTGTAGCTCCTCCCGAAGGGTCCTGGGAAATCGTCGTGACGGGATCAGACTATTGGGGGTACACAGCCATTGAAAATGGTTTTGGAATCCAAGTCTCCACTGCTTTTATCGATGTCCCTGCAGAAAACGGAAGATTGGGCAATATCACGACGGTGGCTGGAAGTCCTGTCGACTTTCAGATGAATTTGAGCAACATTAATGTCAATGGAACGCCCGGATCGCAAAGCGATACTCTACAATTACAAGTCGATTTGACAGGGTTTGATTGGCTCACGTATGACAAGTGAGTTTTTTGTGGCAAAGAACGACACGTCGTAGTCACCGTCTTTGCATTTGCTCATCCATTTTTTGGCCCATCTAGATCCCGAGCAGCTCTGACGGGAATCACTCCAGCTCGGTACATTGATGGTCTTGTCAATCCGAAAGCCATCACCGTGAGCCTGTCAGACACCATCAATGGCACCAACGCCAACGCGACCGTGTACATTCCAGTGGACATTGAGCCATCACTGTTCAACAATCTGTCTCTGCCCAACAGCACTGCTGAGCTCGGCAAGGATTTCTCCTATGATCTTTCCCCGTTTATTCGGAACGCGAGCAACGTCGAGTCCATCAAGGTGTCCGTGTCTCCCAAGTCCAATTACACCGAATGGATCCAGGTCGACCCCAAGTCATTGAAACTGTACGGAACTCCTCCCAATGAGAGTAGTGTCTTGACAAAGCGGTATCATCATCGAGGTCGGGCCGTGTACAGGCGTGCGGAAGATGGCGAGGCTATTATTACCATTGCCGCGACCGATGCACGAAACGGACTCGAATCTCGTGCTCAGCTTGGCCTTGGCATTTCAGGCTTGTCGAGTGTGATGCCTAAACCCACGTCGTCTAGCTCTGTCAGCTCGACTCATTCGCCCACATCCCCCAGCACGCAACAAGACAAGTCGGGTGGCCTGTCCACGGGCGCCAAGATTGCGCTCGGGGTCGTGTTTGGCTTGGTCGGGCTCGCCCTGATTATCGGACTGCTCGTCTTTTGCTGTTACCGCAAGCGCAAGAATGAAAAGAAACAGCCAGGTGGCATCAAGTCCCGAAAGAGTGCCGAAAGCTTTGCAGGTATCGTCAAATCACCCAAAGAAAGAAGCACTTGGAACCCGGTCAACATGGCCTTGTTTGGAGTGGGTGGTGGGTCCGGCGGCATGGCCCGAAGCGAGAGTGCAAGGTTACAAGCTGGGGAAGTCCCCAAATTCCGATCCGTCTACATGCAGCCCCAAGAGGAGCAACGTCAAATGGACCAGACTCCCACCGGTGCGCCTGTCACATTGGAGCGCGCAGCTGAAGCGCCTACTCAGATGGGTGCCATGAGAGGGATACTGAAATGGGACAATCAACCAAAAGACTCGAGAGAAGAACAAGACTCGATTCCAGGCCTTGACATCCCCTCTCCTGTTCCGGGTGAGATCATCAAGACGGGGACGTTGCCTCCGCCGGGAGGTCTCAGCGACTTCAGTCATAGCTTCAACTCGTCATCTGAGAGCAGAGCTAGCTGGGAAAGCAGGGAAACTTTCCAGTGGTCTTCAGCAGAAGGTACTCACAATGTTCCCTTGGTAGATCCGACCGGTCGACCCATCTCGTCGTCTCACTCGGTCCCTCGACCTCGAGCAGATTTCACCCCTCGATACCCACGCAATGCCCTGGCCAGCAACCGCCCACCGAGTATCGCCTACTCTGGTCATACGTTTAGTGAATTCCATGACAACCCAACGTCTGAAGAATACTCGGGTGATAGCTTCCAAGGCTCCATCTTGAACGGTCCATCTTCTGGCGGCTCTCGAAGTCTTACTCATACCCGAAGTCGGAGTGGGAGCGGAAGTGGAGGATTGAGCAGTGGAAGCGGCTCGAGCGGGCGTGATTTGACAAGTCGCGGCCTCGTGCCTCTTGGAGCACCCATCCCACCGGTAGCCGAAGAGGACGAAGGTCATTACGACGATGACACACGTTCTTTGGACCACCACCACGAACACTATGACGAGCACGATGCTCCCCGATTGATGCCATCAAGGGAAAAGTTTGCCGTCTCTCCCACATCGGATCATGGATTGTCACAAGCCAACAAGCCATCCCAGGAAGCGATTGCAGAGAATCTCGAGGCATTCGACGATGCAGACGAAAGTCCGGACAAGGAACGAGCTTCCACCATTTATGCGCCCAGCGATCTCAGCGGGTTGGGCTACCCACCCGAAGCCTTGGTCTTTGGCAACCGGGACAGTCTATCCATGCCTCGGGCCATGTCGATGCGATCAGTCGTCGAGACTCGTGAGCCCGGATTCATGTCTCCTCCCCTTCCTCAAGTTGGCAATTTGGTTGAAACTCAAGTCGTACCGGCCGAGACGAACGCGACGAGTGGTGCAGGACCATCTTCAAGACCGGTATCCTCAAACGCAGCCCTCAACGATGGCCGATATATTGCGCAAACCAATGAGACGTTCAACCTTCACCCGTATATCAACCCTCCCCCCACGGTATCCCTTTCTGCATCCACATGGTCATCACCAAGCCGATCGACGTATCGCATCGAAAGTGCGACAGGGGAACCGTTGCCCAAATGGTTACATTGGGATGCCAACGAGCTCGAACTCTGGGGTATCCCAGCCTTGGGAGATTCGGGGACGGTGATTAGCGTCAAGGTGATTGAAAAGATGCCAGTGGAAAAACGCAAGAGTTATGATTCCTCGCAGCTGATTGTGACAGCCGCCAATGAACGAGTCGTGGGTTCGTGTGTGATAGAGTGAGTTTTCTGCTTGTTCCGGATATGAGAGAATCGGTGATTGATGTGCTGAAAATGCTTCATGTGTGATGTTTATCCGACAGGGTGATGGACAATATGAAATCACCAGACGCGTTTTCGCTTGAAGGGTTCACAAGTACTTCGCCAGCGTTATGAGCCTGATTGAGATGAGAAAAAGGCAAAGGAAAAAGGGAAGCATACATGGACAATCATTGAACCCGAGCGTAGAGTACAAGGTCTCTTCGCCGCTCTAATTAATTACAAGTTCCATCCTCTTCCTCGACGCCGTTTAAACGTTTACATGGTTTGAGGCGGGGAAAGAAAGGGGAACAAACAATCCAACAGTACCGAGAATTCATCCTATATAGACGTCTCTTTTTATTATAGTAGTCTTTGTACGTCGGGTGTACAATCAGATTTCAGAACAGCATGAATCACTGGGTTTGAGGGGGGGCGGACCATGTGCAAGTGAGGATGATAGTCTGAAAGCGGGCCAAGCGTCACTCGCCATGTGTCTGGTCAAGCTTTGCAGAATACACTCCCTCTCATGCGCGAATACATCAGACATTAGGATTTAGGAGAGAAGGGCGCATCTGACATTCTTTGGCCGAATGTCCGGTCAATGTCCGGTCGGCCTTCGGACATTCTTGAGACATTCGCCGAGCTAATGTCCGCAACGCCTCGGTGCGAATTATCTGTGTAATCTCTGGTGAATGTCTGGTCACCCCACCTCACATTCACCAGACATTTCACGACCTCGAATCACTGCAACCAGCCCGCGACATTATTCATTGCAATCCCTGGTGAATCTCTCGTCCCCACTGACGTGTACTCATCATTGTATGTAAAGTCATTCGAGATTGATTATATTGATACGTGCCTCCATCGCTCCGTCATCATCGCTCCATCTCATCCGCTTCCCATCTCAATACACCATTTGCTTTGCAACCTACAAGGTACAGCAATCCAATCCAATCCAATCCATAACTGATAGTCTAAGTCGCCGGAAGATACTCAAGGCACTCTCGTCCTGCGACGTTCTCCTCTACAGTATCAGTCACTCTTTGAACGTGTGTTCTCGTCTCCTACCCCACTTCGCCCCAATCTGAATCGAACGCAATGACCCGCCGCAAGCTCAATCCCAAGATTGGGCGACCGCCAGTCCCACCTCGAGGATCCAGGAAACCGCCACATCCATCGGATGACGAGTTTGTGTGGCAGAAAGTCTATCCTATTCCCGAACGCGAGAGACATATTGTAAGATCTTTCGCGCACACGGAGTGTCACGACGCTGACTGACCGGTACCAACTCTCTTTGCTTTGCCTTGCAGCATCGCTCGTCTTATGGAAGGTGTAAATGTCTGAAATGCGGTCCAAGGGGTCACCAGGTGACAGGACAGACTTACGTGACGCACGTGAGACTTCACGGCAATCCATCACCCTCTCGTACCGAAGCTCCCATTCCTGACTCGGAAATTCCCAGGCCCATGTATCTAGAGGAAGGGGTCGTTGCTACTCAAGAGTCTCAATCAACGAATGTGGCTAACGAGACGCCAATGGAGATAGTCGGGCCGTCGTCAATTGCGGTGCGACAATCGGAACGAACCACAAGTGAGCCAGCCGATGCCCAGAACACCATGGGCAAGGAATCGAGTGGTATAAATAAATAATGAACTCAAGGGAGGGGAGGGACGCAAACACACACACACAAAAACAACGTCTACTCTACACGTTTATCACCTCTCGTCTTGTCGGTTTATGCTTGACAAGGTGAGAAGAATCGTACAAACACAAGCTTTTTGGATCAAGTATCGTCCAGCGTCGACTCGCGTCCACAAGGGCAAACGACCAATGATACATGTCATCATCACCATAGACGGACTGGACAGGAACCGAGGGGGGAGGGGGTCATTAGAAGAGGGGAATATAATCATTGATTCGGTCCCGTGCATCTTGCATGCTAAGTTTGAACAATAAGGCAACGTCAGATGGAATCACAAAAGTATATCATCCCATGACGCCACACCCGACTCACATGCACTCTGCTATCCATGTCAAGTTCCTTACTTCTTGTTCTTTGAGTTTGACAAAGCTGTAAAACACTGCTAGACCAAATTGCTGCAAAAACGTATCCTTGTTGATTTTGACTTCTCGCTTGAAAAACTCGTCCTCAAGACTGGCGTCTGTATCGTCATCGCCCGACGTCGTTGCTGCTGCTGCCCCACTGGACCCGCCACCTGCCTTTGATGCATTGTCGAAAAAGGCCTTGTACTCGGGAATGTAATCCACACATGCCTTTACCGTTTCGACGTCTTCTGCTCTTGCCAGCGCATTGTTTCCTTCTGGGTAGAGCCGACCGATCGTGGGGAAAAGCTTGGCTCGTTGATCTTTGGACAAGTCGGTGCCAAAACTGTTGAGGGTGATGTTGATCGTTCGGCGGTCTGCTTCGAATGCGAGGACCTGAGACATGCTCTCCCTCGTGGGTTCAGGAAGGGTTTGGCAGAAACGGTGAAAGTCTTCGAGGTAGGACTTGTACAGCGTGTTTCGAATGATTTCAATGTTGAGGTCGTCAAGATCTTGGGCCGAGAGGCAGTCTCGAAAGTAGGAGGCGAGAGGGGTATCGACCAGTACGCTATTGTACAGCTCTTCGACATTGGTTGCGACACAGAGAGCCGGCATGGTATCGAATACTCCTAGTGGGTGGCATCGTTCGAGCAATTCGTGAGTATCTCGCTCGTGCAGGGTTCCGAGTGTTAGCAGAATGACATTGTCAATCATGTACGAGTATCTACACCGGGTCAGCGATTGAGAATCAGTATGAGTCAAGTGAGTGGGGAAGGACTGTGGGAACTCACGTAATGTACTCCATAAACTTTGCCAAGGGCTCCACAGCATTGTTGCGAATATAGTTGAATTCCGAAACCAGCTTTTGCGTTGCCTGTGTGATATATATGAGATGAGCAACCACGCAAATCCATTTCTGTAGATGAGGGAGACAAACCTTTTCAGCAATGACAGCGGTTGAAAGTGGCAAGGGCTCGTTTGCTAAAAAGTTGCCATAATCCGTTGCAGAAAGCTGTAATCTAAAGTCTATTCCATGTCCGATCGACAAAGGCATACCAATCAAGTGAGCACTTGCGAGGCAGTCTTTTGCCTTTTCGGCCATCATGCTGGGTCGCCACTCACCTTCGAGGTTTTCGCACTGCGTCAAATTGTTGTACGTCCCCTGAGTCAACAAGGAATTCCGATACCCTCGCACAATGCCTTCGAGAAATCCATTGTCCGCCTGGAACAAGTGAGCGCCCATGACAAAGATAGATACGCAAGTCAGCCCGACATCAAACAATGACTTGCCCCGACAGCCACAGAGTGACTCACGTTGAAGAATAGTGCCTCCATGGTTTCTGTAGTGTTGACTTGTAGGTTTAGAGTGCTTGCCAGTAGCCACTCAACTATGACCCCTATCTGATTGATATCCTCGTCATCTGCTGCTCAACGCCATCGTGGCACCGCGGATCCAAAAGAGAGAATGACCATGGCGGCTAACAAGTGAAATCACCATTCATCCATTCAACTCACTCTGGAAAGGAGGAAAAGAGACATCAACATGGCTGGTCTCTCAGATGACACCCTCCACAAGGTAGGCGAGTGTACACTTGCAGACGTCATCCACGAGTCTTACGTCTCATGTATACGTCTTTTTTCCACAGATCCTCCAGCAGATCCAAACCCAAGCGGTAGTCTCCCAGCGAGGACTCAACCAAGTCAATGCCCAGATCTCAGCCAAGACAAGGGAAAAGCGAATCCTTGAATTATCAACGAGACAACTAAACGAGTTTCCTCAGAATGATGATGTCAAGATGTACAAGGGTGTCGGCAAGGCGTGAGTATTCCATTTCTCTACGTTTTTTTCATCACAACTTGGCCGCGTCTAAACTGTCTTGTCTTGATCGACCCTCATGATAGGTTCGTTATGGAACCTCGCAAAGACATCATGTCGCAGCAAGCGGAAGAAGACAAGACGCTAGGCGAAGATATTGCTGTCTTGTCGAAAAAGTCAAAATTTTTGCAAAAGCAAGTCGAGGATGCCCAAGGGCAGCTCAAGGATATCGTGAGAACTGTTTTGTGCTTACCTTGTGATCAACCCGCATTGCTGACCGTTGGTGAACGAAATTAATTGATGCTGCAACACCAGTTTCACAGCCAGCAAAGAGAGTCATCATGAGCTCTCTCGGGGCTGGTTGTTGCAGTAGTCTTTTTTTTATCTCTGTCACAGGTTGTATCAACACTAATAAACGAACGTGTCGGCTCGATACCAAGGGCCGACTTGATGACAAGTATATATTAACGACAGCGTTTCGATTTGGTTTGACGCCGGGTTCCCTCTTTTTTTTTTTTTTTTTTTTGGTTTCACTCTTCAAATTTTGCAAAACGCCCCTTTTCGATGCGCTCATCTTGGCATTTTCCTCCACAAGATAAGCGTTGAGAATCTTTGACACATTGCGTGTTCAAAAGACAAGAGGAGGCAAGAACAAACCACATCTTATTTGATTACGGTAGCTCGACGACGGACTCTTTTTACTGTCTGAATCTGTGCGGGACTTTAGCCGATTGTACCATAAGATACACTTTTCGTAATCCTATTCAATAGAATGCATTGATCATCATGTGATTTTAGAGGCGATGTACAGAGCCCGCTATCATTGTAAAAACAAGCGAGTCACGTCAGCTTCAACTTGTCCCATTGTCTCCCCAAATGCATTCGCAACAAGAGGTGGAAGACGGCTTTGCCTCATACTTGATCATGTTTTATTGTTTCCCCATCTGGACCGACTACCCCGACACAATCAAGTGTCTTTGTTCTAGAGATATGGTCCATTTATGTGAATCGGGTTTCTTGATTTGATCATTGGCAGCGTCGAGGGGGGAAAGAGAACGAACATGGGAGAAGAGAGGAAACGTACCAAGCAGAGACTGATGAATCAACTAGTCTATAGTCTTGCTAAACGGAAGCTTGCCTTTGCTCTCGAGGTGGTTGAGGATATAGTTTTGAACCAAGGTATACGTCGACGATGTTGCCCAATAGATACAAACAGCCTAGAGCAATGATGGTCAGCACCGCTTCATTCTCCTGGACAAGACAATGTCTACTCACGGCAGGCAGTTGGGACGAAAAGACCAGACTCAATATGGCCAAGCTTCTAAAGACGAATGCGACTACTCTACTCGAAAGACTGGTCACTTTTTTATCCTTTTCGACTTGTGCCGGTGTTTTAGCTTGCCCCTTGATGGGGACTGATTCCATCCCGTCGGCCTTGTTATCGGACTGTTGACCTCCACGCTTTCTGGGAACCGATCGGTGTGGGTTTGGAGTCACACTTCGAGGCTTTGGGGCATCGTTGGACGATTTGGCAGCATCGGTAGACGAGGTCGTTTGACCATTGTCATTGTCATTTGTTGTCTCAATCACCTCTTTCCGGGCTTGCATGACTTCGGCGTTTCCAAATTGGACCATTCCGATCAAGATGGGAAGAATCATGGTCGCATCTGTATCCACAAGACTGACGAGGTGTAATGGCTGTTCAGCAAGAAACTCCGCTAGGTGTGTCGAGAGCGGTAAGAGGTCGGTGGGAAGTGATGATGGGACGGCAGGGAGGAGATGGGTCAGAGTCTCATCCAGTGGTGATGTCGTTCCTGCCGCTAGACTTGATTGTTCTGCCACCACGTGTTGATGCTCTTGACCCAATAACGTGTTGGGTTCACTCGTTCCGGACACTGCTTGAGCGTACTTGAACTCGGTCGCCAATCGAGCAGCATCTCGAAACACGAATCCCATGGTAATGAAGATGGGCATGTGAATCACCGTGGGCAAAATCATGGTCCACAACGGTCTTACACCGTATTCTTTGAACACAGCTTTTCGAAGGCCTCGACTTTCCTTTTGAACGCCCCAGACGTATTGTTGATGAGATAGCCCTTTGGCCCGGTATTCCTGAGCCATTTGCTTGGCCATAATGACTTGACGTCGCTTAAACTCTGGTCCAGCAATGTCACGCATTCTCGCCATTTTCGATCGTGACCATAACGTAATGGGCAGTGTGATGAGCGTCCTGACAGCCAATGTGATGATGACAATGCTGGCAGCATAGGTCGGGAGCGGATGTGCCAAGAACCATGTTGACAGGGGAGTAATGATATCCGTAGGAGTAAAACTAAGTGAGGAGAATGGAAACGCAGCAAGCGATACGGTACTGGCTCCACCCAGCCTGTTGAGATCGAATCTATCACTGAGCTTTCTTGACCGTGTTAGTCTTGTTGGTCTTTGATACCTTGTCGTCGTCGTCTTCGTCGCTGTCGTCCTCGTCGTCGTTGACATGCAACATTTCGCGCAAGGTGACCACCGGCTGATGGCCAACGCCCGCCGACCAAGGGCAAGAGGTCCAGCCTGACCCACCACGTTCATAGAATGGCAAACTTTGAATAGTGCTGATGGATTGTGAAATGGTGTATGCTATACTGTTATAAAAGTGGATTTGTCTGTATGCATGGTCTGTTGACAAAGAACCGCATTAATGTCAGCTTCATATTTTGGATTTCAGCCACTACGTACTGAATGCTGCTGATAGCCTTTGACAAAAGTAACTTACACAACCTCGCCACATTGGTCAAACATACAACGACCAATGCGTTTTGCATCTAGTCTTAGATCTTTGCAAACGCCGAGGTTGCTGGCAAGGCAACAGCAATGTCAAACTAGTATTCGATATGCACTCGCCACTCGAGCATTTACAGCTTCGGTCTGGCGATCCAATGCTCTTAGTCTGGCCACAGATACCCCTCTGGATCACTCGGTCAAGGGGAAAAAATCACCTGCCATTACATGGACCACTCCACTGGCATCAGGAAATTCGGAACAGGCACAGACTTTCTCGGCTGACGTTGAGGACACACAATTCGAAGAGATTATAGCGCTCGACGATG
This sequence comes from Filobasidium uniguttulatum, assembly GCA_039545395.1. Lineage (NCBI taxonomy): Eukaryota > Fungi > Basidiomycota > Tremellomycetes > Filobasidiales > Filobasidiaceae > Filobasidium > Filobasidium uniguttulatum. Next base: position 305,378 of record BCJK01000013.1, on the reverse strand, counting down.
ATGAGGGTATGACACCGCTAGCCAAAGATGTGCTCAATAAGAGGCTTCGACCTGGTATCATATTTGAAGGGCGAAGGTGGGTAGTCTGATCCGTTTGGTAACGACCGTATGTGGTTTGGAATTGTGATCTGACGGGGCAAGGAAAATTCTTTCTACATTTCAGATCTGAAGAATCGTTTATTGCCATGCTCTTGATGGCCTATGTGGAGGGATGGTCGTTGAAATATGTGGCGCTCACAGCCGCTGGAGAGTTGATCACCATGACTGCCCTAGACGTTCAGTTTGTCTTTGACCAGCAATCGCATGACCGACACACTGCGTCAAAGTCAGCAGGGCACTCGCAAAAGAAACTGGTCTTGCAAGTTTCGGAATCCGCAGGCAAGAATGCGCTCAAGATCGAAGATGTCGACTCGATGCGACAAGTTGCCGAGGATGATACCGGATACGCCGAACGAAGAGTCATGCGAAGATTATTGTCCAACAAGGTGGTCAGAAGGATCCAAATCAGTGCGGAAAAACGAAGGGCTGAATTGACTCGATTGAAATCGGGAGCCTATGAGCCCGAAACAATCTGGGAAAAGGTGACCAAGCTTCAAGAAGGGACGCTCGCTCCTGGGACGTGGCCAAGAATCACTGTAGATGAGATTTTGGACATGCAAGAACCGATTGGAAAGGATGAATTGACGAGATATGCACTTCACAACATCGTCATGTCTCGACCCGACTTGTTCTTGGCCGACGAAAACAACATGCTCATCACCGGAACATTTTCCGTCCGACCCAGAGTCATGCTCGAAGATTATCAGCAAGCCATCAAAGCCATTGTGGCCTATGAAACCATCATTGCCGACCCTACGAGCAAGACGAGGGCATTGGAAACCGCTGCCCAGGATGTCTATGATTTCATCGCCGAGGTCCGTCCGATCGTCGAGGCCTTTCGGCAACAACCTCTGGGTACCTTATCGGTTCCCCACGACCTGTCACCAGGTGCTCGACGAATGGTCCGCATGTTAAAACAAGCCTTGCTCGAGAACCGTACCACTCAAAAACTGCTCTATCTCCGATTCATGAACACCTTGATCCGCGCCACCCAACTTTTCCCCGCCGAGAATCCGACGACGCACTCAGAGGTCGCTCAGCTCCTCTATGAACTTGGCGAGTTGGGAGCTGCCGGTGACATGAGCAGCCTCAGGCTCGATTTTCTTCTCAGCACTCAAGGGCAACCCGACGTGGCACAGGTTGTCGGAGGGGCGCCCATGCCAACCTCAAAGTTTGCAACGCCCAATGACGTGACGACCGTAGTGGATTCGGTTCAGTCGATCAGACACGACTTTGGCGACCTCCCCGTCTACGTCATTGATTCAGCCGATGCTCGAGAGCTGGACGATGGTGTGTCGTTTGAGACGATATCAGACTCGACCGACGTATGGCTTCACATTCATATCGCTGACCCGACGCGATGGATCAGCCCGGGAGATGAACTCGCTACCAGGGCATTGACCTTGGGCTCATCTTATTACGTCCCTGACAGGTTTGAGCCCATGATTCCCGAAGATCTCGTCATGAGTCACATGTCATTGGGTGCACTTCGAGGGGGGCAGCCACAGCCGACGCTGACCTTTTCAGCCAGGGTCAATCTCTCTGGAGACATTGTCGATTACAAAGTCCGGGCCGGACACATTCGCAATGTCAAAATCACCACGTACAAGACTGTCGCTCAAGTTCTCGACCAAAGTCAAGCCGGAGACATGGACGCTTCTGATCCCATGCAGCGGGATATTCAAGGTCTCTCCGTCGCGATCCAAGCTCTTCAAAATGCCAGACTAAAGGACAAGGGTTTACTCTTTGTCCCAGAAACGTCCGAAGCTCAAGCAGACTTGAGAGCTGACCGACTCTCTGTGACCTGGAAAGAATCTGGTCGCAATTACCGATCCGCCATGCATCTTGTGACCGAGTGCATGTTACTCGCAGGTCACATTGCTGGGCGATTTGGTCGAGACCATGCGGCTCCGCTACCTTATCGGGGTACATTACCTTTCATGGTCCCACCCCACCTCTTCCCCGAATTGAGCCCGGCGCAACGACGTGAACGCATTCTTGCCGAACGAGGTCCGGGCTTTGCACTCGGGTGGCTAGAATCGAGCAAGTACACCTTGTGGTTCCCTCCGGTCCTCCTAGCTTCTCACCCCCTTGATCACTGGATGACGGGATTCACAGCCGAGGACGGTGGAAACGTGAGGGCGACATCTCCCTTGCGACGATTCAGCGATCTCGTTGTTCACTGGCAAATCAAGAGCATCCTTGCGCAGACAGGTGGTCGTCCCCAGGATCCGACGAAAACGACGCCCTTGTTTGATGCTACCCAAATGTACGAGCTCGTTAAACGGACACACGCTCTCGACCAACGGGCCAAACGAATCATGGCGCGGTCCGACGATTATTACCAATGTCTCGCCATCAAGCATGCCCTTGAGATGAACAATGGTGTCTTGAACGGCGTCAACCTTGTCGACGTCCCCGGTATTGTGGTAGGGACAGCCCGGTTTGACCGTGTCAAACGGTGTTGGCATTGCGATGTCATGGTGCCCAGTCTCGAATTGACATCACGGTTCAATTTCCGAGTGGACGAGACGGCGCCTGCGACGGCGTATGACGGAGGATCGGCCGTTTACGAGATGGGGCAAGCGGTCAGGTTGAGGTTCAAGGAGCCCATGTTGTGGCCTACACCGACCATGATGATAGAGGATGCGACTCGACGGCCTCTTGTTTATTAAACGAAGATGAAATCCTATCGGGGAGAGTCAATGATTACAACAACACCATGTAACTGCATAAACTTATAGACGACACACCCACTCAGGAAAACGAGAATGTATGCATGTATCTCTCCGGCATGTATAGATTATCCAAGCATAGCGACCCTTTTCTGATCCGTGATACTAGCATTGAATGTCACGTCGTCCAGCCATGTGACGAAATGATTCAGCTGCTGAATATCAGGTTGTGTCGTGCGCTATTTGAATGTTACTCTCCTACTTACAAGGTGTTTGTTGGCATTTGGATACGCATTCATCTACCAATGTACTGACTGAGCTCAGCCCAGAGCAAAAAGGTCGCCTTCACATCCTCGGCTCACGACCAGGCATTATTACTAGTTGCTGGGTCGAGCATCGACATTTAACCCGTGGTGAATTCCGACATGCACCCACCACCACCACCACCACCACCACGACAATTCCCACTACCCACCATCGCCCTCAGGTCCGTTTGCATCCACCGTGGCACGATATAAACATAGCCTGACCCCAAATGACGGAGCAAAACTCGACCGAATGCACAAGGCGAGACGTTGACTCTGTCCCACAACGTCCACCACCATGGGAAAAGATTCTATGGAAGCAACAGCCAGGGTACGATGACGATCATGTCCCCGACTCGTTTCTCTCTTTAGAAAAACAGAGGCTTGCCAGTGAGTCGTCGAGTCATGTCCGCATCTTGTACGTATGCAAAAAACCGAAAACCAGGGCTCATGGTATATACCTCTTTTGTTTTCCCCCAGCTCAAGGACATGACGGGCCAAGCATTCAAGCTCTATTGAAACCAGAAATCGCTCCGCAAGCGACCATTTTTACCTTTATCGGACTGTTCATCCTCGTCTTTCGAGCTCTGTTGATGGACCACGTCCAAGCGTCTCAGCTAAACACGCTGAACCTCGTGACCGCCATGATCATGCTCGGGATAGCGAAATGGCGACGACGACGACCACGACGGCAGCAGCAGCAGCAGCAGCAGCACTCGATGGACGAATCCACACGAGCAGTCCACTGGCTCTTGCCTCCATTCGTCCTCTACATTATATCTCCCCTCTTGTTATCGCTCACCAAGGCAAGTACATCGGATAGCATCTGGCCGCTTGCCGGTGCCTTGTTTTGTACGGCCAGTGTGTTGGGAGGGTTTGGAGAGAATGTAGGGTTTGGGACGAGTGGAGGTGAAGCGATCAACAAGTCGCATGCACCGACGACGCAGCACCAGCAGGACTATCAGGACCACCAGAACCACCAGCAGCGGCGGGCGGCTCGTCGAGGATCCGTAAGTGAGTTGACATTGATGGACAAGTCGAAAAGGTGAGTCACACACACACGCATACACATGTCATTCATTCGTTTGGGGAGGGGTGATTCCTGGCATGAACCGTCGGTGCTTACACAATGTACAACCACCTTTTTGCCAGCCTTCAATCATGCTTGTCTCTCACGGCGGCACTCAGTGCGTGTATCGTCATGGCCTCTAGGTTGGACTCGGGGCGCGAGGTGTTTGCGCTCCTCTCGTTTGTCGGTCTCATGGTGATTGCATTAACATGGATCCGTAGTGGTCTTCCTTGACCTTTGTAACTGCTTGTATTATGTGCTCGTTGTAAAAACAAAGACTATCGTATCGGCGCGGTAATGCATGCATGTTTTCATCCCCCTATTCATTATACCACATGGATGCGAATCAACACACAGAAAAATGGGACAAATGTATTAAGGTCTACTTTTTGCCCTTCTTCTTCTTCTTGGCCGATCCAGTCGGTGTGTTTTTGGCGCTGGAATCCCCCTGTGTTGCGGATGCCTTGGAAGGTGTCTGCAACAGGTCATTGGATACACTGTGCTCGGATTTCTCAGCCGCTGCGGGAGTCGACTCGGTGTCAAGCGTGCTTTCCACTTGGTTCTGACTACTCGCGGCAACGTCGGTCATGGATGCCGTCGAAGCTGATTTGGAGGGACCACCCGATGCTGCCGATGGTTTGGATGGTGTCGACGTTCCCGATGGAGTACCCGAAGGGGGTTCAGACGTGATTTTTAGAGAAGGTGTGTTGGGTGCACCAGGCGCGTTCACGGGCGTGGACATGATGGAGGATTGGAAAGATGGGTTGATGAGTTTGTATTTGCGTTCTACGACGCGCACGCACGCACACACAAACACACACACGTCAGGAGATGAGTATCTCATGTAGAGGTGGAAAAAGACGGGACAACTCACCCTCTGCGATTCTGGTCTTGTCAATCCCTGCCAAGACATCTCTAATCTTGTCCCGTCCGACGATTTCACTGGCACTGGCAAAGATCCACTGTCCCCATCCGGCTCTATAGCTATTGGCTTCACTAACGACATCCACCACTTCTGCTTCCATTTCCTTTTCAGCGGCTGCAAATTTGATTTGGATATCGTCATTGAGTGAGCCAGACTGCAAAAGAGGTGCCATGGCTTGTTTCGACGTTCGAAGTCTGTGAATCCGGCGGACGTCTTCGGCGGCTCGCAAGAGGAGAGCAGACATGAGGATCCTATCGTCCAACGCGGCAGGTTGTGCTCCTTGGTCTTTTGGTTGTTCTTCGGGCGGTTGGGAAGAAGAAAGGAGGGAAATGTATAAATCTCGTGGTCGATGTGTTGGGAACCATGGTTCGGTGTGCAACAGGGCTGCTTTTTTAGAGTTGCGGTGCCATCGACTAAAGAGTAAAAGAGACCCAACGAGTATGCTGATATACAGCAATGGTACGTAGATGGGGAGGGCCATGTTGAGAGTATCACCCGGTGGATGGTGGTTGAAGTGTTGAAATGACCGTGTGATGAGCTGTCCCTTTGGATCCCATAGACGCCTGCCCTGGTCCAAATCCTAAACACACGTCTTAAGGCGGGTGACGCATCGTTTCTAAACCGGGCAAACTGGATAAATCCGGTTTAGGTGGTCAACGCGAGTCGCGAGTGAGGCTGTGCTTTGTTGACAACAGGCACCGCACAATTCATGCCGTAACATGTCAATAAACAATGGGGTCAGTCCATTGCAGACATTCCAGCGTGGCCAGTCGTGAACATGTCCCATCCATATCCACTCGATGACCATCATCCATCTCAGGAGGGAGCTGCCGTCAAACCAAGCCAAACTGACGGTGGAATGCGGTTGAATCTAGCTGGGCAGTGCTACATGTATACATGCCAGGCAGGCCACACGGAAAGCAACGTGGTTACGCGTTGAGAGGGATCGCATAGTGCGCGCGCGACGGTGCCAAGTAGCAGCAGCCGTCGTTTTCAGTGACTATTCATCCATGCATTCATGGCACATAGCATAGACAACATCTTGGATTCCTCCATCTCGCCACTGAAATCTGTTGGATACCCTCACCACCACTCGTTACACTTTGACTCTCTCTCTGGCCCTTTTATTTGACTGAAGACGACATTTTCTTTCTGGATTGACCTACTCAACCTCTTTTCTCTCCCTCGACCATGTCGTACTACCAAAAGGCGCAGAATGCCTACGACGAAGACTATGATTTGGTGAGTTGAACAGTCTGGATTGGGTGTGTTTGTTTAAAAAGTGGGAAAACAGCGTGTGAATGGATGGATGGCGAGTATCAGACTGGCCCATCTGAAACGTGATCAAAGGGAGTGCGTGCCATATGCCATACATGCATCACGTACTTGGCAGTACATTGCCTCTTTGACCCCTATTTCTTTGCGACCTACTACCTACACCACCTACACTCTTTATTTCTCAACGTCAACGACTGGATCGTGACTGACCATCATGTCCTATTCACAGCCCTCTCGTGGCGGTTATGACACCAACAACAACGCTGGCTACGGCGGTGGCGGCGGCGGATACAGGGATGCACCCAATGACAATGCATACCCCATGTCAGGACCCGCAGCTTCAGCTGCCTCCCCTTATGCTTACAAGCCCGAAAAGAAGAGCCACAAGAAGCGATGGTGGACGATTGGTATCATTGTCCTGATTTGTGTCATTGTCGGTGCCGTCCTCGGAGGTGTCTTGGGTAGCAGGGCTGCCAACAACAATGACAAGGACGAGCAAGACGCGCCTCTTGCCGCCAAGACGAGTGCAGGTGGCGATGAAAAGGCCGTCGCCCCCACCAACTCGAATGGCGCCGGTGTCGGTGGCACCGCTACCGGAGCCGATGGCCAAAACATTCTCGCCGTCTCGACGGACGCTTACCAACAACCCGTATACCCTACTGGAACCGCTACCTCTGGATACGCTGCTCCCACTGCCGCTGTCAGCGCTGCTGCCGCTTGGCCTACCGACCCTTCACCTCCTTCTGAATCCTCTCCTCGAGCTCATCCCCGAATCGGTGCCCCTGGATACAAGTGGGAAGCCCTCAAGGGTGGACTCGTCGACAAGGATCCCTACCTCAAGCAATGGCACCAGGGCATCTTGGCCAACGCTGACGCCAACTTGACCGAGAGCCCTGTCACCTATGAGCTTGACGGTGGCTTGACCGGAAGCGGTCTCTTGGACGTGGCCCGTATCGTCAAGGCTCGTGTCAAGAACTGGGCTTATGCTTATCAAATGACCGACGACAAGAAATATGTCGACAGGACGTGGAAGGAACTTCAAACCGCTGCCGGTGAGAACCCCGACGTTCCGTTTGGAGACGACAGGTCCAGGTGGAACCCTCAACATTTCCTCGACGTGGCCGAATTCACTGCTGCCTACGCCATTGCTTACGATTGGCTCAACTCTGCGTGGACCGATGAGCAAAAGACCTCGATCCGTGGTTGGATCATCGACTTTGGTTTGAGTTACGGTCAATCCGTCTACAATGGAACCGCTGACGGTGACAAGGTTCAGGCTTGGTGGGCCGCTATCGGTGACGCCGCTCCCATTACCGGAAACTGGAACTGTGTCTGCAACGGTGGAATGGTCTTGGGCGCTCTCGCCATTGTTGACGAAGACACGACTGGTACCGCCAGCGCCATTCTTGCTGCCGCCCCCGACAATGCCAAGAAGAGCTGCATGAAGGCCGTTGCTGAAGACGGTACATGGGCCGAGACGCCCGATTATTGGTACTTTGGTACAACCGGTGCTGCCGAGATGATCTCCGCACTCAACAGCGCTTACGGTGACGACAAGGGTCTTCTCGAATCCGCTCCTCAATGGAACTTGACCAGCATGTTCCACATGTACAACTTTGGAATGACCTCCAAGTTCAACTGGGGTGACAATGGTCCCAACAAGTACTCTTCTACCGCCAACTCCCTCTTCCTCTGGGCCGACTTGTTTAGCGAACCTAGGTACGCTCTCTACCAACGGGACCGACCTGATGCGTTTGAGCCTTGGGCCATGTTTTGGTACAACCCTGCTTTCAAGGGCGCTTGGTGGGACAATCTTCCTCTTGACCGCAGCTTTGACAGCCAAGTCAATGCCTGGTCTTCCATGAGGTCGAGCTGGACTGACAATGACGGATTGTTTGTCGCCATGCGATCCGGCAACTTGACTGGTCACGAGACTCACGGAGACCTCGATGTCGGTGATTTCGTCCTCGATGCCCTTGGTCAGCGATGGGCCGGAGAGTTTGGTTCCGGCCAATACCTTTCGACCGATTACTTTGCCTCTGAAGCTCAGGATGCCGCCAGGTGGACCTATTACACCAAGATGACCATTGGTCAAAACACGCTCAACGTCAATGGAGCCAACCAGCTCGTGTCCGCCGTTGCCAGTCACGACTTTGGTACGACTGGTGAAGCTCAGGGCGCCGCTCCCGGCTTTACCGTCCCCAGTGGTTCGAGCGCTTTTTACACGGTTGACATGAGTTCCGCCTACTCTCAAGGGTGAGTTTTTACTTTTTTTTTCCCAACATTCTCTTTGCTCATCTGGTCCATTTGTATCATACAGAACCTTCCACCGTGGTATTCGATTCATCAACGACCGCAAGCAAGTTTTGCTGCAAGACGATGTTTCCGGTGCCGGATCTCCTGTTGAATGGCGAATTCAGACCAACGCTACCATTGAGATTGACCAAGCCAAGACCACAGCGACCCTTGAGCTTGGAGGCAAGAAGCTTTCCGCTGTTATCCTCAATGCTCCCAGCGGGGTCGAGTTTAGCAAGGAGGACCCTGTCAAGCCCTCTGGCGCGCCTGAATCGCCCGCCACCGCCACATGGAACGGCGAGAGCTACGACGGAAACCCTCCCCACCCTGGTGTGAGCGTCTTGGCCATTACCGTGCCCAACGGAGGTGACTTTTCCCTTCAAGTCTTGTTCAACCCCGACTATGGTTCGGATGTCAAGTTGGTCACCCCTGAACGAGTCGCTGTCACCGAGTGGTCAACAACGTCGCACAAGAACTAGGGACAAGACCCCAAACGAGGCGTGGAATTTTGAGAAAACCAAAGACTACAACTGTGTTTTAAAAAGAAACAATTTTCTCTCTTTTTTTTCCTCTTGATATTAGAACGTTTACATTTACCCATCATACCTAGACGATGATCGTCATTTTGGATCCCTTGGACTTGGGGCCTCTTGATTTCTGTGTCACTCGCTTATTTGATCAACCATGATTCATGTATCTCATGTCTACTAGTGTTTACACTTTTGCTATCTGATAAGTCTGAGGGTTTTTGGTTCCAGTAGATGAGTAAGATGACGCGGCAGGTTTATCGATAACGTTTGACAATACGAGTGACTCTTTGGTTGAGATACCACTATTCAGAACAAACTGATCCACCAGCTCACATCGAGGCTAGCTACTCATCATCAAGCCAGCACAAACACTAGATTATTGATACCAGGAGCGCGGACGGGGAGGGACGTGTTGCACACTCAAAAACCCCCAAGATGGGCCAGCCATCCAACAGCAACAGCAACAGCAACAGCCACAGCAGCAGCAACAGCAACAGCAGCAGCAGTCCCTTTTTGGCTCTCCCCAAGGGAACCATTGCCCGACCCGGCCTCTACGGCTCTACCTCCCAACTCTCCCCCTCCTGGCTCGGCTCCAGGTCATCCACGAATCCCCAGACTCCAACCACGAATCCTCGGACACCCACGAAACCTCTGCCCGTGAAAGATGATGAACCATGTGATCACGAGGTGCAACACCAAGATCATCATGATGTGATTCGGCCTCTTAGGACTCGTAGTAGGCCCCGGGAACTGGACGATATTTCCACAGACTCGGATGATGATGATGATGATGATGATGATGGGGATGGGGATGACAAGGGTTCGGTCACCGTGGATGATGATGATAACGGGGCTCAAGATGGTTTGAGCGTGACGAGTTTGGAGAATGGTTTGGTGGAAGCCGTAGTCGGGTTGGATCAAGCGACATGCTCGAGGGACTTTTTCAAGTATTCGTCTCGGGATTCAGCTGACAACAAGAATAATCACAAAGACGACGAGGACCCTGATGGATTTCCAGCCCCGGGACTGGGTTCGCCATTGACACCCGGTGATCGACGGCAGAGTGACATGCGCAAGGTCATGTCTGGATGGGAACAAGATACTCGGCCCAACATGGCGGATCTTTTGAGCGGCAGCGGCAGCAGTGGTGGTGGCTCGTCCAAAAGTGATTCAAGCAGCAGTGACGGTGAACATGGACCACAAGCACCAGCGGGGACCCCCAAGAAAACAAGCTGCTGCAAGGGCAAGAGGCGTTCAAGTACATTGTCCGAGACCATGGCGGGGAAAGACGAGGTGAGGGAGCCATCTGTTTCTTCCGGGTTACTCGAACGGATACCCTCGACAAGCTCGGAGCAATCATTGTATGGTCCCTGGGCTTTACAAAAGCATCCTCATTTCCAGTCCCCACAGACACATCATCATCATCAGCAGCAGCAGCAGCAGCAGCAGCAGCAGCAGACTTGGGGGGGACGGAGACGTGACTCGGTCAAGGGGGATACCAACACATTCGAGCTCGATATCTCGGCCCCTCCATCCCCCGTCGTCGCCTTTTACAATTCGCCAGAGCACAAGGCATCAGCAAAAAGTACAAGAGGAGCAAGCTCGGCTTGGCGGCAAGCATCGAAACGGGGACAAGGGCTCATTCAGATTGTCGACAAGAGTGGGGGTGCGTGGAGGACGGATCTCGTGGATGGTTCATCAGACCCGCTGGAGCAGGACGGTAGTGGTGGTGGCGGTGATGGTGGTGCCTGGACACCAGAGTTGGAAACGAGGTCGAAACAGGTCTTGGAAGAGGCCCTCGATATCACGTCGCCCGCACGTCTGCAAGGGGCAAACGAAGAGCAAGAAGATTTGGGAGACAGTGTAGCCACGCTACGACCTCGTCACACTCTGCGAGAACGGACAAGTGGTAACACGACAACAACAACAGCAGCAGCAGCAATGAATCACGACACAATACCCTCTACCAGTCCTCCGGCTCTTCAAGACGGCACGGTGGTGCGACCTGGAAACGAGCTCTTTGCAAAAGATGTCCTCATTATTGGCTGGCAGATTGTAGGGGGGGAGACAAGGGTTCAAAAGGATAGGTCCAAGAGTAACGTGGCTACACCAAATCCTAGCTGTGGTGAGAATCAGCCTAGTCGAGTGCAAGTGGAAAGAGGCAGGATCGGGGCATTTGTTGGTGAGTCTTGTTTCATTACGAGGTTGAGGCGACTTGGCCCTTTTGCCGAATGTCTACTCAATTGGGTGTGAGATGGTTTATTCCCCCCCAATCGGCAGTCTACGAATGCGAGGTCCACTTGACTCGTGGAACCAAAGTCACGAGAATGCGAAGGTACAATGATTTTGTCACGCTCCGGGATGCGCTCAAGCGAGCGTTTCCAAAACTGAGGAGCGGAGGAGCGTTACCCAAACTTCCTCCCAAGAATAATCTCTGTAAGTTTTTGCACAGGCTGCCTTCAACAAACACATGGTCCCTCAACCACGGCGACGTCCGGGAATCTGAGCTAATCGAGGGGGTTTTTGTTCGGTCAATAGCCAAATTTGACCCCACGTTTCTGCGGAAGAGGCAGGCGAGATTGCAGTACTGGTTGAGAACGGTATTGCTTCATGACCAGATGGGGAGTAGCCCGATGGCAAGGGAGTGGGTTTTGGCAAAGTAGCATCCATTCATGATTATGGCTAGACCGTTTGTCCAGATTGTATGGTGTTCTTTGGAGCAATCAAGATTGAACGCGAACACTCTGCAGCCTGGTCTATGTGACCCATGGTACAGCTTGTAATCATGTAATCATCCGATGTCGCCGTAGTAACCAGCTGTTCAAGTATCGGACCTGGGAAGCGAGAAGAGTCGCCAACATTTCAATAATGACATCATGCAGCAAGATCGAGTTCGCGCTAATTGACTTCCCCATTCCCCCCATCCCCCTTATATACCGAGTTCAGGACGAGTGATCCGCCTCTTTATACAACAACACCTCGACAATATCTCGATTCTTCTCCCCCAGTAATCACCAACTCAAAACAACATTTGCACATACACCACCATGTCCCCCATCTCACGATCCTTATCTTCGGTCACGCGTCGGGCGACCGCTATGCGACCCATGGCCGCCGCCCTCCAAGGCTCGACTCAAGCCCGGTTCATGTCGGGCCAAAAGGGTAGTGACAAGAGCGGCAAGGAAACCAAACCTGAAGGTAGGTATGCTTTTTTTGTTTGCGTATTGCAGTAGCCAACTTACAACAAACAGCCGCCTCGATCCGTACGCTGATCGCTACTTTACACTGTTTCTGTAGGCTACGACCCGGCGACGAAAAAGGTGATGGGCGAAGATGGAGCGGGCCACCGATCCAAGAGTCAAGACTCTGACCGAAAGCCCGGTGAGACGGCTGCGCCCAAGGAAAAGAAACTCCCAGGAAAGCCAGCTGAAAAGGCAAATTAAAACAAAAAAGAACAAAAGAGAGAGAGAGAGAGGGGCATACGGGTGAGGACGAGGCAAGAGTTGGTATGAAAGAGTGTGGATGACAGTGGAAATGGCATGCCGACTTGTATTCGAATTCATAGCCACCATGATGACTGTATTGATATCAGTGAACAGACCTTGCTTGGACGTGTCGCCTAGCTGTTCATTGCCAAATGGTGCCCGCCTCGAAACGTCTCTTTGGATCATGAATGTGATCACATGGGGGGGGTGTCTACCGAGTGTTCTCGGTATTACAAGTAGGGATCCAATACATGTTCACGGCATATGCTTGCCAATCGTCTCGGGCCCAGCCAAGTGCCGCTCTATATCAAACCATCAAGTACTCTCCATCTCATCCTAAAATCTACTCATTCCGTCGGGAGTGATGTTTCTCCCAATAGGTCGTTACATTCAACGTCATTGGTCTCCCCCGTTCAGCCAGCTCCACCATGTGGCTCGGTGGAATCCATTCGTACGGTGTCGTCGCTCGTTGTCCAATCCACGTGGGTGCGAGCCAAAGGTTTTCGAAAAACTGCCAGGCTTCCTTGTACTCGGCTGCACCCTTCATTCCATGGACGGTGATGGTCGTTTGGTCCTTGGGAACCCACCACCAAAACCACGAGACGCTGCGTCCGTACGTTTCCGATCTATACAAACCCGTCAGTGGTTCTGGGGACGGTGGGGCCATGTTGGTAAAGTCTGATACCCCTCGACGAGCCGGTACGTCTTGTGGGTCGACATTGTTCCAGTGTGGGTGAGGCGGCAGGGAAAGCATCCATGCACCCGTCAAATGATCTTCGTAGCCAATCGAATGGTGTAGTGTGAGTTTGGCTTCCGTCAACGTCTTGACCTGCGGCGCATCAAACGGTCACCAGTCAGGGAAAACCCAAGACAAATCAATGCGACGACCCGACAAGACTGCTCACCAATGGAAAACTCAGTCCATACCCTAGACCTTGGTAATACATGTGTGGCCGGTAGGATGTTCCCAATGTTGAACCAGTGTACCATGGTAAGCTAGGATCGAGGCTTAATAAATGATTCAACAGGTTGGGCATCACAGTGTACGAATCGTCATCGGTCTTGCTACGAACAAAGAGTTGTATAAACAAAAAGGTCAGCACCCGGCAAGGACTACTGGTGGTACGCCGAAAAAGCTTCCTTGGCACTCACAAGTACCATACGGCGCTTCGGCCCCTTCCGTCGTCTGCTCTCGCCATCAATTCCTGCCATGTTCGATACGTCTTTCCGAAATCACCATTTTCCTGCATACGCTTCTCGTCATCAACCTCCATTTCATCTAATATCACAAGGTCTCCATATTCATCTTGTTCCTCTTCCAACATGGCCCACTTTTCGGGTTCCGTGTAGTTGGGGGACGCCATGACGAAATTATATTCAATCAGGTGCTCGTATGCCGGTGGGATACGAGACTTTTGGTATTGTCGAACCAAATCCCGGTTCGCTCGCGCTTTGGGTGATTGCATGGTGAGGACGTTGAATGAGAGAAAAGCAGGTGAAATCAGGTCTGTCTTTTCGTCTGGTGCATAGTGTCGAACCAGGGGCAAGTCTCTGGGGTCTTGACGCAACTTTCGTCGCTTCCGTCGTAGTGGTTCCGTGAGTTTGGGCGGAGTGTGAGTTGTAGGATGTCTGGCCGATACGAGTTCTGGTATAGGATAATACCACATAAACTGCCTCCCATAAGAGTCTGGCAGGTAGGGTAATATTGAATCCATGAATTTGGCGGGAAGCCAGTAATTGTGTGCATGTACCAGCACGTGTGAAAACGTAGGGTGTGGTTTGGCACTCCATCCGTGTGTCTTTTTGTGAGTAAACCAGAAGACTACCGGTTTCCAGGCCAAGACAGCAAACAAGGCCAACAAGAATGGTATGATCGGCCATCTTGTGCAAATGTATCGTAGCAGACGGAGTGGACCTGCTTTGAGCATGGCGAAACAAGCATGTCGAAACCGAATCGGCCCTCCTGCTCCTGCTCCTGCTCCTGCTCCAAATCCTCGTCTTGTCCGACCGCCGCCGTTGTTGGGTCGATATCCAGACGGATCAGCCCGGAACGTATATCTTGGCAACTCATCCGGATCTCTGCCTCCTCTATGTGTATGCATTGTCCAGGGTGAAGTCGAGGTTCCGGACCGAAACCGTAAAGGTTGGTTTCTTTTTGACCACGGACTAGTCATGGACCTTCAAGTCCTTCCCCCGTCCGTTTCGAGACCAGTCGATAGGGGCGGGAAAACGGTTTCCACCAAGGGTTGTAAGGGTTGTATAGCACCCGGCCAACAGCAAAGAACGAGAGGTACAGCGGGTGTCGTATGGAACGAAGCGGTTGATGAGTGGAATGGTTTTGTCTCCGCTCAATATCACGCTGCATGCTGCTGCAAGCGATGTCGCTGGACCCCTGACATGCATATTGCTCGACAGATGGTATTGTATATTGTATATGATATATGATCTATCATCACTGCCTAGACATGTAGATCAAAAGTCATGCTGTCATGATGCTCTGAATCGGGCCAGTGAATAGTACTCGAAAACCAGCATCATCACGCCCAATCGACATGCGACATGGCCAAATGGCCACTGTAATGGGTGATATTCGTGTCGGTCGAATCACATCATCACTTCATAAGACGAGTCAACAAAAACGACTACAGCACGCCACATATACCCCGCCACCACGCTGAGGCCTCTAAAACTACAGCCCTTGTACTCATAACATCCCTCACTCTTAGGGATTTTTTTGCGTCTACGGTCTCGTCAAACATCGACGCTCAGCCTTTTCGTCATGCGAGGATCCTCCTGGGCTTCTGCTCGGTTTTCCTCTGATAGCTTGCCTCCACTGCTGTTCGGCGCTCTCAAAGACTCGCTCTCCTCGGTCGACCATCCTGCAGACTGGACACTTTGAATCGACTCTGATCGCATGGTCGGTCCTGATGATGTGCCTTGACGGTGATCCATCGAATGTCGAGTCGTCGCCTGATGATGCGCAGCGGTCGATGATGGCTTCGCCCCATTCTTCATCCGGCTACGAAGACGTGAAGTCAGCCCAGCAGGCCGGAACCCACCACCACCACCTCCTCCCAACGCTTCCTCAGTCGTGGAGCGAGCGACAGGTGTGACCGTCCCAGACGTCCGTTTAAACTTCATACTCGATTTGCGTCGGACAGTAGACTCCCTTCGCTTCTTGACGGCCAATCGGTACTTGTCGACCACGCCTCTTGCGAAAAGGGTGTCTTTTCCATTGACCGCCACGGCCTCTGGGACGTCTTCGACTATATCCCAATCGTCGTCATCGGTTTCAGAATTAATGGTTCGGACAATTTGGTCCATGGATGCACGATTCATGATCTCTCTCGAGTGACGAGACGTCTTGACGTTTGCCTCGGACGTCAATTCGTGGATTCTCTGCAAGATGGCTGTGGCCGCTTCAGCATCTGGCGTCGAGGTGATGGTTGTAGCTTCATCCCCGACCTCGGTATTCTGGCTATTCCGGGACAAGGCCTTGGGTGTCATGATCCCATCACCCACGGTAGTCGCTCCAACTGAGCCGTCAGAACCGATATCGAGTCCTTCGTCAGATGTTGGATGATCAGGGGTTCCCAATTCGTCTTCGACCTCGTCAATCACGGTTTCAATATCCGGATGCCGATAATTGTACCCGACAAACACGTCTTTATCCCCTCGTGACGACTTGCTCGACTTGTTTAGCTCGGCCTCTCTCTCAGACTCTGAAACTGAGTTGATGTCTTCCTTGAGAGCGAGACTCATTTCCAAGAAACTCTTGTCGAAATTCTGAACGTCATACTCTAGTGACGCGTCCGTTGGAGGAATGTACGGTGGCTTGCGGTCAAAAGGTTGGTGTCAGACGTTAGTTGTCATCAAGCGAATCAGGGGATGAACTTGAGACTCACGATATATCGCTTGTGTTTGACATGATCCCAGTCCACCATGTCTGCAAAAATGGCATCATTGACATCAGCCCTGGGTCGACTCGCGAGTGTCTGTCCACACAATACGTTTTGCCTGCCACTCACTCAAATACGGATGCTTCTTGATACCTGGGATCGAGGAATCAGGTAAGCCATGTATCTACACCAAACTCCAGCAATGAAACGAGACTCACGAGGCTCGCACAGCCGGAAAGCTGGATCTTTCTGCAACAATCCTCGTATGAAGCTCTTGGTTTCCTTGTCCAGCGCCTTGTCCTCTGGGAAGCGGAGCTCCTCGTGCACAACCCTCATGTACATTTGAGCATGATTGTCAACCCAAAACGGAGTCTGTACTCGTGGTCGCTTGGTGAGCTTTGAGACACCAGAACAGATCCAACCATGGCAAGAGACTTACGTTACCAATCAACGCCTCGTAGAGCATGGTTCCAAGAGCCCACCTAGACCCGCACCCGGTAATCCAGTTTGAGGCCTTGACATTTTTAGAAACATTGCTGTGAAAACTCACCAGTCGACCTCGTACGAATACGGTAAACCTTTAATCACCTCTGGCGCCTGTATCGACCGCCCCATTAGCTGTGATCGACTGAACGGTTTCCATGCAACACACCACTCACAAGGTACTCTGCGGTGCCGACAAACGAGGTCGCAACGTCTCTTCCTTTATTAGGCGGGACGGCTTTTCCCTCTCTAGTCTGGCTAGATGCTCCAGGTCCAGGATTGTCCATCCATGCCGGCAGAGTTGCAAGAGGTCCTTTACTTTCCGGAAATTCAGCGGCCAGCCCAAAGTCCGCCAGACTGTATCGCAAAAAATAAAGAGGAGCGTGCGTCAAGTCGACCGGCCACTGCACCACTAGCCGTTTGGCGTCCATCAGTACGCTAGACTCACCAAATGTGACCGTCGGCCCCGAGCAAAACGTTCTCTGAAGCAAAATCTCATGAGTCTCGAAAACACAAGTCGGGGGTGGATCCGTTGTTGGCGCTGCTCACCTGGCTTCAAATCTCGGTATATTACGCCAGCCGCGTGAAGAGCTTCGACCCCCTCGACGATTTCGCAAGTGTAAAACCTCGCTCGGTCCCTGCCCAGCCTTCCCCAACGTGACAATTGTGTGGCCATATCGCCGCCGGGCAAGAACTTGAGGACGAGGTACAAATTATCCGAATCGTAAAACGACCAGAGAAGCTTGACGATAAACGGCTCAGACGACATTCGTCGAAGCACCGATTGTTCGGTCTGCCCAAAAGTAACGCCACGAACAAACGTCAGGACCGAATGACGATTGGAATGTGCAGACACTTGGTCTCACCAAAGTGTGTTTGAGCTCTGAATGGGCCAGCACTTGCCGCTTGCCAATGGCTTTCATCGCGAACAGCCCATTGGATTGCTTGTGTTTCACCAAGACCACCTGGAATAATCCCAATTTAGTATCAAGATATCCCTTAAACCGGAATCCGACTTGCCTTTCCAGCACACCCTTTCCCAAGCACTCTTATCAGCTCAAAGTCCTCCACGGTGACCGACTTTTTGGTGCTGCTCTTGGGCGTCTGAGGAGCTGTGGGGGAGATCGATGTAGGGTCCTCGGGTTTGATCTTGCTTGTCGCTCTGGGCGGACTCGATCCCTCGTCTTGATTTCGGACATCAACGCCAGCGATGGCGCTTGCAGAAACCGAGTCGAGTGTATTCATCGAATGGGCATTTGTAGACGTAACCGTTGATTGGATTTGATCAGTACCCGTCGCGTTCATTGCATCATCTTTACCCTGTTCTTCTTTTGAAAGGTTTTCAATACTTTTCACATTCTGCCCGTTGGTGATTTGGTCTTGGTCTTGGCCATCCGGCGTCACAAGCACTTCGGCTTCTTCCTCCTTGTCAGACTTATCCACTGCCTTGTGGGATTGCTTGCCTGCATCTTTCCCTGCTTCAAACACGGCCAGGAACCCTTCACCCAGACTCCGACTTCTTCTCATCATCTTTTTACGTTGCGCACTACTCAACCTCAACAAGGCCATGGTTTCCTTGTCCCTGCTGGTCAGGGTATCATGGTTGTTTGCGGCTTTGGCGTCGCTGGTGTGACATTGAGACTGTGTTTTCGGCGTGTGTGACCCCAAGGCGTTTGATGTACAGAAAAACTCTTGCCAGGGAAGTGACACCAGGACAGAAGGCTGTTGTGCGAGCCCATTGAGATAAACCTGCAATTGCTCAATTTGGTTTGTATCAAGTGAGTCAATGTTCACGAGCCCCTTTGGCTCGACCCTGTCCGAATGATTTGATGTGCAGTCGTTGGGGCTTTCGATCAGACAATGACTAGGGCCAGCGTCGGCAACTCCACTCCTTGATTCACTTGATCCGGTCTTGCTTTCTGTTGCCACGGAAAGATCCATCCCACCATAGGTTGGATTCTTGTCCTCTCGTGTTCCATCAACGTCCATTTCGAAATCAAACTTTCCATGACCTGCAATCAAGGGTACGGATTGGCTCTTGAGTGTCGTCGGGCTTTCAGGTTCTTTCAGAACCGTAGGGATCAACAGACTTTGACTACGACTCTCGGGAGAGTTTGGGTTGCTCTTGCCACCGTCCGACACTGCTCGCATTGTGGATCGAACCTTGTATTGCAGATTGAACAAGAATGAGCCATTACGCCTCTTTGAAGCTGGTGAAGTGGACAGTCGACTGGTGTTGGATGAGGTGGGTGAACTTGAAAGCTTGTTGTGTGACGAAGAATGGTCTCGTTTGACCGTGGTATCGTCTTGTACATCGATAGCCTTGATCCAGGGAGGTAACAAAGGCAGTTGCAAATCATCCAGGTGACCGTTCTGCGTCAAAAGCAATGAGATTAGATCCAAATGGTGAAACGTCAAGAGTCTCATGACTGACTGTATCTCGCCACTCTTTGAGTTTCGAATGTAGCTTGTACAGTGCTACAGCACTTGTTGAGATCGAGTATCTCTCATCTTGAGCTGGAGTTTTCATCATCGTCAGCGGTGGCGCCCGTGTAAAGAAGCAATGTATTTGGTTCTCCGGCTCACCTGTTATTTCGATATGAAAGTGAACGGGCTCACAAACGCACGTATCACTGCAGGTGGAAGGGTCTGATCGTGAAACTACAATCTCACGAGAGGTATCTTTGCACATGAATCGCACCAGTCAATCGAGTGTCTCGGCTGTACACGACAAATCATCAAGCTCACCCTTTGACCCAGGTATTTTATGGGACGACATCTTGGCAGGTATGCAACTCGGTGTATTGGAGACCTTTTCAATGTGACAAAACTCGTCTCCCAGATTGGGGGTGTTGGCAATATGACTGACACTCTTTGACGACCTCAACGTCTTTGAATGACCCTCTGTCGAACCAGCAAATATTTCTTGATGCAAACGCTTGCCCGCAGAATCACGGCCGGTCGCATTGAGATACTCGGAGTGGTTTGAAATGGGTGCAACTCCGCTACTTTTTTCATTTCTTGTGCTGCTCGTGCCAGCCGTCACCCGGTCGTCGTCGCCGCCGCCGCCGCCAGATTGAAAGGAAGGTATACCGAGTGTCCGCATGAAACGAGCTCGCTTGCTGATAAAACTAGTGTTGCTTGCGTTCCCATGGGAATTGCCAACTCCGTTTGCTGAACTCTTGTGGACTCGTTGTTGCGCCATAGTGAGATGCTGGTGTAGAGACCAAGAC
This sequence comes from Filobasidium uniguttulatum, assembly GCA_039545395.1. Lineage (NCBI taxonomy): Eukaryota > Fungi > Basidiomycota > Tremellomycetes > Filobasidiales > Filobasidiaceae > Filobasidium > Filobasidium uniguttulatum. The sequence goes on along the minus strand of BCJK01000013.1, from coordinate 285,102 downwards.
TATGTAGAGTCGACCAAGCGCTTTCGTGAATCGAAAAGTAATTGCAAAGTGGGCCGAATGGCGAGCAGAGGAGCAAAAAGCTGACGTCCTCTATCTCACAGAATGTTTTGCAGTGGTTTAGAGTCGTTGTTGAAAGTTGTTATCTGACGAATGGGGAATTCCAGCTTAATGAGCCCAACTTGATCAGCTGTCAAAGTCCTTGTCGTGAAAAGCCTCTGCTCGAGGTCAAACGGTCAAAAACGTACAACGACCCACCGGTATATAAACCATGCACACTCACGCGGCTCCGTTTGATCCGAGCAGAGACAGCTGGAAAGGACCGACTCTGGACCACAGTTGATACAGGTCTAGTGATTCAGAGGAGAAGCGGATCAATGTTGGTGGAAACGAGAGTCGACACCAGTGACCGTGATTGCACTACCTTTACTGAATGAGTTCAATCCCACTCGAAAAGCCACTCACCAATGCATTAGGAGGCAATCCAACGATCAATCTGCTGAATCCAATCTGCTCAATATCAAACAAGGATACTCTCCCATGCTGCCGTATAACCGACCGCTCATCAGATCCAGCAGCTGATCCTCTGCTTGTTTCATCTGGCCGCCATCTTGACACACAATGCTTTTTGTTCCCGGGTAGCGCGCGCGCCCTAGCTACTCACAAGCTGCCGAACAGACATCTCACCGTTCGTAATGCTACATTTCCAGAGTATGCTCGAGTTTGCACTTGCAAAATCCAACAACTCTCCATAATTGCAAGACTTGGACCGGCAGGCCAGCAAGACTCGCAAATAGACCTGGACAGCCGGATCTCGACTCTCGACATAGAAGGATACATCATCATTAAAACCACCAAGTCGTTGCTACACATGACACTACATCTACTGGCCCTCGGGGGCATCGCTAAAAGTAATCTTTTCACCGGGACGACCTTCAGAGTAAAGCACAACAGCGTACTGTAAACGCAAAAACACAAACGCGCGCGTCAGCTCCACTGTTTGCATCGTATCGTGAGTTGCAAGACTCGCAAAACGTACCTTTCCAGAAATCTTCCATCCCTTTTCCTCCTCGTCGAGCTTCTCACCAACACCATCGGGAATACCAACAACAATGTCACTCTTGATAGTTCGCAAGGAGACGATAGGGGGTGCTCCGGGGGTTGAAGCAAGAGGTCCAATAGCTTGAGCAAAAGGAGTGTTGTATGGGTAGTGGCAGTCGTAACCGAGCTGAAAATAAAACAATCAACATGTCAGAAACACCCCTGTCATGAATGGTTGAGGGTTGGCTCACCTTCCTGTGGTTCAAGTCTCCCTTGAAAATGACCAAGTCACTAGCGGCGAGGTCAATGAAGAGATCGGGAGCCTCAGAGGGAAGACTCCAAAAGGTGAAACCGGTACACCAGAAGGGGTGGCTCTCGTATCTATGTACGAAAATGATTGCAATGTGAGTTTTGAACTTTTGAGACTGAAAAGCTGCGTGATAACTCACCTAAACTTGCCCTCCTGCACATACTTCTTCCATCGTCGACCCATTACCCTCAACATGTCCATGTCGTCCTCGCTGGCATCAGGGAACAAGTATCCGTAGACACAAGAGTTCAAGATCCAGTCCCAGTCCTTTCTCGTGACGTCGGAAACGAACCAAGGGATCGTCTTTCCGTGGAAGACAACCTCCCTGCAGATACCACTCTGGATCAACCAATCGGCGTAGACAAGATCACAGTAGAGTTCGAAACCAGCATTGTCGAGGACAAAGTCGATTCGGCCGTTCTTGAAGTGGGCGACCTTGTCGGTGATCTCGTCCAAATCGTTACCCAAAATGTTCTTTTCAGTGGCAGAAAGGTGGTCTCCACCAGTGGACTGGAGCTTCTTGATATCCTCCTCGGTCATGTCGATAAGAAGCGACAAATCGGTAGAGTTTCCCCACAAACAGACTGCATCACAAGAGCCACCCATAAGTATGAGAGTCAAAACACACCAAAGACTAGTAATACTCACTCTGAGTCAATTCCCTAAAGATGACCTTCTTGGCGTTGATCTTCTCTTCTTCAGTCTTCAAGCCCTCGGGGAGAGCGTATGGGGTAGCGAAACGGGTGGCGAGCTCAAACACAGCTTGGGAAGAACGAGAAAAGGTGTCACACTTTTGCCTAAAGAACACGTCATAGTCGACCCAGTGCTTGGAGAGGGAGAAACATTCTCTGAGACGTCGGTACTTGAAAGCTTCGGCAAACACCCAAGGAGCGGACATGAAATCCTTTCCACGGAAGTAACGGGCGATCTCCTTGTTCCAGAGTGGGACGTCACCGGCACCATCGTCAATGATGAATCGCAGCTTGTCGTTGTTCTTCAAAGAGTGGAGCAGATCCTCCATCCTGTGAATACACTCGACCAAGTCCGTGACTCGTTCCTCGTCGTACTGCAGTGACAGAATGGGTGAGCACAAGGCATGTCTTGGTCCGAAACCGTTGGCAACTTACCTCTTGGTTGACAGTCATGTGAACATCGGCAATGGCCTTTTCCAAGATGGTAGGCAATCGGACCGACATGGTGGCGTGGGCAAAGGAGTACTCCTGCGCAAAGACAAACCGGAAAACTAGAGGTCAGGCTCTCGTTCATTTCTCAAGGCTATATCAGGTCACTTACATGGTATCCTCGGTAAGCTATGAGAAATGAAACAAGGTCTCATGAGTAAGGAAATAGGGGCTTCAAGCTGTTTCAAGAGAGTCTTACCGGGCCATTGAGGTTGGTCAGGGTTGACTCGCGAGGGAGTTCGGGGGTACTATGCGAGGTTGTCATTGGCGTCAGCTCCAAACGTCAGACCCGAGGACACTCTCTGCAATGAATCATACGTACGTTGTCCCTCATCATGGCACTGGGCTTCTGACGGGGTGGGAGAGCACCAAGGTTGAGCATGACCTTGGGGTTGGCGACTTTGCCAGAGGCGGCATTGTTGGCTTGAGCTTCAGACATGGTTTCGTTGATTCTGGATGATTCAGGTTGGACGTCTGATGAGCAAAGCACATCGAAAAAAGAGGGTGCTCAAGGGCATGAGCTCGACATACCTGCTGACTATATAGGGGTCAAATTAAAAGGGCGCTCTGAGCGATTTGCCTGTTTTTTTGTTCCAAAGGAATTTAAAAGTCCCTTCCTTGAAGAGAGAAGGCGGAGATGAAATCAACAATCAAAGGGTCGTGATGATCAAAAGGTCAAAGTCGAGCAGAAAGGCAAGAGAGACGCAGAGGGACCAAGACCTTTCCTCTATATGCCACCCCATTGCTCGTTCAAGGCCCGCCGACGACTGCTTTTGCAAGTCGTTTGCTCCCGCATTACTCACATCCACGAGGAACCTAAAAGCCTCCCACGTTAAACTTGCAGTGGTGTGTGTGCTCGCTCGCTCGGTTCCAGTCGTTTTTTTCTTGACGCACGCTTTCAACAGGCGAGACGCCACGACGTCACGGACGACGGCTCACAGCGAGAGCGAGCGAGAGCGAGCGAGCGGCCAAAGCAGTCGTGAATTCATGAACGCAGCGAGCCAACTACACAGTCAGAGTAGCTTGCACACGCATGAGCGAGCAGCATCGGCCTACCTGGCTTAAACACAGCGCATGCACACCTTGGAACGTGTAGTGATTGCGGTCATGGGTGCACACTCAACAACAAGCCTGTAGTTCCATTCATCTGTGTCTCTATCGCAGCTCCATTCGTTCCGTATTCCATTCATATACAAACAAATGAATTCATCTGGGTCCGGAGCCAGAGCAAGCCCGGCGAGCGAGCCAAGCTAGACTTGAAAAGAGCAGCTCGTTCTTCTTCACTGCTCTCTTACGACTGATAGTTGGCTGTTGCAGCATAAAATTCTGAGCGATTGATGAACAAACAACACCTTGCATGCCATGCACAAATCATTGGACTCTACACGAGCCTCCCTCTGCTTCCCTACTCCCGCCTGGTCACCTCGACATGTCCCCACTGGCATCCAGACGCTCATCATGACGACATGTTGTGATGGTTGATGGTTCGCCTTTACCCCTATGGTGCGAGTCCATGCCAGGTGAATGGGTATGTCATGTTGCAGTGTAGCATCGTACCACCGCCACTCCCGGCTTTCACGCAGCTGCTCTTTGACATAGGACTGTTATCTCTCGCTTTCTGGGCATTACAGTACTTGTTCGCAACGATGAACGAATCTCTCAGCCGCGGTCTCAGCGTCCTCGAAACCACTGACCTTCGCTTATCGAGCTGAATCTCGATTCGATCATGCGATGCATTCCGCTCGCTTGGAGTGGAATGACCGGAGCGATTAAGCGCAAATCAGGGCCGAGTGCGTCTTGTCGTTGATCGATACGACGCGTCAACAGTCGTGTAAAATCGATCGGTTCAGACGATTTCTTGGCTGCAAGACGTTGTTGCGAAAAGTGCGTGCATGAGAATGACATCTAGACGTCATATGCATCGGAATGGCTACATATATCCGGTCCGCATTCCACAACATCATGGGTTATCCAAACGTCAAGCCTCTTGTCTCTGGGCGTTGCCGGCTGTTATGCAGTTTGGTCTATCCATACTGCTGCATGTCAGTGATGTCACCTTGGCATGAGCGACATGTTCCTGCTGTAGGCACTTGTCCGACTTGGTTCGCAGACAAGTCGAGCTCCTGCTGTGGGTATCTGGCCATGACAAACATGCAATAAAGTGTATAAAGTGTACGAGTACAACCGCCAAGCTAGACAATCATACAACATCAATAACATAGAATATGCGTACCTCGAGAGCATGTCACACAAGTCACTCTCAGGGTAATACAACTGAAAGAAACGGTATTCCACTCTTATCAACAAGTGACCGGCATTTTCAGGACCATGGTCACCTTCATTCCCGCCCAAACCACTTGACCCTCTTGTTGAGCCGTTGAATCACCTAGACCGACCGACTTGATCACCGCCGGGTCGGTCCGCAACATCAAGTGTGTCCCAAACAGAATCCTCCCTTTGCAACTCCTTCGTTTCCTGGCAATAGCGAGAAACGTTTCTGGCGCTTTGGCACCCGTGTCTTGATCAATAGACACCATTTGACAACGGCGGCAAGGACCTAGAGGAATGAACGTGTGGGGTCCAATGTACAGCTGATGCAGTTGATCTTCCTCAAAGGCCTTGATGGGAGCTACGGGATGGGACGATTCGTTGCCGCTCGAGTCTATCAAAAAGTTTCCTCTAAAGGATGAAGCCTCTGCTTGGGGAGAGGGTGTGCAGTTTGGGCGGTCTTGGGCAATCCATTGAGAAACAGTATCGACACTCTGTTGGTTGAGTAGCAAAAAGGGGCTTTCGTTGGAGAGTAAAAGGGGAACCCGTTTGGTTTCAGAATTATCCAGCTTGGAGAACCTCGTTCCCGCGTCTTGTCTCACGAGCTCACATCCGAAACCGAAAAACCTGGACAGCAAAACGTTGATGGTATGATATTCTTTCGAGGTCCTTGACGGCGAGGTCCCGCAAGCACTATGGTGGCCATTGGGTTTGCATTCGCCATTCTCAAACAATGATACCTCTTCCGTCATTCCCTCGACATCCACAATCAAACATTGCCTTGACCTATCAATTCTCGGCTGAATCCTGGTCATGGCTGGGTATCTCTTTTGGGACAGTGGTTTACCGTTGCGGGTATCCACAATCATCCATTCTCGATCGAATTCAAGCCCATGAGGCGTGATCGGCCAGGGTTCACCATACGAGAGTTGTTGACCGTGGCAAGACTTTATGGGATAAAGGGTGACCCGTGCTAGATTGCATTTGACCGTCCGAGTTGGATAGTCGGCATGCACGTCTTGGTACTTGCCGGACTCTAGTCTATCTGTCGCGACATGATGACAAAAGAATTTTGCAATGAATTCCAAAAACTGTTGGACATCTTGATTCGTATTGTAGATTCCGAGGCTGACCCTCACGCTTGCTGTCACTTGTCCATCGGCACCCGCGACCTCTTCGCATGCTACTCCATTTTGGTGCTGTTTCATCATCATCTCTTCACCAGACTGCTCATCATTCTCAAGGACGTGATGGGAGACAAATCCAGCATTGCAGTGACGTCCAGATCGAAGATGAATGTTTTGTATACACGCCAGTCTGTCGACCTCGAGTGGCGAGATCGGCTGGCCATCGGGCTGGAGTACATTGAATGCAATCACTGGACCTTGGTCATTGGCTTCACTTGGGTCCCCGTGACGCCAGGCATGGGCTGTCTCACTCTTGGTGTATAGTTGCGTGACGCGTTGTCCGTTGGAATGGCTCAATCGTTCCAGTCCTACATACAGCTTTTGAGTCAGGGCCCGCAGGTATTCTCCTCGACAAGCAATATCTTTGCCAAACAATCGATCAAAAACACGAATGGCGTGAGGGATCGCCAAAATGGCTTGAAAGTTGATGGTTCCGTCTTCCAAAGATCCACAGACTCCTTGCTTGGGGACTTTCCAATGGCGTCTTGCAGTGACAGCTTCTAGTGTACCTCCTCCATGATAGACTTTGCCCGCTGTCAGAGCTGTAGCGGAACAACGTTTGACCAAAAGACCTCCTAAACCAGTGGGATACCCAAATATCTTGTACAAGCTGAACGCGATATAGTCGGGAGCTGTGTCGTATGGCAAGGCCGACAGGTCGAGGTACTGAGACGAAGAGAGGTAAGATGCCGCGTCTAGCAGGATATAGGACCCCGGATGCGAGTCGCGAAGCTTGCGCATCAGGTCAGGAGAGTAAAACCGTTGGCCAGTGGCATTGCATTGGGCTGGAAAAGCCACCAGATTGGGCTTGCTACTTGCAAGTGACCCGTCCGTCTTGAATCGAGCCCAGGGCATAGAGCAAACGGAGACACCGGCTTGGTGAGCGAGGTCACGAAGACCCAAGAGGCTCGTGTGACTTTCTTCCAAGTACATGAGCCCAATATCATTGCCTCGTGAAAAGAAGCATTCTCCAACAAGTTTCAGCGATGCTGTGGCACCGCACGTAAATACCAGGTCCCATTCATGCCCATGGTGTGAAGGTATTCGAAAGAGTGTGTCCATGATTTGACTGCGAATCTCGTCGATTCGCAAAGATGTGCGAAGGGAGGAGGGTGATTGCGAGTGAGGGTTGCTGTACACATTTTGGATCAAGTCTTGAGTTGCCTCTATGACGAGGGAGGATGGAAACGGTGGCGACCCCGCCGAATCGAGATAAAGGACATCTGGTTCGGATGAAAGTGGACAAATCACTGTCTGTGAGTCGCTGTTCGCTCTGGGCATGTCACAAGTCTGTGACTCACCCTGCAAGGTGCGATAGTCTGTATCCCTCGCCTTGTTGACGCGACACGCCATCATGGTCGACTCATCTTGGGCTATCGTGACAGGCGAGTCGACTGTAATCAACGTTGTCTCCTCCAGGACCTCGTCCATGCTGCTGATGCACGACGTGCCATCACTGTCACTGTCGGCGCCTACAAGACTGGAAGCCAGAGGTAACCTGGATAAGAGGCTGTAGATTACACTCATGTGATGGATGTGTGCAGCATGGATGCTTTGAGTACTGAGTTGACAAGCTGACAAGCTCTATTGATGATACGTAGGGATAATAGCGTGTGGCGATGTTGCAGTGGATGTGTCTGGTGGAATGCGAATAGTAGAGTACGTAGTGGATGGCTAGTCAGGTGAGATACTCGCAAGTGGATGCACCGTTATCGTCGGAAGCTCGGCTCAGCTATTTACCGCGAATTCCTTATCTTATCTCTCTTATCGCTCTCTTATCGCCCAGCAATCCCCCTGACTCGGAAGCAAATGGCCAAACGCGATCGCGCATATCCGACAATCACGGCCAGACTCACATTGCTACTGCTGTCAGTATCCATCCCAGGAGTCACGTCTGGTGGCTAGCTAGTCATAAGCAGCAGCGTCCATCAAGTCGGTACCCCGACTCGGAGATTCAATGTGGTGGTGAATCAACTCTAGCAAAGGCTCATGTGAGGCCACACTATCACTATGCCCAACGCTACCACCAATCTCGTAAACAACTTTCCCGTCCCGGCATCCTTTTGTTCGACAAGACTGGTCTTCTCTCTCAATTCGACCAGGATTCAGCTCGAGAATCCCGACCCCGAAGTAACACTTTTGGAGTTTATCAGGGCTCAAGGATTCACTGGAACAAAACTCGGTTGCAATGAGGGTGAGTTGGCACCATTTCGAGTGCAACAGTAACGACGGCGGCGATATTGATCAACGTGATGGTATCATGTGATGTGCTGGTACCTAGGTGGATGTGGTGCTTGTACGGTCGTTGTTGGCGAGCTCGAGACTAATGAGTCGTCAGACGAGGAGAGCTTCCGACCTCGCTACCGGTCGGTCAATGCCTGCCTTATGCCTCTCATTGGTATCCATGGTTGCCATGTCTTGACGATTGAGGGGATCGGCTCGTCGACAGACCCACATCCTCTCCAAGAACGTTTCGGCAAATCCGGATGGTTCCAATGCTCAGCATGTGCAAGTGGTATCATCATGGCTTTTTACGCTCAATTGAGAGCTGCAATTGAAAATGGAGGCAAGGGAATGACTGAAAGCGAGATCGAGCAAGGCTTTGACGGTAACCTCTGCAGATGTACTGGCTATCGGTGCTTACTCGACGTGGCGAAAACCTTTGCAATCGACCACAAACCGTTACCCAATATCAAGATCAATTCCGAGGTCAATGGAGTTCATGGTGAAGATGACAGTGTTGATCAGGATGCTCTTGCTACAAAGCACGATATCGTTCCGATCAAGGAGGCAACAGCCATTGGTGGTGGCAAAGGTTTGGCAACTGGTATTCTCAAAAAGGACCAGCAGCCTGGAGCACCGGTGCTCTGTGGCAAGGGAGCAGACTGTTGCAAGAACAAGTCGGATTCTGCATGTGGTCAATCGGATGGTGAACAGCCTCCCGCCAAGACCATTCCAGGTATACCCGTCTTTGAATTCAAGCCTTATGGAGCCGATGCGGAACCCATCTTCCCCCCTTGGCTAAAGAAACTCAGAGGGCTCAGAGAACAAGATTTGGTCCTCGTGCAACGTCATATCAACCCTCTCAACGACAAGGATGAGCCACTGGGAAGTGTGTGGATCAGACCAGGCACACTGGCAAGCTTGTTGCAAGTCATGAAGCTCTATCCAGGTGCCAAGATACGAAGTGGCAATACAGAGACAGGGATCGAGACTCGGTTCAAGGCCAGTCGCTTTGCAGTCTCAGTCTATGTCAGCAGTCACATCCGTGAACTGACCGATTTTCAAGTCAGCAAAAAGGGTATACGAATCGGTGCAGCCCTTCCGCTGTCGGAATTGGTCAAGGCTTGTACCCATGCCAAGTCGACTCCTGAGCATGGCAACAGGCCGGATCGAGTCATGCTTTTTGATTCCATCCTTGACAACCTCAAACATTTCGCCAGTAATCAAATCAGAAATGTGGCGTGCGTCGCAGGAAATATCACCACAGCCTCTCCCATTTCAGACCTCAATCCTATCTGGGTAGCAGTGGGAGCAGATCTCAATTACATTGATGTGGAATCGAAAGGCTCCACGGTGAATGCTGAGAAGAGCGTGAATATGAGGGACTTTTTCCTTGGTTACAGAAAGACTGCTCTACCTCGAGGCGCGGTGGTCACGGCTCTTTTTGTCCCGTTCCCGGATTCCTCAGTCGAACCAAAGGCGGTTCGATCTTTCACGAAAGCATACAAGCAAAGCAAGCGTAAAGACGATGATATTGCCATTGTCACATGCTGTCTCCGATTAAAAGTGGAAGACGAGACCAAGGTCATCAAAGAAGCTGTGCTCGCGTATGGTGGCATGGCTCCCACGACTACCGAGAGCAAAACGACGCAATCCCATCTCATTGGCAAACGTCTCGGAGATGATCAAGTGCTGTATGAAGCTTTGCAAGCGCTATCGGAGCAGGACTATGCGTTGCCATTCGGCGTGCCTGGTGGCATGGCTGCCTATCGCAAAAGCCTCGCCGTCGGTTTCTTTGCCAAATTCTGGGCGGAATGCAGTATTCAGATGGGTATAGACCTGTCAGGTTCCAAGCTCAGCAACATACACGAGCTCATCGACACTCAAATCCATCGAGGTCTTTGTGTCGGCAGCCAGGATCTCGAAGATGTCTCACTTGCGCAAAAGGCAGGGCAAGGTATACCCCATCTAGCTCATCTCAAGCATGTGACGGGTGAAGCACAATATTGTGATGATTTACCCAAGCAGCACAACGAGCTCATTGGAGCTCTCGTCTTTTCGCAAAAACCGCATGCTAAGCTCAAGAGCATAGACGCAGAAGCGGCATTGGAGATGGACGGAGTGCACGATTTCGTCACAATCAAAGACTTGCCCGGGTCCAACATTTGGAACCCCCCTGCCATGGACGAAGTGCTCTTTGCTGAAGACACAGTGTTTACGTGCGGACAAGTCATTGGCGTCGTCTTGGCCGAGACGAAAAATCAAGCTCAAAACGCGGCCAAGGCTATCAAAATCGAATACGAGGAGCTGCCCTACATCTTGACTATAGATGAGGCCATCGCCGCCAATAGCTTTTTCAAGCCAGAACCCAAACTTGAGAGAGGTGATATCAGTCTCATTGACAAGGCCGACCACGTGATCGAGGGGTGGTGGAGAATGGGAGGTCAAGAGCAATTTTACATTGAGACGCAAGCGACCGTAGCTATTCCTCATCCCGAAGACGAATACGAGATTTGGAGTTCAACGCAGAACCCTTCTGAAACGCAGGTGTTTGTGGCTTCAGCGCTCGGAATTCCTCAGAACCGCGTGACAGTCCGTGTCAAACGTCTCGGAGGTGGTTTCGGCGGAAAAGAGACGAGGTCGATTTGTCTCTCTGCTCAATTGGCAGTCGCTGCCAAAAAGGTCAGGAGGCCGGTCAGGTGTATGCTCGACCGGGACGAAGACATGATCTCGAGCGGACAACGACATCCGTTTGCTGCAAAGTACAAGCTCGGGTTCAATAATGATGGCAAGATTGTTGGGATGGACTCGTTCATATACAACAATGGAGGGTGGAGTCAAGACTTGAGTCAGGCTGTTCTCGAACGAGCCATGACGCATTCGGACAATTGTTACATGATTCCCAACTTGAGGGTCCAAGGCAGAATTTGCAAAACCAACACCATGTCAAACAGTGCGTTCCGAGGATTCGGAGGTCCACAGGTCAGTTTATAAAGATCATTCGATATGTTGCTTGCTGTTGATCGGGAAACATTACAGGGTATGATGCTCAATGAATGCGTCATTACACGCATGGCCGAAGAGCTCGGATGTCCACCCGAAAGAATCAGGGAAATCAACATGTACCAGGAAGGAGACAAGACTCACTTTGGTCAAGAAATTGTAGATTGGAATGTACCTACCTTGTGGAAACAGCTTCGGGTCAAGTCAGCTTTCGACGAGCGCAAAGAGCAGATCGAAGCGTTCAATCAAGAGCATAAATGGAAGAAACGGGGGATTTCCATCATCCCCACAAAGTTTGGTATCAGTTTTACCGCTCTCTTTTTGAATCAAGGGCATGCTCTCGTGAACATTTATCAACACGATGGTTCCATTGGATTGTGGCATGGAGGAGTGGAGATGTGAGTGCTACTGACGAAAAGTTGAACAAGCTTGGCTTCCCACTGAAGCTGCCGCTCGCATGATTGTCACAGGGGACAAGGGCTGCACACCAAGATGGCTCAGATCTGCGCTACAGAGCTTGATTGCCCCATCGAGAAGATTCACATCATGGAGACCAACACAATGACCGTCATCAACACATCAGCAACGGCTGCTAGTGCGGGGTCCGATATCAATGGTATGGCCATCAAGGACGCTTGTGAACAACTCAACGCGAGGCTTGCCCCTTATCGCAAGAAAATGCCAAATGCTACCTGGCAAGAATGGGCTCATGCAGCCTTTTTCGATCGGGTCAACCTCCAAGCGCATGGACATTATTCTACACCCGAAATTGGGTATTCGTGGGTGACTGGGGAGGGCAAACCGTTCTTTTACTTTACCCAAGGCGTCGCGGTCTCCGAGGTCGAGGTTGACATTCTGACAGGCGATCACATGATTGTGAGGAGTGATATTCATATGGATATAGGAAGGAGTATCAACCCTGGTGTCGATGTCGGTCAGGTCGAAGGAGGGTTCACCCAAGGTAAAGGAAATGAAGAATAAGGTGCCGGACGTACAAGCAAGTGGGCTGATCCAGTGGAAATGTTTCGCAGGCTATGGTTTGTTCACGATGGAGGAGAGCTTGTGGCTGAACAATGGTCAACTTGCGACTCGCGGACCTGGTGCGTATCGTTACTGTCACGGACATCACTTGCCCTTCTCACTTCTTTCCTCTCTGCCTGAAACTCTGTTTTTCTAGGAGCATACAAGATTCCAGCAGCACTTGATACGCCCCGCGAATTCAACGTATCATTTTTGAAAGCCAAGGATAACAAGACTTCGCACTTGAAAACCATCCAAGGGTCCAAGGGGATCGGTGCGCTTCTTGACTCATTGGTCATTGCGGCGAACGTTGCTGACCCCCTGATTGACTCTCTCATCTAGGTGAACCTCCTCTATTCCTCGGAAGCTCTGTATTCTTTGCCATCAAGCACGCTCTTTCTTCGGCCCGTGCTGATAACGGAATCACCGGGGATTGGACGTTGGACTCTCCTGCTACATGTGAGCGAATTCGGGTTGCTGCAGGGGATCCGTTGTTTTCAATGGCCAGCAAAGGGACAGAGAGAAAGGACGGCGAAAAGGCCTTTTTTGTGAATCTGTCAACTTGAGTTCTATTCGAACGATCAAGGGTTGTTGCCACATTGTATCACTGCTGTAATATCGGAGTTGTATTTGAAGGCGGTCTGTGAAAGTTTTGAGCATCCTGTACACTCGGGAAGAAGTTGTAGAGCACTGAAAGCAATGACAGTTATATGCAATTGTATCTGGTATTCATGATCAACTCGGTCTCGTGTCCAACGAGGTTGACCTCAACTACAAATGACCTACAGACAGTTCAGTGCCAGATACTACAAGAACAGTACAATACAGTATGATGAAACACACAAATGAACATACATACAAGACACCTCAACGAGCACAACCTTCATGAATGGTCAAAGCCTCGAATCAATCCAAGGACACGAGATGAATGAGCGAACGACTGCAAGCTCTCCTTCCTCTCGCATCTTTACCTCCAGTCGGGCTGCAAATATCATGACCAACGTTTCCTTTGATCACTTGCCAGTCAACTCGTCCACTTTCACTTGTAATCTCCTCAGCCAGGGCCCTTTGACCCTCAGCCCAAGACTTTTCCTTTTCCATCTGTGCCCGACTGCTGAGGATAATCGCGGGGACATCAGATGGATACTTTGGCGGTTGAGCTTTGAGAAGGTCCGAGTAGGATTGAGAATCGTGGGTATGAGCTTCATAAGTCTCCGCCAGGACGGCTTGGAGCATCTTTTCGGACAAGTTGATGGATGCAGGGTGAGGCCGTTTGGAAGCGAGGATACGGGAGATCGAGGGGTCGTATTGACTGAATAAGGAGTAGAAGCGGTGGAGGCCTAGGGGAGAGACGAGTGAGGGAAGGAGGTGATGCCAGAATCGATGGAGTCGAAGAACGAGTGGGTTCCATGCGGGTGGGAAGCGGAACCATGTCTGAGCAGTCTGAACGTCGAGGTGCAGGATAGAGTGCACGTGTTTCTTGTGTCGCGATGCAAACACCCGAGTGATCATTCTTTGGGCAAGCAGATAGAATGAGCAGTTGGTTAGTGGAGGTCGGAGCGCAGCGGAGATCGTGAAGAAAAAGATGCTCACCCTCCGTAACCATCGCCGACCAGCACATATGGCCCCTTTTCTCCTGCCTTTTCCAATGCCTGTTGCAATGCGTCTGCCACCATACCCAGTTGCACGGGTCCAGAGTCTGAGAATCCGTACCCGGGCCTGTCCCACACACAAACCCTACCAACTTTTCTTGCCTGTTGCAAGCTCAATATCCAGCTGCCAGGGTAAGGTGAGACTTGATTGACATCGGTTCCATTGTTGGGAGGCGTAGGTTGAGGGAAAGGATTGTAAGGGTTTTTGACCCGAGCTGGTTTCACATGGGACAGAGAGCCCGGAACGCCTGAAGGCGCTTCGTAAATGATGGTGGGAAAGTCTGTACCATTTTTGCGTGGAGACTTGTGGTCAGAGGGAAAGTTGAGCAAGTCGAGTTCTGTTTGATATCCAGACAACGTCGGCTGGGAATCGTTGGCATGTTTGGGTGCATCGGTACACAACAAGTGTACCGAAAATGGCCAGGGATAACCCTCAGGCTGTACTGAAATGAGCTTGCTTTCTTCTTTGAGCTTTGGAGTCGTATTATCATAAGCTTGCAGGCAGAGGTTGGCGATTAAAAACTGTTGGGACCTTGCATCAGCTTTCCGAGGGATGGACCTCTTGTCGACCATGACTCACTATAGCGACGGTGACACCGGCCAAGCTGCCAATGAAACCCAATACTGTGTTGAAGGTATTGACAAAGCTCCTCCACCAGCTTCTGCTCTCCATCCCAACCAGAACCTGTGCGATTTCCTCCTCCCGTTCTCGTCGAGCAGATCGTCTCTCGGCTGCGTTGGTCCGGCCCCTCCCCGAGAACCCTTCCTCTGCATGTCTCTCGGCCAATATCTGCATCAATCGCTTGCCCTCTTTATCTCTTGCCTTGTGAACATAGTAGAAAGCGACCAAGGCCAAGACATAGGTCAAAGCGGTCACACCAAGAGGAAGCCACATTAATGGGTAATGCGCTCTTCTCAAGGGAGGCGAAATAACGGTCATCAGGAAAAGTACGCCCAGGATGAGAAGAGAGAGCATGTTGAGCAAAAACATGAGGTATACGGGGGAAGCGAAAAAGTAGAGTGTTTGGAATCCAGTCCATGCACCCAGGGCCGCTACCCAGATCTCGAGCATCCCAGAGCCCCGGTAGGGTAAGAGAATGGAAGCGAAGCCGTATGCGACATTGAACGTCAAGACGAGGAACATGGCGAGTGACAAGAAGGTGGTGAAAAGGATAGCCAGGAAGATAGTTCTCATCCACACAGACGTCAAGATGCGCTTCACACATTCAATGTAGAAACCAAGTCAGTCTTTCCATATATTGTTGAAAACAAGACTGGAAATGTCCGCACCCTTCGCGTCCTCTGTACGTCGACCGCGTCCTGATGGACTGTCTGAGTCGTCCCATGACCTGTACTGTGGTTCACATCTTTTGCTCGCCTCGTTCTAGCTTGTGATGGGGACTCGGACGGCAAGAGGGAGGTGGTTTCCGTCGCCTCGGGAGCATCTGGCTCTTGGGAATGAATGGAGGCGGGAGGCGAAGGGGTGAGAGATCGAGCCGCGGGCATGATGGTCAAGTGTTGACCGTAAGCAGCGTGAGTGACCTTTGATTGCGCTGTTTGTCAAAGTTGAAGCTGATGGACCTGCTGTGAGATTATGGTCGGTAGGGTGGTGTCTACCTCGGTGAACTCGACTTCACCTGAGTTTCGGTCATTTCCGTTTGATCCCAAACTCCCAATGACGTCACTCACACCTTTCCTCATTTCCTCATCCTCATTTCCTTTAAATCCTATATAACCAAGAGGGTACCGGGAATACGGTGCTGGGCAGCTTCTCGAGGGCCACATTCCATTTGAAACAGGTGGTACAAGCTCCATAGGTATCATAAATCAGTATTATACAGCATATTATGTTAATATCATTTCGTGATTTCAGACCCGACTACCCACCCAGGCACCCACTGTCGGACAGCGCACTTTACGAATGACTTGCTTGAGTCTATCAGTCTGCCCCATCGTCATAATCGTACACATCATCACCCCTCGGGACCACGATCGGAACTCTCCGACTGGTGACTTCTCCTCCTGATATCCTTCTCATTCCAGTCCCCGTACCTTGATACGAAAACGAGCCTCTTGTACCAGTTCCAGAATTCCTTCTTCCCATACCGCTCATGTGCGAGACGGGAGGGACCTCATGACCGTGCATATCTAGCACTCTCACACCGAGACCTGGACCAGCGTTGGCCATCTTAGATGCAAACTTGCGTAAAACACCATTGACACCAGCATTGAGCGCCGCTGGACCTAGATCGGGACGGAGCCATGTAAACTCTTCAAACGTGATTGACTCCAGGTCGGGTAAACTGCTAAACGATGGCAAGTGGGTGGTAGGTCGCGGAGAGATGGAAAGCGCTGAGAGAGTAGGTGGTGAAAAGGAATGACTACCAAGTAGCTGCCCATGATCACGATGACTTGCGACACACGAGTGAATGTTCCGTAAGAGTCGTTCGACATGTCCACCCAGCGGTACATCTCTTGAGTTTGCATTCGTTGACCATTTAGTCAGAGTCAAGTGCTTGAGTGGGTGAGCATGGACGGGGACGTGGTCTTCTTCATCTGCAGCAAACGTTTCGGGTGGAGGCAAGCAGCTACGGTCAAGATACTTCAATGTTTTGAGATTGGGGCAAAGCGAGAGAATCCCCGAGCAAGGTGTCACTCGTACGGGAGGCCAGTCAATGGAGGGGTAGATGGAGAGAGCGATCAATTGGTGTCCATGAGCTTTCATCAATGGATGCGTCAGATCGTTGGCGAGACCATAGTAAGTATTGAGATGAAACTCCCTGAGGGCAGGGATTTTGGCCTTGATGAGGGCATACATCAACAGTCCATTCTTGAGAGAAGAGATCCTCAGTGTCTCCAACTTGTCCAATCGTAGATCGGTTGATACCAGAGGATTGATCATGGCAGGGTCGATACCCTCGTCCTGAGCGCCTAATCCATATATTTTGAGATCCTTGAGTTCCCTCATTTTGGCCAAAAGCTGCACTAGAGGGTCTAGACCTTGCGCATTGATGCGATGAGTGACTTCAAGTCCATGCACAACCCTTAGTGATCTAACACACGGACTGTCTTGCAGTGCTTCCAACACACTCCTGGGTAATGTTCCGAACCCTTCGGGTAGATAAAGCTCCTTGAGGTTTGGCAAGGCCGAGAAAATCACACATAGACATGAATAAAACACGAGTCGTGCCTGGGCTCGTTCAATCTCCTCATGTCTTTTGAATACGTTCCGCAAGTCCAGAATATTAATGTAGCGGCCTGGCACCGAGTATGGTGTACTTTTGAGAGAGTCCCACCGGGATTCACCCAGCTTGATGCATTCTGTGAGTTGTCGAAACGATTCGACGTCGTCAAGGACTGGGCAAAAGAATAAAACTCGAGAGACCATGGGCTGTGATGCGCATGTACAGTATGTAGGATGTCACAATCAGCCTGGGTCTGAGTGTAACAACCTTCGAGTGAACCTACCTTGGTCGTTTTACTCAGAGGAAGCAGGTGCATTAGAGCCGCCTGACCACTCCTTGCCACTGATCTCTCGTTCAGAGGTGACCCAACACCATGCTTCTTGCTCGCTGTCGCCTTGGAATGGTCCACAACCTTTCGTCGTCCACCAGCTCCAAAATCCGATTCATAGTCTTGCACAAAGCTCTCAAAAATCCTATCCATGACTTGCTCGGACAAGACAAACTCCTGGTCCAAAGCTGGAGTCTGGAACCCGCCTCGTGCGCCCTTGGCAAGAGCTTGACGGAGTGCATGATTGGAATTGATGGTGACGATCGGAGTGGACCTGCTGCTGGGTACAGATCCACGCCGGGGTCCGGTGGATGCGGACGAGGGCGATGATATGGGAGCAGATAGCGGACTCATGAGGTTGTGTTACATTGAAATGAACATGTTAATGCGTCGACTAGGCGGTTTCGTGGTTTATACATGAGTGTCGAGTATGTCGAGTACTAATTCGGCGTTTGTGAAAGACCATCGTCATGACGAATGAAGTATTCCGATCGTATGAGTCGTCATCCATCCAGTCCCTCGATCTCATTGACTGGCACGATAGACGGTATCTACACCTCATGTACAAGCAATTGGAACACCACAGCATAGGCAAGGCATGTATCAAGATATGGAGTCGCATCTACAGACCATATAGAAAGATGTACGAATGGACCAACGACATTACGCAGTACAACAAGCTCAATCTAAATCGTCCATGATTCATACCCCGTCTCTCACCGGCCATCGTCGACTTGTAGAGCAAGGGAGCGTGAATGTCAGATTCTCTTGGAGAATCAACTTGTCAACAAGGAAAGATTGTGTCACACATCATGTGTTGAGGGTAGCCGGAACAGCAGCAGGGGCAACAGCTTGCTTCTCACGCTTGAAGCCCTTCTTCTCAAAGCATCCAAACACCAAATCATAATCTTCGAATTCGTACCCGATCCTGTCTTTTCGGACATAATCGTCCCCGAGCAAGTGCTTTGAGAACGCCGTCCAGGCACGTCGAGTCGCTTCGTTTTCGTGCATGGGTTCCAGGATGCCTGAATCGGCCATGATGCCGGAGTCAGCCATGGAAGACGTTTCGCTTGGGATCAAGTTGCTTGTACCGCCACCGCCAGCAGCATTGTTCAACAATGCATTCTCGGCTTCAGAAGACAGAAAGAGAGTAATGCTGAGTCGACCGGGCTCAAAGATATCGACGACGCGCCGGATAAGAGTTTTAACGTCGGGTCGTGAAGATCGTTTGCCGTTGGGCAAGAGACCTTGGTTTTTGAGGGGTAGCGGTACATTGCATTCAAAGCTTGCAAAACTCCAACCTTCTTCTGGAGTGACATGAATAGTCCAGTATCCTCCACCTTCACGCTCGTCTGCTGCGGATGAAGAGGAGGCCTGTGTGGATGAGGAATAGTGGCCACTTCCTCCTCCAATGATTCCGTTGGCGCTGTAGCCGCAGGGTTCGAAACCAAATGAGTCAATGATAGATTCATCCTCGTCAAAAAGCTTGTCGATACCGAGATGATGAGTCAAAGCCGAGCCAAGCTGGTGTCCCGAACGAGTGGGTGGGGATGAGGAAGAAGAAGAAGAAGGTTGTGATGAAGGTGCTTGGGTGTCAAAGATCTCAGGAGGGTGGAAGAATGGTGCGCGAGCGTCAGCAGACAAGTGGGTCATGAGGATTTCCAGCGTTTGGTCTTGGTGATCGGAGATGGGGCGCCGTACGTTGATCTCGACGGTCTTGTTCTTGTCTGCATGTGAATCACGCCGTGTAGATGAAGACTTTTTCGACTCTTGCTTGATTTGTTTCAAAAAGGCTGGGGAGGGGTTCAAGAGATAGAGTAGCCAGTGATCACCGTTCATAGGCCCCACGGTGTATGCATTTCCTTGTTGTTCTATGCGAACACGATACTGAATGAGTAAAGAGTCACGTTGCGATGATACCGGTAGCATAAACTCACCAAAGGCAGAATCAAGAAAGTCGACCTCTTCCTTCCAACCTCGATGGGGACCGACTTGACGCTCAGGGAAAAAGAAAGACTTGCGAGAGTAGAAGCACCGATAGACTTGGTCGAAACCGCAGTACTCTCTAGCAATCTCCATGATCTTGGAAAGCCCGAGCAAATTGATTGTAGTCCCGCACGTCTTGAGAATGATGAGGTGATCAGCGACAAAGAGAGATGACTCGCTCAAAAGATACGCATCGAGTTCTTGTCCCTCGATGACGCTCAAGACCTGACATTGAACGACCTTGAGCATCTCTTCCCACACCGGTCTCGGGACTGATCTCAGACCTCTCCATTCTTGCTCGCCGTCTTGTCCTACAACGTTACGCTTCGGTCTGTATTCCAAACCTTTTCCAAGCGTTCTGGTTGGTTGCGGTAGTTGAGAAGGCGAAGGAGCGAACCAGATTTCGAGGAGCTTTTCGGGTCCTTCAAATGGACCTGGAGAAGAGTCCGCAAGCACCTCCGATGTCGTCCCGGGAGCATCAACAGGGGGTTGGTGTTGAGCTTCGAAAGGTGATAATTCCGTCATGTCAAATTGACTTTTTTTCTTCTGTGTTCAAAAGCGGACGATCTACACAACCCGTGCCGTGACTCCTTTTTCCGACCCAGAAAATTACGAGGTCCAGATTCTTTCTACGATGTTGGTATCGATGTGCCAAACGAATGTGGCTGAAAGAGTGAAGACTGCGATGTGGACCGTGTGAACCTCCCTCAAAAGTCGTCACAAGTGTCGTGTGAGGAAAGGAAATTCAGAAATAAGGTCCCGCCCGCACGCTGCGTTACCGAAAAATCCTGACGCCGCCTGCTGGTATTACACGCGGGGGCCATTTATAATGAACCCATTCTAAACCATTAACAAAGGTGTTTAGAATTGTGCTTACACTCAGGTTCTACGAGACATTTCGCAGCTTTGTATCGTTTCTGAGCAGATCTAAAGTTTTTCGACGAAATGATGTCAATCTCATATGATTCGGGGGCAGTTTGGTGCAAGTTGAATCTATTGACCTGTCAGTTGCGACAACAATATTCATGTTCACCAAACGTGACAGACCCACCCCACCTTGACTCTGTGGAAACCTCTGAAAGTCAATGGTGAATGACCTTCTCAAACACGAAAGGTTTTATCATTTTTTCGTAGCCCGGGAAAGATGAACTCAAGAGAAGCAATATTGAAACGTTGTGGGTTTCGTGAAGCAATCTCACAGCGCTCACACCAAACATTTGGTGTTGCATGCATTATTGATCGTGTTCAAACGATACTGTACAAACGTACAAAATGATACAAACACTCCATCTATCACGCACGCGTGGAACTCAAATTCAATTAAAAGGCATTTGTAATCCATTCAGAAAGCAATTGTAATCCGATTAAGAAATTCATTTGAACTCGCCTGGGTTCATCGATACACCATACAACAGCAGTTTGTAGGTGCCTGTCACCAGAAGAGGCAGTCTGCTTGAACCGCACGGCGGTCACATACCACTCCACCATGTCTACAGCGACCCCGTTTACCTCAGCTCAGATCACAGACGCCGTCGCACAGTTGCTTCGTGAGCAAGAGGAACGACAACGAACCGTGTTGGACACTCGTCAGGATGACCTCACAGACTTGTATCTTATGGTCCGAACTCTGATCCGAGGTCAGGGGTTCGCTCAGATGGAGGATTTGAGAGACCGTCATGATCCGTCGACATCACTGGAAACCGTCAAGTCGAGACTCGACGAGCTGGACCGAGAGGGATTGGAGACATTTCTCTTGGAATACGCACTGGGCGAGCGGTTAGTCATGACGCCGTCTTATCGCTTTCTTTCCATGAAGACTAATATAGAGTACTTGCAATAGATCTGCTGACGAGGAGACTAGGCACATCAAGTTGCCTGAGTTGTCACATTTGGACTTGCAATCGCTTTATCCTGAACCGGCTCCGCCCCGAGAGCCGACACCTCCACCGGCCCCTGTAGCAACAGTCGAGCAAAGCGATTCAGCAGTGGCTGCTCAAGTCGACGATGCTTTACACGCTGGTTCCTCAATTGGAACGACAGAAGATGGCACAACGAAAGAACCAGCTGGAGATGACACTGATCGTATGCAGATAGATGAACCGGAGCCAGCGATCGCATCAGCGCCTTTGGAATCCAAAGTCGAAATTCCCGACTTTGCTGTTCCACCATCCTACTCGTCGCCAAAAGTTTACACTCCTCGAGCTGTCAAGATGAGCATGATTGAACGGGATCCCATACCTGAAGATCTGGCCGCGACAAGGGGTGCAGACGAATCGTATCGCCCTCGCGATAAACCTTGGGTTGGGGATGCGCGAAACCTCGCAGTGTTTCAACCTGCATACCACCCATTGCTGTTCCCCCCAGCTGGTACAGGGACGCACTTTATCCATGATCCAGACTTGCTCGCAGATGGCAGCGGCACCCAGGAAGAAACTTCCGACCTTTCACCGTTCGGTGTCCCTCTATCTGACGCTGCACCCACCATACCAACCAATGAACAGACTGCCGAGCTTAGACGACAAAGTCTTCGAGACCTGGTTCCACTAGAGAGTGCTTATGCAACAAGCTTGCACCCCTTGCCCGCTGGGCTAGTCAACACACTTGGCAAAAGGGGTCATCGACATCATCATCACCATCGACGAGACCGAAGGCGTTCGAGTGCGGGCGAGGAAGCAGGTGGCACGACCAGCACATCATCTGCCACGCAACAAAAAGCCAAACTCGCATCCAGTGTCATGATTCCTGGATCGGGGGCATTTGCGCTGCCACCAGCCTATGCAGGTCGTCGACGTCTAGGTGCGCTCAGCCCTGATCAAGTCCAAGCTCAAAATGAGGAGCTCAGTCAAC
This sequence comes from Filobasidium uniguttulatum, assembly GCA_039545395.1. Classification (NCBI taxonomy): domain Eukaryota; kingdom Fungi; phylum Basidiomycota; class Tremellomycetes; order Filobasidiales; family Filobasidiaceae; genus Filobasidium; species Filobasidium uniguttulatum. Next base: position 262,874 of record BCJK01000013.1, on the reverse strand, counting down.
AACGCGCTGAGCAAAGAGCCGAACGCGGCGAGTTGGACTTGGTTGAGCTTGGCGTTGGGTTCTCGGTCAATCCTGTGGCCACCATGGTCCAACGAAACAACAAGTGTATGCTGTCGCGTGATTGGAAAACCGTCTGGAGGGAAATCCAATTCACCCGTGCTCTCGAGCGTGTCGACCAACTCAAGGATCAAGGCGCTTGGAGTTTTAGACAACTCAAAAAGTCGCGAGGCCCGCCCATGTCTGGCAAATCTCATTGGGACTGGTTGTTGGATGAGATGCGATGGATGCAAGCTGATTTCAAAGAAGAGCGTCGATGGAAAACAGTTGTTGCTCAGGAGATGGCTTTGCTGGTCAAACACTGGTGGAAAGCGAGTGCAGAAGACCGTGCTAAGATGATGGTTGGCGGGCGCAAGTGGGGCTACAAATGGCATCAGCATCACCAAGACGGCGAAACGGATGCTCAAGCTCTCGCCGCTCAGGAACAACATCGGGCGACACGCACAGCTGCCGATGATGCGGACGAGGCTGAGGCCGAGGCTGTCCTGACAAGTCTACAAGAACGTGATCGGGACGTTGAATTGGCAGAAGATCACATTGCGACCGAGTCCAACGACATGCAAGTCGATGCTTCGGTCCAACAGCCATTACGACACAAGCCAACTCCCGAAGAGGAAGATGCTGAGGGTGAAGAAGATGGAGAAGGCGAAGCGGACGAGGACCAAGTCATGGATCACGCGACCAACGATGATGAGGATGCGGCAGGCGAAGATGATGATGAAATGGGTCAGGGTTTAGAGATTGGCAATGGCGACATTGAGCAGGCCGCTGCCGCTACGGCATCAGAAGGATCTGTCAACGCAGTCATGGAGACTGAAGAAACGACACTAGACAAGGCATCCGGTCGCACGTCAACACATACGGACAAGCGTGTTTTGGATTCGACGCATGGCACACAGCACGAGACACTTGTGGGAGCAGCCTCCGGGGACAAACCACCAGCACTCGACGGGGACCGGTCAGAGTTTATAGCAGCAGCGCCTGCGATTCGTAAACCCATCCTCGACTCAGATGCAGCTTCTGTCATGGTCGATATCAAGAGCGTTCTTGCACCCCAGGCCGAAGCTAAGCACGTCCACATTCCCGAAGATGTCGGACTGGCAGACTTGTTCCCCGACCTCAGTGTCTATACGGCGCCTGCCGTTAAAGAAGACAAGGTGGAGAAACGAGTGGACGAGAGCGCGGGACGATTGACGCATACGACCAGGCTTATGGACATTCGTCCTGTCATTGTAAGTGCGATCAAGCCATCAATGACGAGACGACCGGACGGAAAGTGGGAAGACTTGTGGCAGGGCTTTCTTCATGAGCCAGAGGATGATTTGGAAGAGTTCAAGTTTGATCCGTCGGCGTATCCAGCTCGTGAGTTCTCTTGGCGGCATCGTGTTGATACGGCAATCTGAATGCATGTCATCTTTTGTAGCCATCTTTGAAGGGAAAAAGGCCAGACCAATCATGGACGTGTTCCCGAATCGCGCACCAGAGCAGCCTCGAAATGCTGCGATCCGTTCGGCCACGGTCATGTGGGATGATCAAGACGACGACATGCTCATACGGCTGATCCGCGACTACGCTTGGAACTGGCGATTGATTGCTGACTTGTTCAACTCGGCACGATTTGCCATCTCAACCGACAGACGGAGCGCTTGGGACTGTTACCATCGGTGGGACCAGAAATGGGGACCTGCATCGAAAGCGGCAGCGGCAGCAGCCAATGCGGCAGCAGGACCTAGTGGGACGAATGGGGCAGCCGTCTTGACACCCGCCCAACAGGAGCTTCAACGTGCTCGTGATCAGGCTCAAGCGATGGCCATGGCAAACCATCAGAGCAATGTCGCTGCTGCAGCTGCAGCTGCGTCGTCGGCGGCTGGGCCTACCGGGGCGAATGCTCCCTCGGCCACGACATCTGGGCCGGCCACAGCTGCAGCTACCACCACGGTTCAACCATCTGCAGTTCCAGCCTCTGTTGCTGGCGAAGAAGCTGCCGCAGAACCGGGCAATGTAGCGTCTCCAGGCGCTCAACGGCGTGAAGCCAAACTGCAACGTGAAGCGCGGTACCAGGGGTCCAAGAAGAAGGTCCGCAACAATACGATGCGAGATGCGATTCGGCGGTCTCAAAAACGACGTGATATCAATCGTCGCAATAACATCCGGGATACAGTCGATGGGCAGCAAGTGGTGACCATTCACGAAAGTCACACTGGCTTTTTGGCGCAGCGTGGGACGGCGGTACCATCACCTCGCGACTTGGCTCATCTGCAGCACGAGCGTGCCATTGCAGAGCAGGAAAAGCTGCGAGCAATGCGGTTGGCCGAGTTGAGGCAGCAGCAAATGGCTCAGCAGCAGCGACTTCATCAAGCCCAGTTGCAACAACAGCAACAGCAACAGCAACAGCAACAACAAGCGCAACAACAACAACAACAGCAGCAGCAGCAACAACAGCAGCAGCAGCAGCAACAACAACAACAGCCAGCCTTCGCCCGCGCTTCAGCAACGCCACAGTCTCAGAATGCGACTATACAAGGGGTTCCCGGCCGGCCGCCTCCGCCACCAGGCACCATGGTGAACCCAGCGATCCAAGCTGCTGCTCAGCAACAGTTGCTACCTGGTCAAGGCAGTCCGGCCAGTCAACACCAAGGAGTGCATACGGCCAATACGGCTCTTCCCTCGGTTCAAGGACAACCTCGAGGACCGATCGCGGCCCCCAATATAATTACACTGGCAAATGGGACCCGGATCACTATGCCAGCTCAAGGGTCCCCCAACTTGCGACAAGTACAACAACACATTGCGCAACAGCAGCAGCAACAACAGCAACGTGCGGCCAATGGAGGATCAGCTTCTCCGGCTAACACGCATCCTGTGCAAGGGCAACCTGCGAGTGGTGGTGGCGGGGCCCAATCCTCTCCGCACCCGGCGCCTCCCAATGTAATCACCTTGGCTAATGGAACTCGGCTTGCTGTCCCAGCCGGAGGATCACCCAACTTGCGTCAAGTCCAGCAACAATTAGCTCAGCAACGTGCAGCAAGTAACGGGGCTGGTGGGTCGGCGTCCCCTGCCAATCACAACACTCACCCTGTTCAAGGTCAACCAAACCCCGCTCAAGGATCCCCGTTACTCAATAATCCGAATGGAATCGTACGTACGGCTTCAAGGGCTGGTCAGGCGGGAGGCGGAGGGGGTACGCCCGGGACGAACTCTCGTGGTACACCGGGGCCCAATAATGGCGGGCGGCCTGGTAATGGAGGCAACATTCCCGGGACGAGCCAAGCGTTCATCACTGCTCTGCTACAAAAAGCTGGCATGTCAAGCTTGTCCAACATTCCGATTGTGCCCAAGCCAGATGGAGGGCAATGGAATCAGAGTGAGATTATTCAACAGCAGGTCGCGTACTTGCACGTAAGTCGAGGGCAGGTGATGCCAGGCTTCTCACACAGACACACAATTCTGATCGTTATCCAATACAACAGAGGCTCGCGACGACGCATAACATGCAAGCACAGGGAGCCAGTGCAGCAGCGGCAAGGCCGGCCACGCCGATCTCCAATGCCGGGAATGGGACAGGAACAACGGGTGGCAATGGTGGTGGCGGAAACAGTAGTAGTGGAACCAACACGCCTGGGCAAGTTGCTCATGGGGGTGTTGCGAGGCAAGCCCGGCCGTCTTAGTAAAAGGTGTATCAGTTGTTATGTACCCATGATCGACAAGTCATTCATGACACAATGATCGTACTGGACAAAGATCCGCTTGATGAAAGGAACGAGACCTCGCTCGCAGACGACCTCATGTACTACTGTATACTGTATACTGTACGTACTAGTGTGTATGTGCGGCTTGCGTCATTTGCCGATTTGACCACAGTTGACCACTTTTTACCTCGAAATGACTCTGCACACATCGACACAATTCATCTGACAATCACTCCATTCAACACAGGCCTTCCTTTGATCACCCCTTGAGTAACAGGACAAAGGACACCCGTCTAGACACAATCTCGAACACACGTACATAACCGAAACGACCATGGCAGCCACGACCATGGCAACATCGTATGAACCGATCCGTTCATTTCCAGGAGCATTGTCTTACAACGACGAGGACACTACGGACCACGAATACGATTACCGACCGAGTGCCGACTACGATTTGGACTCTCTTCTTGACGACGACCATCACAGGGACGGATACACGGATTACTCTGGGTACATGGCGTCCATTCGTGTCTTGGCTCTTGGGCCTAACGTGTCGAAACCTCACCATCGGCAAGTCGAATCATGGACCCGTCGAGGCCCTAATGGTCATACCAGGACAACCACTCGATTCCAGAACCCATGGCCTAGTTGGCGGGGTTTATCATGGACGGACGCATACGACTCGTTTATGCAAGGGACGCAACTCAAGTCGGCACCCGAGGCTGGGCAGCCCGAGCAGTTTGAAGCCAATGGACGAATGGTCGAAGTGGTCAAGCCCCAGTGGGAGGTCCCTGCGATAGGAGACGCAATAGCAGATGATCGAGCGTCACTGACGACGGCAGTGACAGCAGCCAACAAACCGACATCCCAAGCCAAAGTGTGTTGGTTGGGCCACGCCGGGGTATTTGTTCAACTTCCATGGCCCCATACGGACGAGTCAAGTGGTGTCAAGGCCAACAAGGGTGTGGGCGTGATTTTTGATCCCTTTTTCTCCAAGCGGTAGGTTCCACTTCTTTTCATATCTCTCCGGCATCGTCCATTTGCTCACATGTACGATCATTTCACAGATGCTCACCGGTTCAATGGTTCGGCCCTTCACGTTACCTCGACCCTCCTTGCCAGGTCCACGAGCTCCCTCCCGTTCATCTCTGCTTGATCTCACATAATCACTACGATCACCTCGACTATCATACTATCAAGGAGCTGTATCACCTGAATGCGGAGCACATTCATTTCTTTGTCCCCCTCGGATTAAAGGCCTGGTTCATCGCATGCAAAATTCCGGCGTACCAGGTGATTGAAATGGACTGGCATCAGGAAGCTGTCGTGAGAATCGCTCGCGGGGTCGGGGATGTCGATTCATATCGCGATTCTACGTCTTATCCCCCGCGACAGCAACAACAGGAGCAGCACGATGGCAAACCCAAAGATCCCGTCACGGATAGCACCTCGAGTCTCTTGTCCACCAAAATGCAAAGAACACAACAACAACAACAACAACATTACGATGACCGCGACTTCGGACTCGGCAACGATGATACCAGCCTGACGCTTCGGATTGTTTGTACACCGGCGCAACATCGGTCTGGTCGAGGTATTTTCGATCATTTCAAGACACTATGGTCGAGTTGGGTCGTGCAGGTTGTCAAGGATGGTGAGACTGCCTTTGAGCAGCCTAGTGATGGCGACAAGGCGGGCGACGGCGGCGATATGATTTCGGACAAGGGGCCAACTGATGGCGACAAGACATCGGATAAAAATAATGAAAAGGATGGCTTCCGCATGTTCTTTGCCGGGTGAGTCACACTGTGCGATTGATTTGTTTGACAGGGCAAACATTCACACTGACATGCCGTTCGCGCACACAGAGACACGGGCTACCGTTACGCTGGTGCACCACGCTCCGAACTCGACCGAGCCATTTGTCCAGCGTTCAAGGACATTGCGACTCGCTATGGGCCCATGGACCTCTGCTGCCTCCCGATCTCCACGGGTTCCTCGCTTTCATTCCTTCGTCACCTGTTTGGACTCAACTTGAATGCGTATTCACTGACCTCGACTCAACATTTGAATACGTGGGATGCAATGCAGATTCACCGAATCATGAAGTCTCGTGCGTCAGTCGCGATTCATCATTCGACGCTTTCTCCTGAAGATGAAGCACGGGGCAGTGTTTGGGATTTCGTAAGGACGAGTGAACGTGAGGAAGTCAGTCGGGAGTGGGGGGACGATGGATGTTTCGTGGTTGCCAATGTTGGAGAAGTCTTGTACCTAGATGAGTAATGTGTGTGTGTGTCTGTGGGTGTACTTTATTTTTGATGCAACTGTATCTATACGGCTGTACTGCTATACTATGGGGTGAATGTGTCTATTACATGTGTCAATGTGCAATACATGTGCCATGTGTTTTGTTTTGAGAGTGCGTGTGAGTGCGTGGGCATTACGCCACTCGGTCGATCACCTTGTTTGTCAACTCGACCAAGGCATCTCTGGCCTGACTGGCGGGCAAACCAACTTCGATGCCTCTTCTCGCCTCGGCCGCAAATTTTCTTGCCAACTCGCGTGTCCGTTCGATCCCATTCGAGTTCAAAACCAGATCCCGTGCACGTTGCACATCGCCTGGTTCTCTAAACTTGCGTCCAATAAGTGGACCGAGCGAAGGGTCTTCTTGCCAGGCATACAATGAAGGTGCAGTCGTGAGTCCGAGAGACAAATCAGATCCGGCCGAGGGTTTACCCAAGCTCGAGGAAGCGGGCAAGAAGTCGAGCGTATCGTCAATAAGCTGAAACGCGATCCCAAGGTTTCGACCGTACGCATAGGCAATCGTCTTTAATCGTTCACCCTCGGCGTCGTCGGTGGCGCCACCCAGAATGACGGCGGAACGAGCTGACTTGGCCATCAAGCTCGCCGTTTTGAGGTAGGTTTTCCGCATGTAAATTTCAAATGCTTGAGCGTTGGGGCTGCTTGTATTTGTATCCGTGGGTGTGGTCGTCGATGAAGCATTCGAGGTATTTCGTAATTGCATGACTTCTCCTTCAACCAAGTTGGCCAATACAGTGGCCATACATTCCGTCACTTCGTTCGACCCCAGTCTGGCCAATGCGACGGATGCTCGTCCGAGAAGGAAGTCTCCGGCGAGGATTGATAGCTTGTTTGAGTACTCGTGAGGTGCTGAGGTGAGACCACGGCGAAGGGGGGAAGTATCAATGACATCGTCGTGGAGCAACGAAGCGACGTGAATCATTTCGGTAATGCTTGCCAGTCGACGTTGGGTCGAGAGGATCGGTGCTCCTTGTTGGGATGGTGGTAGTGTGGTGCTCGATGTCGATGTGTTATTCAGGGACGACGATGGACGCACAGGCTCGGCTTTGGCAAACGCATCGAATGGTTCGGCAAACACCATGTCGTTCTCTCCCTCAAGGCCCATTTGGTCCGGGTTCCAATCGTTCAAGACGCCCTGTACACTGGTCAAACTCTGGTCGACTCCACGTCCAGCTGCTATATCATCTTGGTCCCTTTGGTGCTGTGCTGACCACTGACCACCGATTCCATTCGTCGCCTGACTCATCAGCAAGACTAGCATAGGACGCAAGTGTTTGCCATCTGCCGAAAAGTAGTACTTTGCGACGCTATCAAGCTGTGGGTGGGATGAGCCGAGAAGAGAGAGGAGGGATGACTTGAGGGATGACAACTCGGCGGTGATCCCTGGTGGTGTGGCAGATCCTCCTGAAGCTGCCGTAGTGGCCAGTGCTCGACGAGCAACATGGCGGAGGGCGAGCATGCTTGAGTGAAGCGAGTGTGTGAGAGAGTAGCCAAACGTGTGGTCGGTATACCATAATTCGATAAAGGTTCTTTTGAATGAATTGAATGGAAATGTAATGCAGAGACTTGTCGCGGCCCATGATTCATACACTTTGTTACTTCAGTTGTAGTAGTCATCAACACTTGTTCAGAGCAAGTCCTGCAACAGCCAACTCGGGAAAAATATGGCCATGGTGATGCGTCCACTTGTTTCTGCACCCCTCGGTGAGATTCGATGGGATGATGGGTGGGTGGTCGATCCTTGAGGCTGATACGCTCTAACGTTTAATACAGCGGGGTGTTGCACCGTTCTGTCTGTCTTTGGAGTCGTCATCTTGACAGGTAAGTCCTGTTATCCAAAACTCTCATAGACTGTAGCTGACTTGTTTCGCTATGACGTACAGCTGTAGGCCAAAGGATATCACGACTTTGTGGTTCGACGTCCTGCTGACTCCACGCAAATGTCGATAGTTTGGTCTAGCGTTTTCAGGTCGCACAGAAGCGCTCACGGGGTCAACCAAGGATCCTGAACATCCTAGCCAAGTTGCCACCGTCTTGTACACGGCCGCACTCGTCTACGTAGCCTTCATCGTGTTTTGCGGATGCCAGGTGAGTGGGGTGTTGACGGCATTGGATGTGGATGATGAGACGGCGATCGCTTGGCTAATGGATGATGTGCTTGCAACCATGTCCACAGCTCATGGTGCACAAGCGGTACCCTCGAGGCGTTCAACTCTAGTTGCTTTTGTAAAAATCATCACCATCCGGCTGTCATCGAGTCAATTTCCATGTACACAGTGTATCACCGTACCATCGTATACCATCACCACCACCACCCTCAATGACGTTGCACTCTATTCATTAATTGAATCATCCAAAGGCACGCGCGTCATCTATACACACACCCACACACAATCTAATCAATCAAGTTTCCCTTTCGTCGACCCAACTCGACTGCCGCCGCCACACCTCCTCCCGTTCCCGCACTTCCGGCCGCAGCACTGATTCCACTTGAGCCTCCACTGACACCGGCCTCAGACCCAATCTCGGCAGCGGCAGCCTTGCGATGACCCCTCCGACCCAATGCACGTCGTCTGAGTGTCTCCCACGCTTGAGCCCATCCACGACCTTGCATACCCGATTTGAAGCCTGGGCCTTGGTACTCAAGGATCTTGTATGGTGCGTTGAGGCGAGGCCAGTTGACGTACAATGTCCCGTGTGTCCAAATGTAGGTAAATGAGAGGATGGCGAGCGTGAGCCAGAAAAATAGGTAGGATGTCGGAGTGAACTCTGTACGAACAGGCGCAGTATATGAGCATTCGAACCATTGATTGTCATGCTGACTCTTCCCACTCACCATTGGCCCGGGGCAAAAACATGCGACAAGCAATCACAAACATTGAGAATGCAAACACATGGGGCATCTGTGAAACGCAAGGAATGACAAGCCGTCAGCCGGCACAGAACACGATCACCAAACCAAGACTAATGCACATCACTCACGCATTTGGTCCAAATAGCCCGCTGATCACTCAACACAACCCCACCACCGCCTCGACCCCTTGCTCCAGTCACAACCCAAGCCCCTGTCGTGACATCAAACGCATCCTGTCGTTTACCATCCATGAAATTGTTCTTGAAGTACCTCGCAACCGAGTTTCCCAAGTCCGCCAATGCGCCTTGCCTTGTTCGTTTCCCTGTCCGTGTGAAATCTGTCTTCAGGGCACCGGTACCCGAATACGCACGAGAGATCATATCCGCATGGTCGGCCCAGACGTTGCGGAACACGTGAATGAACTCGGCGTGGTCGTCAAGAGTTTCCTTGGGGGACAGAATCCCAATGCTCGTCAACTGACGTTGCATGGCGTCCTTGGCCAATGCGGCCTGGGCAACGTTGGTTCGATCCAAACAGTCCATACAGTTGCTTCTCACCACCCCAGTCTGTCGTCGGCTCGGCTTGGCGTCAGCAGCCTCCTTTTCATTTCCTACGTGGATATGGAAATAGCCCATATCGGCCAAATGATCGTGCATTTCATCCACGAGCAATTGGATCCTCTCAAATCGCAATCCGCGGCACTCGTGGTGGAAGTCAAAGTAGATGTAATGCGCACGAGGCTGGTTGCACGCCGCAAGGCCTCGTTCCATGGCATCCTTGACGGGCAGCTCGTGCCCCTTTTTATTGACCAGGTTGACAAAGTAGGTGTCCCCGTAGATTCGGACTTGCTCATCGACGTGAAGTTTGAGGGCGGTCATCTGAATCGCAATCAAAAGGTCAGTCTTGCCATATTGACGCGAGCACAGACCCCAACACTCACGGTCTCGTCAAGCTCCATGACTTGCATGTCAGGCTTATACCTCAAATTGTTCACCTCGGCCCAAAAGACGGGGATGCTTCCTCTGGTCTGGACAAAACTGTTGCGATCTCGTCCCTCGACCCGGCCATTTCCAGGGACAATGCCCCCGGTTCGAGGGTCCGTTTGAGGCGGATCAGTCAAGACGATTTGCTCGGTCTCATTGAAATTGGCGACATGGCCGGTCGAGTCGATTCCTCGAGTAAAGTACCGGGTTCCAGCGCGGTAACGCGACCGACGAGCAATCAAACAAAAGAGCAAGTCACGGTGGTTGATGGTGGATGATCGTAGCTCAACGGAGCCAAAGACCATGGGCAGAATGAACCGACTCAACTGGATATGTAACAAGTCTTGTCAGTGCCGACGAGTGCCAGGTCTCAACGCAATCTGCACTCACGTCATTTTCCTTTCCGCTCAACTCTGTCGTCTCGATGAACCGACTCATCAAGTGCTTGTTCCAAAAGAAGCGATCATCCGCTCGTCTCCACATGGGCTCTCCGTCCCGCCCGCTTTCCTTGAGATCTTGCTGCCTTTGCAACGAATTCGTTAGATCCCAGCCGTACGAAAACCAAAGTTTACCCGCTTGGAGACCTTGCTCAACGAGTGACACCAGTTCGCGCTCGACCGGGTGATCGTGGATCGATTGAGGTGTTGTAGTGGGCGATAAAGGCAACAATCGAAAGTCGTTGGCCATGAAGATGGGGTGGGATAAGAGTCGGCACGAGGGTGTTCGCGAGGTTATCACAACAATGTATTCGGCTGGTACGAGTGTTTGCAAGTCAGTGGCTGTCATTTGGCAGACAAGGAAGACTTGAACAGCTTACTGGTCGCAAGAGTAATCATGCCGGCGATTCCAAAGCATGTAATGACCTTTTCTTGACCAACAGGAACAGCCGCATGGGGAGCTATAGTTTTGTGTACGAGTCAGTCGCGAGGTTTCAAACGTTCAATACCGAACATTGCGACGACTGACCATTCAATGAGATTTGTCCAGACCTTCGATCAATCGTCAATGTCTCTCGAGTCGCCTTTTCATCCGTCCAGTGACCTCCATGGGCAATTGTGTTCGGTTCGAATACATAGGCGTCGTTGGAGATGTAGCTGGTCGACGAAGCCACACGCGTCAGATGCGATCAACAATGGACCAGCAATCACCCGTGCTACTTACACACTGAGTGCCTCATGAAGTGGTGGAGCGGCAGACATCTTCGTGGGTTGATTGTGGGATATCAGCTGGTCAAGTAAATGTCGTGAGCGTGTGGATGGGTAAATGTGGGATGATGGAATACGCGGCGGAACAGTTTGTTTCGAACAGGTCGCCTCGGTAATGATTACCTAATTCAGGTGGTATGATACACGATAATTGAATTTACAACAGGTCACTTCGTCACTGTGTGATTGACAGCCATGGATACAAGAGGAGCACAACTACTTCCTCAACTGGGGCCTATCTTGAGGCCTTGGAGTAACGATGCAGGTGATTGATCCTGAGCTGATGCTGTCGCTTGTGATGCCGCATCTGTCCGAGTCTGTTCAACTCTGGGATCATGTCCCGCACTGGAATTGTCTTGAGAATCATTCGTCGACTGAGTGCCCGTAGACGTCGTTGAGTTCAAATGCTCAGGCAAAAGGACCGAGTTATTGGGCTTCCAACCCGGTGCTATTCGGTTCATTTCGTCCTCTCTGACAGCAAGTCATCCGTACAGTCAGCGCTTGTCCTCCACACGAATCGGAAACAAGGCCTTTGACCTACTTTGCTTTCCGTACCCGTTCGATCCGCTCCGAAAGGATCTGATTGTTTTCGGCTCGTTGTCTTTGAATTCGTTCGTGAATTGGCGGCCTCTGCGCGAGGACGTGTGGTTCCAATGAGAATGGGTACACAAACTGTGGTAGTCCACACGGTAAACCATCACTATGAGTGAGCAAAAAGTTGAAAAGTACTCGGGACAAACTCACATAGGCTGAGATATCATCGGGTAAGGGATGAATATCTTTTGGCATCTCCACCTGATCAATGGCCAGCGTTAAGCACAAGGACATGTAATCTCGTCGAAACGTGTGTACTCACAGGCCGCTGAAGCCATAACGTCGGAGCCTTGATTAATGGCACATCAGCCGCTCCTGCATACTGCGAAGCGATTCGACCTATGTTGTAACTGGTGTGAATGGCAGATTCGTCATGCGCATAGTGGAGAACACGACCGGATTGACATCAAGTCAAGCGGATCCCAGTGCGTGGCTTACCTGACATGATGGAGTGGCCAAGCTGTGAGAACCCTCTCGTAGAAGAGGTTGAGAGATCGCCGACGATGGTGGAGTTGACAGCCATCCGCAAGGTCTTCCTCATACTATGCTCGTCTAGATGAACATATCGGCAATCGACCGTGCAACTGACAACAAGCCCGCGCGGAAGACTCTTCTCACATGATAAACAAACTTCGTCGACTCGGACTTTTGTGAACCAAACGGGGCCAACTTGATCAAGGCATTCTAGTCGCCATCTCAATGCGTTACATTGACAAGCGTCTTCGCCCTGAATTCGTGCTCTGATTGTTACATACTCTACTCTATATGCTCAAATGAATACACCGAGCATCTACGATCTACTATATGTGGCTGATGTGTTGTCTATAGCTATTCTACAAGGCGTGGGAAACGAGAAGGCCTGAACCCTTAAGGGGCACCAGGATGCTATGAAGGGCGAGAAACGGAGACAATGGGGGAAAGGCGGTGGAGCAATGTCGTTGGACATCTGCGGCTTGCCAGCTTGAAAGACATCAATCCTGGTGAGGATTCGTGTCACGAAGCAGGTGATGTCGCATTGACACTTTATCGAGATTGGAGGATATGATGGGACTTGTGCAGGGACAAGGAAGGGAGAATTGGCTGTGGGATCTGTCGTGTGTTTCGTCGCAATTGTCGTAAAATGAATGTGTCCGAAAAAGACAAAGCCGCGGCTTTTGGTCTTTTTTGAGGGAGTTCGGAAATGGACGAGACCGTCTCATGCCACCACCTCAAACGCCATACTTTTCGTTCAGACGCTGCAACAAGGGTGGTGGCCATGATCCAGTCATTTGCGCCCATGTCGCATCGCCCATCATGGCTTTGAACCCGCTCAAAATCTGTGCAAAGCCAAAAAGGGAATGTTCAGCTTGGCAAAACGTATGCATCATAAGCAAAATTCGGGCTCACCTTGCGGAACATGTCGTCCAACTCGCTCGATGGTGTCTGCCATTTCACGACCGCGTTACAGAACCACAAAAAGTCTTCTTGGATACCAGCCGGGTTTGCTTGAATCAACATACAGAATCCACGGAACGCCGAATCCTTCTCGTCGTTATCCTTGATTTCCCAAAGCGAGGTACACCATGCTTTGGCAAAGTGAGCCAAATGAGGAGCGATAGGCGCAGGACAAATGAGACCCATTCTTCCGATTGTGACCGCAGCATTTTCGCTCAGACTTCGAGGACTTCGAGGGTTGCACAAAATGGGGACAAGTCGCTCCATGATGGGCGCGACAAATGGCTCAAACTGAGTCGCATCTTGAGCGAACTGGAGAGCGATTTCGCCGACTGCCCAGGTGGCGTTGTTGCAGACGCTGACTTGGGTGTCAGTGGGATCAACCAAAATCTGCGGGAACACAATGGGCATGATTTCTCCAATGTGAGGATGAACGAGAGGGAACGCCGCAATGGCAATATCTCCCAGCAGCGCGAGAGCAGATTGCCGGATGCTATCCTCGGGGTGGTGTAAACAGCTTGACATCAATTGCAGGATCGAGTTGCCACTCGTGTTGACAAGTTCGGTAATGGACATTCCCAATCCTTGACAAAGTCCTGACAAGAGGTCCAGAGCGACCACAACAAAGGACGAGTCGGGTTCCTCGAGCTGATCAGGTGCTTGGCTCCACTTTTGGAATTCGAGCAACTCCTTGTGAATAATTTGGAGGCATCGCTCAAAGATGGCTCGTGCATAGGGAGAAAAGTTTGTCCCTGCACCAATGGCCACAGATGACAGACACTGACAGCACATGATCGAATGGTGAATACGCTTTCACTTGCGTTGGCAATGAAGGCCGACTCACCTCGAGAAGCGGCACGAGCGCGATATCATCATCACTCAAAGAGAGCCACTTTTGCATCAATGGTGGAATCAAGACCTGCAAGTGCTCTTCTTTGCTCAATGCTGGTCCGACCGAATCAGCAAGTGTGCCAATAGCGTCGTAAAGAATCAACAGATTGTGCTGTTGGTACTTGTTGAACGCGGCGACCAAACTTTGCAGGATAGGTTGCATATAGGGCTCAAGAATGCTTCCAGCTTCTTCTTCAAGAGTGGCAAAAGCACTGCATCCAGCTTCTTGGACTCGCTTGTTGGAATCGAGGACCATTCGCAAGAGTCCTTCGAGAACAGGCACAAAGTAGGCGTCTCGGCCATTCTCTACATTGACTTGTTCCACGATCCAGCTCGAGTATCGACCGATGGTCCAACATGTGATGGATCGCACCAAGGGCTTGGGATCCGACAAGGCACTGATCAAGAACGGCAAAAGGGTCGGCAGATGCGGCACGAGACCTGTCATGCAACCTTCGGCAATGGCACCGAGAGCAAGAATGCTGCTTTCTTTTTGGAGCCAGTCCGTGCTGAAGAGCTTGTCTCGCAAATGGGGCAACAAGACAGTCAACATTTCGTCGCCAAACGAAACAGCCATCACATCCAGTGCGGCGGCGGAGCACTTGCGGAGATTCCATTCTCCTTGCAAGTCTTCGTCATCTTCATCATCATCATAATCGTCCAGATCACTGTCTTTCTCATCCTCTTCACCGGCAGGCTTGGGCTGCTTTGGCTCGCCGTTTTCATTGTGTTCGTGATTATGAGTCTTGCCGTAGAATCGAGGTTTAATGTCCTCGAGCTTGTCGGGGACATTCTCATTGTCTTCCTCGTCTCCTCCGAGCCAATCAAGATCGCTCTGGGAGTAGGCCATCCCATTCAATAATAGAGGTCCGACCTGAGGCAAAAAGGGTCGTAATTGGTCCACCAGTTGAGGATCTTCACCAAACGTCAACCAGAATTCGGAAGCTTCCAGCGCGACGGACTCGTCTTGATCTTGAGCCGAGTAGATCATGTATTCGGCCACGTTGCCCATTTGAGGAAGAATCTTGTCAGGACGTACGTTGAGCAGGATACTCAGTGATTGACAAACGACTGCTCGGACATCTGCAGAAGCATCCGACGCACGTCGGAAAAGGGCAGCAATGATGTTGTCGATATGCACTGTGATCGCTTGACTCGGTGACGTGTAGTAGTGCTTCAAGCATGTCAATGCATACACCCGGATCCTGGCATTTTCGTGCTCCGTATGTGTCAGGAATCGCTCGATGAGATAATTGAGCGGCCTTTGTCCATTGATTTCGCAGTCCACCTTTCCAGGACAATCTTCAGCAAGCTTTTGTAGCGAATTGAAAGCTCCCTCTTGTTCGTTGGCATCAGCGCTATCAACAGCTTTCATCAAGGCTTCGAGACCCTCGGGCCAGGCTCCGGCTTCCTCCCTCTCCATGATGTTGACAATGACGGTTCCTACTGTTTGCCTAACCGTTTGCTTGGGGTCCTTCATTCCTTGAAGAACGATCGACTTGACATAGTCCATACCAACCACCTCCTTTTCGGGAGAATGAGGTCTGATGATGGCATTCTTGAGAATCAACCCGGCCACTGACCGTGTCGTGTCGTCTTCATCAGTGCATTGAATAAGAATGTGAGCCAGGTAGGCAAGATATCCAGGCAGGTGGTTTGTAAAGTGTTCCAGACGCTATGAAGAGATGGCAATCGTCCAAAATCACAAAGGGCGAAATGGATGGGTGGGATACGGGTCAGTTGTTGCGGCACGAAGCGACAAACAATCACCCTGAGACTAACCTCTTGAGTCTGTTGTTGCACAATTTGGCTTGGATTTGTCGACTCCCGCAGAGTCACAATGAGCTCTTGCAAAGCCTGCTCTGATGGCTGAAAAGACATGTCGTCAAAAGGAACGTGTGTGCGCTTTGAACGGCGACTGAAGACGTTGATGTATGGTCTCTTTTGACCTTTGTGAATCCCCTTGCCCAGACCGTCCTTGTGGTTATGCCGTGGAATTCTCGAAATAAGAGCGGAATTGCTTGCGCAAAGCTGCCCAAGCCTGCTGAGTTAAGGCACCCTCGTCGCCGCGGGCCAAACGCCTGGGGCCCCAGAGTCTTGCGTTCTCACGCGCGCATGCATCACAGGCAGCGTCAGCGTTGTTGAGTTGCCCTTGTTCTTTGTTCAGGTATTGCGACTATGCATGTTGACAAGACTGGTCAACCCAGACAAATCATGGGTCACTGTACAACAGATTGCCGGGTATAGATATGGTACACATTATTGGTTTTGAATGAAAAGTCAGACTCGAATCTTTTGGTGGTGAATTCGTCTCAGCAACATTTACCACCCCTGCCCACCATATCCTTTATATTCACAACTTCTCTTCGTCTTTTTCTTCCAAAGCTTCCGAAACTGAGTCTAGAGCTGGAGCCGACTGCCCTTAATTGTCGCTCTCCAAATGATACACCTGTCCCAGGTTCGTCCGGGTCGATGGTGCCGGACTCCATAAGCAACAAGATGGACTGAGCGGCCAACAGGAACGGTTGCTGCACATTGTTACCAGTAAGTGACGAGATTTCGAGAAACAACAAGTCTGTCAAGCCGACAACCAGAGCAGGGGTCAGAGGAGTCAGGTTTACGCATATGCTGGAGGCGAATCAAAGAAGAATGATTTCTTACTGTTTTCTTCGGCCCATCGTAAACCTTCGAGATACGGCACTTCTCGTTGACTATCTTTGTCTAGTTTGTTGCCAACAAGTACCACTACCAGGTGTGGAGATGCCAGAGCGCGGCAGTCGGCAAGCCACTTTGACAAGTTTAGAAAGGTCTGTCTTCTGTTCATCAGAAATTGTGGACACGAGATTGGGACGATTCCAATCGGTTCACAATCAGGTCGACCAATTCGTGCAAACTTGCTCATGGTAGACCAACGGAGCTTACCTTGTGATATCATACATCAAGATGGCTCCAGCTGCGCCTCTATAGTAACTTCTCGTTACTGATCTGAAACGTTCCGAACCGGCTGTATCCCAGAGCTGATCAAGCAAAGCCAAGAGAGTGATTCAAGTGAGATCAATGTGGAACTCTGTCAAGGAGGAGACGTCTTACCTGCAACTTCACAGTCTTGTCTTCGATCCGCACAGTTCTGGAGTTGAACTCAACTCCAATGGTGTGGGCTGAATGTTCTTTGACTGATGTTAAAGAACACTCTAGTGGTCAGTCACATCTTCCAATTCGAATCGCCAAGTCTATGCGAACAAGCATGCAGTTGAAGCTCACAAGAATCATGTATAAATTGGTGAACGCAACATGTTTTGCCCGAGCCTGCCTCTCCTATAACAATCATCTTTATGAGGTAATCTAGCACCAGAATGATATGAACGTTCCATTAAGCCACTGCGAAGCACCATTTAATCACTGTCAGAGGTCTGATAGACTTACCATAGCTCTCGACAAGTTCAGTCCCTTCGTCATTCATCTTGTCCAGACAGGCGTTGACGGGCCAATATCTTGATTATACTTGCAGGTGTAGAAGGCCTTTTACGTCAAATCGCGAAAGCTCGATAACATCTAGTCCGCCGCAATGTTCCACTAGGGTTCCGTTGGGAGTTGAGCGTTCTTGGAGGTATGATGATGAGGTTACAGCGCTCAGTATATTGAGATTAGTCCTTCGTCAATTGATGACGTTTTGTGACACTGCGACGTCCGCAGGCCGTAGCAAGAACCCTTGATCTTGAGAGATACAATCCAGACAGCTGCTCAGAGTCTACCGAGGGTCTAGGTTTGAAGGTACATTGAGAGACTCAGAAACACAAGTTGGCACTGCTGCTACTGCGACTCGGATGGTTGCGGATCAGAGTATCATTGCACCGAGCTAAATCCACTTTGAAGCAACCGAGTAGAAGCTGAAGCCACAAAGTTGAACCTTTGACCTCCACCTCTCTGCCTCTCTGCCTCCACTTTGAATTATCACTTGTCAACAACTTCTGCTTGTCTGCTCTCCGCCGGGTAGTGTACATGGCAGTTCTTGGTTTTCCAGATCACGACTAGACACTAGATAGGATCGAAATGCCAGCTGCCAAAGTTCAAGCCGTTGCCGCAAGACCCAAGTTTCAACCGAGTTATCCTGGACCGACTTGTCAAGACTTGACCGACAATGACGAACCAGGCTGGGTTTCCGTACTCGAAAACGATGCCTATTTTTCCCTTCAAGCTGTAAGTCTCTCAGTACCGCAGATGAGAGGAAATTTGAGTCTAATCCTGTCGTGTATGATCTGCAGTTTATAACCACGCTCGAGGCATTATGTCTACATCCTGAACGAAACTCGAGCTCGATTCTCCGGGCAGACATTTTGCACGATTCCCATCATGCACAAACCAAGCCAAGCAACGACAAGACAAATGACAATCATTTGCACTCGGCTGAAGAGTCTTCATCAAGCACGTTCAATGCGCCAAACGGCTTTATAGAACATCGTCGAATTCGACGAAGACTTTTGCCCAAGAAACCCGCTCTAGACAAGGCTCTCGAACAGACATGCCTTTTCTTCACCTCGCCTGAGCATGATACAACATGCCGAAATGGTATTGTTTGCCTTTTGCCTGAAGTCAAGTCCAAAGCAGACGTACCATACTACCATCCCATTCTCAGGAAACTCGTTTTCCGGTATCAATCCTCCCCATCGTTTACATTTTCGGACGACAAGGATACTGTCCCTCAAGGAAAGATTAGCATAGCTGCCCTCCCTTTTGG
The DNA here is from genome assembly GCA_039545395.1 of Filobasidium uniguttulatum. Taxonomy (NCBI): domain Eukaryota; kingdom Fungi; phylum Basidiomycota; class Tremellomycetes; order Filobasidiales; family Filobasidiaceae; genus Filobasidium; species Filobasidium uniguttulatum. The sequence goes on along the minus strand of BCJK01000013.1, from coordinate 244,107 downwards.
ACCTGATGACCAAGAAGCATCCGAAAATGACTCGATGGGTAGTCGTATGGAAAAGCTTTCACTCACAGCCAATGAAGCGTTACCTCAACGAACAATACGAACATGTATGCATCTGCTCGAAACATTGTACAAGCACGGATGGGGAGGCGGAAGAGGGTACGAAAAGAGAGTGATCCACGATGTGAGTTTGACTGCAAACTTGTGTCTGAAATGAGATATCACACCATTGACATTTGATCACACCCTACCATCAGGTCGTGGTGGAAAAGACCAACTTTCAAGATCTATACCTTCAACTCAAAGAACGACATAAACATTTAGATTCACGAAAACAAAAGGAAGGTTTCAACAAATTGATGGATACCAAGCGGCATGTATGGAAGGTGAGCCATGATTCCTTGAAGCGATCCGACTCGGCTTTTGACCTGACCATCTCAAAGGACGTTGCTGTTGCTACTTTTCTGATGCTACTCTGGAGAGACATGTACCCGTCTCGACACCTTGATACACCGAACCTTTCGCGTCCATGGGACACTTGGGGTCGCCCAAGCTCAGGCTTCCTCGATCTTGGTTGCGGAAACGCTCTCCTAGTGCATATTCTCATCACAGAGGGTTACACGGGCCGAGGTATCGAGTTGCGGGAACGAAGGACCTGGCCGACATATCCTGAAGCGACGCGGAATTCGTTGGAAGAGAGAGGCATTGACCCACCAAAGTGGTTTCCCCGTACCATGAGCGAGTGGGAAAAGGGAGAATGGGAAGGGAAAGACGAATGCCCCGTGCGAGAAGGGATGTTCTTGATTGGCAATCATGCGGATGAAATGACAGTCAGTATCCCGTCCAGACGGTTTCCAACTGAAAACCTGGTGTACTGATTTCTTTCCATATAACGACTTTGGACACCACAGCCATGGTTACCTCTGCTCTCGCTCATCCCTCCCACACCCGTCCCGCACCTCTCACTCCCATGCTGCCTCCACACGCTGAATGGATTGTTCACCTACTCAACCTTTACCCCACCAGACTCACACCCTCACATGCCTCCAGGTGATTTCGAAGACGGACTCGAAAAAGGTGAATCTCGGTACAAGGCTTACCTCAAATGGTTGGGCTGGATGGGTCTCATGACGGGGTGGAAATGGGAAAAGGAGCCGCTTAGGGTTCCATCGACCAAGAGTTGGGGTATCGTCGCCAGATCTCGATGGACCACGAGTCCAGAGGAAGATGCAGGGTGTCGAGAATATGCGCTCGATCTGGTCAATACGGTTCGGCAGGGAGGAGGTTTCACTGTGAGAACCAAGGAAGGTAACGCGGATGCTCACTGAGCCTGTGGTATCAAAGTCGCTGTACATGATACATGACACAAGTGCCAGCTGACGCATCGATAGACCGCTGTGTACATGTGCATCACATGATGTGATGCTCGAAGCCCAAGTCTGAAACATTGAACTGTTGTACATTGTCTGGCAATATGCCCGTTTTTGTTGATAGCTGTCTCTCGGTGGGCTGAGAGGTACGAAAATACGAAAATATGCGACTATTATCTTATCGTAGCACTGTACCGTAGGGCTCATATACAGCACTGGACCTATTGAATGTTCACGTGGCTCATCGACATTGTAACAACAGCTATCAACAGGACAAGGCGCTCGTCTTTAATCTTATGTATCATCATATTCGTATAAACACCAGGGAGGAAGGGAGGGTGTGGAAAGGAGCAGAGATGGGGCAACATGCCCGAGGTACAAGTACAACTGTTTACACCCCATAGTCCACCATCTAGATCGAGGGTGCTGGAATCGAAGCCTTTTGGGCGAGAGTGATCTTGTCACCTAGAAACGAGAGGGAACAAAATCAGTTAATGCGTGATGGAGCCGGGTGTGGGTTGTGAGACTCACCTAATGACAAGGCAATTCCCTGTGTCTTGGATCGAATCCTGACGTGACCCTGAATAGCACCATCGTCTGTCTTTTCAATGGACAAATTGGCCAAAGCATCTTCTCCGAACAGACTTCGAGCACACAAGTTGGCTGACAAAAAGTCACAGTCACCATCGAGAGCTCCGTCGGGAGTCAAGCACGCCATATTCGTAGACTTCATAATGTGCTGGAGGTAGGTTCGAAGATCACTGATGGTCGTGTTGACGTTGACCTTGTTCTCCCATTCGAACTCGGTCCACATGCTTCGGAACTGAGCCTCGTTGCAGTAAGCAGGCTTGATGTAGTCCATGATATCAACGTGGATATCATTGAGAACAATGTTGACGCTGCTATCAGAAGCACCCTGCTTGTCGTATACTACATTTCCAAAGATGACACCAGTTTCAGTCGATGAAACCTTGATGGTAGCTTTGATGCTGTGGAACCCTTGGGGACCCAAGGTGTGAGGAACAGGACGTTCGACCAGTTTGAGATCACCGAGAGTTGCAAAGTCAATCGTCAGATCACGAAGTGTCTCTGTGGTCTGGTTGACGATCAAAACGTCCAGGATGATATCAAACTGCTGGACAGTCACACAGGCTTCGGCGTAGACAGAGTCTGAGAAACCGGTGAGCTGTACCATTCGGCTGAGCTTGGAGATAAAGTCGTCCCGGACTTCAGTCACACCGGTAGCTCTAGACAAGTCCGCATCGAGATCGTCCATATCGCTAGCATTCTTTTTGGCAAACTGGCGGAAGGTGATGAGATCGTCTGGCTGAATGACTGCTTTTTTGTTGTCCTTTTCCTTCTTTTCCAAAGCCTTTTTCTCTTCGGCAGCAACCATCTTGGTATATGCTGCTCGGCTGTCGTTTAGGAAGATGTCAGTGGCTGCCTTGGCGGTCTGCAGGTTGGCGAGTGTTTGAATGCAGTTCATGATTCGTTCCCGCGAATCCTCATCAATGGGGATAGCCGCGAAATGGGATTGTCCGACTCGAACAAGAGAGGTCATGATCAACATGGCCTCGGCTTTCAACGCATTGATGGCGGCTTCATCCTTTTCCAACTCGGCATATCGAAGCGTGAGCTTGGTGAGGGCCGATGCGAGGACTGAACTTGTGTAAAAGTCTCCGCCCAATATCAGAGCCCTCAGAGGCGGCTTAGCTGCAGCCTTGACCTGTTCGAGGCGAGCCTGAGCGGCAGCGCTAGTATACACCGTCTCTGTGGCATAGGTTCCATCCGCAAGCACTCGAGTTTTGGTTACGGTCGTTTGTTCCTCCTTCTTTTCAGGAACGACATCATCTGCGGCCTCTGCCTCGTCCAGTAGACGTTGTTCAGATGCCAAGATGGGGATCTCTCCGAGCACTCGTCGGATCTCAGCGAATGCACGCTTGATATCGTCGGCACTCTCGCAGTACTCTCCAACAATCCACAACGCTCCCCTATACACCTTGCCAGACTTGATGTCACCAAATGTCGAGATGAGTTTCTCCGTGATGGGACCGCGGAGTTTGGGAGACTTTTCGACCACTTCTCGCACAAAGGCAACCACATCAACAGCGGAAGGGTTGTTCGAGTCACTCAAAAAGTCCATCAAAACGTGAACCACGTTGGCGGCGACTTCTGAGAAACGAATGGCACATGTGTGGATGCTCTGGATCAGGAGCTGACGGTATTCGACGCTCTTGTCAAAGTCTTGCTGCTCGGATGTCGATTGAAGCTGTTTCTTGAGGAACAGGACAACCTCCTCGACATTTCTGCTTGTGACCATTTCCAAAGCAATTCCCATTGCCTTTCGCTTGACTTCCATGTCGGGGCTAGACGTTTGCAACATAGGTCGGTCACTGTCACGCCTGGTACTCTCAAGCGATAGACTCACCTTGACAGAACCTTGAGGATATCCATCACCAAGGGATCCAACACATGAGGGAACTTTTCCCGGAGAGTGTCAATCCTGTCCAAGACAATCAATTTGACATTGTTGTCGGCTTCCTTCACCAGTAGCTGGGCGAATGCCGCAGCTGCAGCCTTGACAGCGGCAGGGTTTTGAGTAAGGCTGGTCAGACTGGTGGCAGCTTCGTACTTGACTGCACTGCTCGAGGAGTTGAGAAGGCTGAACACGATTCGGATCCATTTAGCCCGGTTAGAGCTGTCGCTCTTTGCGTCGGACCGAATCAATTCAATGACCGCCATTTGCATCAGCTCATCTAGAGAATCGACCGACTCGGACATGTTGAGGAGGTAGTTGACTCCAGCGGCATGGTCGATGCTACAAAGAGCAACGAATGCATTTCGCTTGCATGTAATGTCAGATTCGGCTGCCAAAAAGGTCTCCAGAAGTTCTGGTGCATCGGGAATCAGATGATCGTGTGCCTGGTAGATAGTCCATGTCGTGAAGACTGCATTCTTGCGGACAAAGGAATGTCGGTGTTCCTGGAGATGATATGTAAATTCGTCAGAGTCTATACTTTCATCATGACGTGAGAAAAACCTACAAGACAACTTCGGACTGTGGGGATCAGAGGTTCCAAGAGCTCGACTTCTTTGATCTTTTGCAAGAATCTCAATGTCGCGCCTCGGATATACTCGTTGGGATGTTGCTGTAAGCAAAGACGGGTTAGAATGGTCGCAAAAGCCACAAAGACAAAGCAGCTTACCAAGTCATTCCGGATTGCATTGCTGTCGAGAGATTCAAAGATGAGATTAACCCTTGGACACACTCCTTGATCCGAAACTCGCAAGCTTACCAAACCAAAATCATCTCCTGCTTCAGCTTGCCATTGTCATCCAACTTGGGGCAGACCCTGTCGTGAAGTTGTGGTTGAGCGACTTGCGAAAACGGATACCTTCGTGATACTGGACCGACTTACTCCCAGTAAAAGTGGAGGATCTTTTTGATTTGCTTGTTCCTCGAGGGCAAGACATATTGGATGATAGGCATCAACAGAGCAGTCTGCAGTGTACCAGAGGTGACAAGCGTAAATTCCATGGGTCCAATCTCAGAGTCGGAATGTGTAGACTCGGATATCACAACAATCAGCTCTACTCACGTAATTCTGTCCATTCAAGGTACCAACGATAATCGTCCTCATCGTTTCCAACTTGACGCTATCACTACCCTTTTGCAATGCATTCCTGAGTTCCGAAATGGAAGGAGCCGCGACCGAGTCCAGTAACGAGTCATCGTTGATGATGGTATAGCATGTTGAATTGGGGTCCATGGTGGCGCTCTCGCAAAAGGCCTCCCGAGCACGAGAATCACAGAGCTGGTTGAGTGTGACTGGTACTGATGTCCTGGCTGTATACACTCCTCCGAGCTTGACCTCGCTGGTGGTGACGCTGCTCTCTCCTGGCCTGGCACGCTGTGTTTCTTACGGGCCTCGTTTGGGTGTGTTAAGCACGCAAAAAAGGTTAATGTAAGAAAGCTTGATTGATTAGGAGAGTAGTGTAAGTTACTACAAACGGCAGGTGTGTGACGTGGATACAAGTGAAAAGAGATCAGGTCACGTGATCTAAGTAGCTTAAAGAGTGTAGAAGTATCCATTTAAAATAACACAACGCGTTCAATGAACCCGCGGTGTCCCAGCGGACGGCAGGGTGCTCTAAATCCATGTCTAAATCTCAGTCCGCTTTGGGAGTGCAGCCTCCACCTCGGTCATGATAGGGACGCACGACTTCGGCTATTCCCTGGACCGATCTTGAGATCGATGCATCGTGCCCGAGCATGCCCGAATGCCCGAGCGATGGTTATTAGCAAGCAAAAAGGGTGGAGGTCGTCGGCCATGGGGGTTAGACGAGCAGCATCTTCTCGAACCGTCATCCATGTCATCATTTTGGACTCGTAACCGGAGGTTTGGTGAGTAATCCGTCGTTGGCTGAATCCAGCAAAATTATCTGCTGCAGGTAGTGAAGATGTTTATAGAGATATATAACCAGCTGTTCAGACAGAGACAAGAATTCCTTTCCCGCCACCTACCCAAATTCCCATAAACCCCATACCCTTTTGTTAAACATACCCTAAACCATCCAAGCATAAAATCAAGTGTGACAACATGACAATTTCACCCGTCGACACCAGCGTTCTTGGCAAGCCTGTCACCTTCCGAAATGGAATCAAGGCTCCCAACGTTTTCCTCAAGGTGAGTGGTGTCCTTGGATTGCAAACTGGAGTTGCGGGATTTCTAACCTGTCCGTAAATCAGAGTGCCATGACCGAGCGTCTTTGTACTTTTGATCAAGACAACCTCGAGGAGCGAGGCAAGGCTACTGCTGAGTACAAGCATCTTTACGAAGTCTGGGGTGAGGGACAGATTGGTGTGATCGTCCTCGGGTCAGTCGTCCGTACCCAGTTCTCTGACCACTTGAACGAGTAAACTGAAATTTGTGCTTTGACCTACCAGAAACCTTCCGATTCACCGTGAAGGACTTGAAGCCAAGAAGAATGCTATCATCGACCCCACTAACGTGAGCTCACAACACAATCAATAGTCATTGCCAAGACATGACGAGACTCACACAATTCCCTTCTTCGTAGTCTTGGGACGCCGTTGCAAACTACAAGCCTATCATTCAAGCTGCCAAAGCTCATGGCTCCCTCGTTATCGGTCAACTCACTCACGGTGGCCGTCAGACTTCAGAGGAAATTGTCAAGACGCCCGTCTCCGCATCAGATGTCCAATGTCCCCCAATGGGAGGAATGACCTTTGGCAAGCCTAGGCCTTTGGAGGAGAGTGAAATCGAAGATTTGATTCAACGATGGGCCAACGGAGCCGAGGTCTTGTACAAGGCTGGAGCTGACGGATGTCAATTGCGTGAGTCATTGAATTGGCTTCATTCGGTCTTGCACCAAGCTGATGAGTCTTACTCGTGCCAACTTGCTCAGATGCTGCCCACGGATACTTGCTATCCCAATTCCTTTCCTCTCGTGTCAACAAGCGGAACGACAAGTGGGGAGGTTCCCTCGAAAACAAGTCTCGAATCGTCTTCCGGGTCATTGAAGAGATCAAGAAGCGCGTCGACACTTCCAAGTTTTTGATCTCTATCAAGATGAACTCTGCCGACTTTTCCGAGGGTGGATTGACCGAGGAAGAGTCCCGAGAGGTCGCAAAGCAGTTGGACGAGGCTGGTTTGGACTTGATCGAGCTTTCCGGAGGAAGTTACGAGAGTCTGGCTTTCAGCCATCAAAAGGAGAGCACCAAGAACAGGGAGGCATTCTTCATCGAGTTTGCTGAAAAGGTTAGACCTCAACTCAAGAACGCCGTCTTGTGTGTCACTGGAGGTTTCAGAGTGAGTTTCTTGTGACACTACGTACCATGGCATTCAAGCTATTGACCTCGTGTTCGCTTTGGAAAAACTAGTCCGCTGAAGCCATGGCCAAGGCTATCAGTGATGGCTCCACTGCCAGTATGTTGACATTCACCACGTTTTTTCCTTGGATCGCGTCGAACAAGACTGACTTTGCCTTTGCTCTTAGTGATCGGTCTCGGTCGACCTCTTACTGCTGAGCCTCACCTTTGCGCTGACATCTTGTCAGGCAAGTCCAAGGGTGCCAAGGCGAATGAGGTGAACCAAGCCTTGCAAACCGGTGCTTCCATTCTTCAAATCGCAGCAATTGCCTCTGGAAAGGATATTCCTGACATCAGCGACGAGACAACTGCTCGAAAATTGGAAGCTATCATGATGGGTAAGGCCTCGGAAGATGAGAAGCCTGTCAAGGAGCAGGAGACCAAGGACTACCCCAAGGACAACTAAAATGCTTGACTCATCAAAACAAGCCCCGTTTGAATTTGTAGCTTTCAGCATTTAGATGCAACCGATATACGCAGTCATCGTTGTAGCTGTATCATCTTGAAATGACAGTGCAAGAATAGACACTCATTTGATGCCTTTCCATGCTGACCTGCTTGATGCTATGATGGATAGCAATTAGGATGGATTATTCCCAATCGTCAATCAGGCTGGTATGTTGGTGAGTACACCTACATGGCTACATGTTTACAGTACTCGACGTACTCGATTTGCTCGATCGTCTTCAAGAGACTCGATAGACCCAATAGACTCAACAGATTCAATAGACTCAGAAGTAGTATTATTCGTCATGATGAAGTCTGAACCCAGCAGCAGCGCTAAGCACGCGCTCAACCATGCATGCATCTGGTTGGAGCTCAATGATCCGATAGACGGCGTTGGCAGCTGTCGGTGAACACTCGAATACTGTATTTGTTGGTCGTGTAACAAGACTGCGTCTGATACCTCGGACTGGGACTCTCGAGGTCGATCGCCACAGACCGTCTTGTCAACGGTCGTTTTTCTCGTTGGCCGTCAGAAACGGCTGCTTAGCTTGTCAATTCATCGTCGCCCACTTGTTGGTCGACACGCTGTCACCAAGGCCATGCCGTCATACCGGAATCCCACTCGTCAGGATAGTAGAGGATCCACAAGCTCTAACCTCTCTTCAACTCTATCCCTAGCAGCATCGTACGCTCTCCCGGCCTCTCGAGCAGCCTCTCCAGGCATCGCATCACCAGTGGGCAACAAGCGAGTCGGTCTTCCGAGCAGACAACCTTCAACATTTGGTCAAAGGGATGCACTAGAGGGGAACGGCAGCGATTCTGGAAAGCGATGGGATGATGCTTGGGATAGTGGCTCAGATGATGATACGCCCACACGGGTCCCACTCATGTCCAGGCAAGCCTCATCAGTGACTGTGACAGGATCCAAAGGCTCAAGCTCAATGTCCCGACCCATGGCCCCTCGATCCAATACGCTGCATAACCCACCTTCACCGACAAAACCCATGAATGGGCTGAACAACTCTGGGAGTGACCGTTCCAAGATCGATACTGATGGGATAGGTCAAAGCTCATCATCTCAGCATGGGAGCAATGCTCCTTTGGCAGGTCTCACACGGTCCTTTTCTTTCACTCACGTCTCTCCACCGTCACCAAGCTCATACGAGAACAAGTCTGAATATCTTCCTAAAGCCGAGTGGCAGGTCTTGGAGACTGGAGAAATCGTCGAAGCAGAACAAAGTTATGCACCAGACAATAGCTCAAAGTCTGGCATGTACGGATTCGGAAACGATTGGCAGCCAGAGAAGAAACGGTCCGAGCCCAAAAGTCCGGGAGTTTCAAGCCTCGTATCATCTGCACTTGGATTCGGCTCTTCGAGATGGCGGAGCGCAAGCAAAGAAGCAAAGAGACCGCCTTTGGAAGGGATGATGAGTGGACCCGTGCCCGAGGAAAAGCAAAAGCCTCGGGAAAAGGTTGGAAAAGAGGCATTGAAAGAGGATGTCGACAATATAGTCAAAGACCCATTGTTTAGTCTCAAGATTGAAAAGGACGAAGACTCAACAACGGATCACCATCAACCGGTACAATCAGTAGATCAGTCCATGGTAAATAGTGTCGATCTTGGTACAACGGCCGGCAAACAGTCGAAACCTCTGGGTCGGGCCAAGTCAAAACGGACAGAGAGGCGAAGAGAGCGTTTTGCCAAGACGCTCAAAGGCAGGATTACAGAGACGGGCGGTGGCGTTGACCCGAGCGAGCTTAGAAAAATGGCATGGGCTGGAGTTCCTGAGGATCTGAGACCCATTGCATGGCAAATGTTACTGGCAAGTCTGTGTATCTTTCCTGATGACAACGACCCAGGTTGGCTGACAACCACTTTGAATGCAACAGAATTATCTGCCTTTGCCGGTACAACCTCGCTTGACCAATCTCCAGCGAAAACGAAAAGAATATGGCCAGTTGGTCAATCAAGCTTTTGGTCGGGGTATGACGGCTGTCAATGCTCAGATATGGCATCAGATTGAGATCGATGTTCCGCGTACACGACCGGGTGTACCACTGTGGGCGTGCGAGGTCACACAGCGGGTAGGTCGTCAGAGAACAATGTGTGATGACAGACTTGTGATACTAATAGCTGTACAATGTCGCCTAGTCCTTGGAACGGATCCTGTATGTGTGGGCGATCCGGCATCCAGCATCGGGGTATGTCCAGGGAATCAATGACCTCGTCACACCCTTTTTCGAGGTGTTTTTGAGCGCCTATGTCGGTGAGCACCAAGTCTGGTCATCTTGCATCCATCTGTTTCGAGGGCTCATGACTCGTTACACCTTGACCTGTCGCTTGCCCCAGACTGCGATCCCGAATTGTTTGATACGACACAGCTACCTTCACATGTCCTCGCAGCCATCGAGGCCGACTCGTTTTGGTGTCTCTCCAAGCTCCTCGATGGAATCCAGGACAATTATGTATCCGCACAACCTGGAATACACCGATCTGTGAGGAGAATGGCTGAGTTGGTCAAGAGAATCGACGGTCAGTGATTTGACAATGGAGTTCAGTTGACGGTAAGACGCGATACTGATACATGTCGTGAAACAGCGCCGCTTGCTCAACATATGGAAGAACAAGGAGTAGAGTTTATGCAATTCGCATTCAGGTGGATGAACTGTCTCTTGATGAGAGAAATCAGCGTCAAGTGCACGATACGGATGTGGGATACTTATCTGGCCGAAGGGACCGACGCCTTTTCGCAATTCCACCTGTACGTCTGCTCGGCGTTTCTGGTCAAATGGAGTGAAAAGCTCCAAAAGATGGATTTTCAGGTATGTCAGCCTAGTTTCTGTCACTCGAGAAGGCCTCGCAAAAGTTCAATCAAGGCTGAAAAAGCTGTTTTGACCGGACAATTAGGAAATCATCATGTTCCTCCAACGGCTACCGACGGAATCCTGGACAGACCATAATATCGAGCTATTGCTGTCAGAAGCTTTCGTTCTCAAGTCTGTCTGGCAAGGTGCTGAAAATCATTTCACTGGATCCATCGAGGGTCCCTTGGGTGGTGGGATGGGAGGACGATAAGGATCTCTGCAGGGATTGTAATCAAGGTCATGATGATGATGACGACTGTATCATTATATCATTTATCATATTGCATACGAGTATACGATTTGAGACAACAGGTATCATTTCGCAGTCACCACTACTCACCCATTATTACTCCAGCAATTCTACAGACAAGTCTATGGTGGAACTTGCTTGACGGTCTGTGGGCGGAAGCTAATGAACGCGCCGATGCCGGCCATGCCCGCCGTTTGCCTGCCTGCCTGCCCGCCGCCAAGCAATCTCATTCTTCCTTTGCTTTCGTCACTGATTATCTGATCGAGACGGACTTGCTGGGCCGCCACAAAACTAGTTGAGTAAAAGTGCAGCCCGCCAAGATCGCAAGGTGGAGAGGGATCGTATAGCATCGGACTATTAGTAGTAGCAGTCTTATGGCGAGGAGGGTCTCCAACGACTTTTGAACCTTGAACAACTCTCGCCACCAAGTCGCAAAGTACCTTGCTCGCAAAACATTCAACTTGGGATTCAACTCGAGCAAGCTTTAATCATCACACTTGGACAAGCATGGCTTTCGCAGCATACATGTGAGCACAATGTCTCTTCAAGCCCTCGAAGGAATCAATTGGAGGCTGACGGCCTCCCTGCCTGCTTTTCTAGCACCTATGTGGCCATCGTTATCGCCGTTTTATTCATCTTCATCGCCATTTGTGAGTATCGAGGCGATACGTCAAATCTACTATCGACTATATGCCTGACACTGACGACTGAACACCACTCTTTGCGTTTGACCGAAACCCAGACCGAATAGCCATGATGAGAAAACGAAGACTTCACGAGGAACAAATGCGAAACCGACCAGGCGGTAATCTACTACCTTACAACGTCACTGGAAGTGAATGGCGGCAAGCGGCATTAGAACATAATAGCAGACGATCAGAGGTTCCTGCGGTTGTGCGGACCGAGACTAGAGTGGACATGGATCTTCCAAGTTACAGTGAGTCGAGACATTGTTCCGTGGCTACCGCCGTTTCCCTCTCGTGCAACATCAGCTCATCTCACACCCATACGTGCAGATGCCCCCGGGATCAAGGTTCCTGAAGCCATTTACAATCCTGCATCGAATGCAGGTCACCAGACAACTGCTCCCGAACTCGACTACATTGCTCCTCCCAACACAACAGCATTGCCACCCAGCTACGACGAGACATCATCGAGGCCCAAGGAAACTGTTTAAACGCAACCATCATCTTTCGCCACAAGACTCTCTACTCGAGTCAAAAGGGTCATTTTCTCTTGCAACATCAAGACAATGCAAGTGGCGCACGCAGGCCCACAGTCCGACTTATAATCACCAGCCAATAATGCTGAAACAGCAGGACGGACAAATCTCACTATCACTGCAGCATCCTCATACCGCATCCCCGTCTTTTGTGCCATAAGCCCCTTGAGAGTTTAGATATCGTTATCTTGTATCCATAGTGAAGCATTGGTCATTCTGCATAGCGCTATCATATCAAATTGACTGTGATCATCGACAAATGTGGCACAGCTTGTCGACCAGACCAGGCCAGAGGGGATTCAATTACGCATATGAAAGCGCCGCTTGTCACTGAGCTGCTTGTGGGTGGTGGCTTGATCAACTGTTGATGCACACACGAGTCCTGGGGAACCTTTGACCGGCTTTGAACCTGTGCTATGCCCCACGCTGCTCATCACTCATCTTGAACGAATGGCATTCAGGTTTGCATAGCATTACAGCACTTGATACCTGCTGCGGAAGCGCAATCCTGAGTCATACTACTTGAGCTACGCTCTCATGTTACATGTTGCCTCGTAGCAAGCTACCAAAACGACCCAGCTCCCGCCATACAATAATCGACTCGGACCGGCGCTACCGTTCCCCACATCCCCACCACAGCTCTTGCCATTCGGCTGTCAGTCGAAATGTGTGACCGTTTTGCTTTTCATGATTCCCTCGTGTTACTGTTTTTAGCTCTCTCTCTCTCTCTCTCTTTCTGTCTCATGAGCGGACGGTCAGAACCTGGTCGTGTGAGTCGCCGACTCGCCCGAAGGCAAGACCAAAACTCTATATTGGTCAGCTACCTCTTATCGGGCCGGATAAGCCCGTTGATTGTACACGCGTCGACATCTTTCTGCTTTATCAGATAACCCACGCCTCTCCACTTTGTGTGTTTATTTCTTCACGCAGCTCGTGCATGGTCTTCCAAGTGTCCTGGGTCAGTCAACCGAGGTCGGCGATGATCCTCAGTGCCACCTTGAACTGCAGATTCGGGCGGGCAAATATATAAATACTGAGCCGAGAACGGGGGACCGCCGCATCCACCTGCATCGTATATGGAACAGAGGAATGGCCTGGCAGTTCTCAAGTGTCAAACTCTTTACCTGTATCCTTGTCCTTGTTGTCGCGGCTCTCGTCTCAGTATTCTCATCTGGATTCAGCAGCACCATGGTCTCCCCCGTCAAACCTCTGAAGAATGTAGTCGTGGTTGGAGGCTCCTATGTCGGAATGGTTAGTCGTCCCACGTATAGACTATATTGATTCAGTGTGGTTGGACTGACTCTTCCGCTCGTTCCCGCCTCCGTGTCGGCTGGTATTGCTTTGGATTTCGTCGTGCTCACCATTCGTATGGCAACACAGAACGCAGCTCAGCAACTGGCCGCTGCTCTTCCACCTTCCCATCGTGTCTTGTTAATCGAACCGCATAGTCATTTTCACCACCTCTTTGCTTTTGTAAGTGCGGGCACGGCCAAAACATCCAGGAAGGGTATCTAGCACAAGGGACTCAGCGTCTGGCTTGCTCACTCTTAACAGCCTCGTTTTGCCGTCGTCCCGTCTCACGAGCACAAGGCGTTCATTCCATATACCAAGACGTTTGACCAACCGACGATTGCGCAACCTAAAAACCACGCCGTCATTCGAGCCAGAGTCTTGTCAGTCTTTCCACACCATCTCGAATTGGATCGACCATGGTCGGGAGTGGAACCGCCGTCCAAAGAGATTCCGTTTGAACACTTGGTCGTCGCGACGGGAACCAAGTTGCCTGCCCCGGGATCGATGCAGTCGGATGAAAAGAATGAATCTGTCGACTACTTCAAAGTCTACCAACGGGGCGTGAGTAGGGCCAACAAGATTGTCATTATCGGGGGAGGAGCGGTCGGGGTTCAGATGGCAACGGATCTCAAGGAGCTCTATCCCGAAAAGCAAGTGACGTTGGTCCAGTCCCGAGACAGGGTGATGCCAAGGTACGACAGCAAGCTTCATGACCTTATCAAAAAGAGGTTTGATGTTCTCGGTGTCAAGCTGGTAACCGGAAACAGAGTCGTCGTACCTCCTCAAGGTTTCCCGACGGATGGAAGTGACTTTGATGTCGAGCTCAAGGATGGATCTGTGCTGCCTTGTCAATTGGTCATTCTTGCGACGGGACAGCTTGCCAACAACCAACTACTTGATACACTACCAGCCTCGTCCTCGGAATCCATCATCAACCCCGAAAACGGGTTTATCCGAGTACATTCCACCCTCCAGTTTCAGGACCCAGCTTACCCCCACATGTTTGCCCTGGGAGACATTGCCGACTCTGGTGCCCACAAGGCAGCACGACCAGGCATGGCTCAAGCCGAATCGGTCACCAAGAACATTGTGGACATGATCAACGGGAAACCAGCATCGAGTCGAATCATGATTGGACCCGCGGGGATTCACATGTCGTTGGGAATGACCGAAAACGTCGTGTTTAGGAATCCGGAACGCCCAGGTGATGAACCTACGATCAAGATGAGGACTGATGGGGCCACGGATATGAATATCGAAGGGGTGTGGAAGCGGAGGGGTTTTGCTGTTGCCAGGGCTGACGACTATCACTTGTAATTGTTCAATCATGAAGTGTACTCGAATAGATGCATATGACGGTGGACCATTTTTTGTCAAATGGTTTACATTTCCAGACAATGATCGAGGTCGAGACTTTGTGGATTGAGAAACGAAAGTGAGTCATGGATGCGTTGGAACTTGGATCAAAGATACTTAGCAAGGTAGTGGTCAAGACATTGAAATGCTTGACAAGCTGAAAGAAGATGATACGATGCTGTTGATGACGATGATGATCGAGTTGAACGCGTTTCAGATTGCCCCTTTGCAGATAGATAGAATGGTGATTGGTCCACTGTCAAAGAGTGAAAAGATTGATTTCACTGGCTCTTGTCGTTTGCCAGAGTGACATGGTGACCATTGCCATTATCCTGGTCCATTGAGCGAGGTGGCTTGTCCAAGTGGCAATTCGACTGGATTCAGAAATCTATGTGCCTGATGCAGGGCTGTTAGGCAGAAGCGAGTAGTGACAGTGTAACACATCGATCTATCATGAAGATCAATCTGACTACTGACAGGAGACGATATAAGCAAGTCAGCGCTCGTTCATACGAATTGTACCTTTTCTTCACCCTGTCTCTTGCTAGCTACCTCGTCCCGTCACTCGACGTTTACCACCACATCGAGCGCCTGGCCGTGTTCGTCTCTCGGGCAGCCCCAACAATGAACGCCTTTCCGGCCTGCCACCTTTCTCTAACATGCTTAGGCAAAGGCTTCAGACGGGAAAGGCGTCCATTGTTAGGGTTGACCGAGCGTCGAGCCATGTCAACCTCCTAGCATCTAGCACCTTGTACATGGGAGGACATGAACACCGTGAGTCGAGGCCGTTCTCCCAAGGCGATCTGTTCCAAACTGAGGTATCATTACCTAATCTTTACCCCGCGCTCGTGTGCTAGAGAGCCGCTTAACTCGGTCTTTATCGCTTCGACGCTTGCACCGAGACAGAGATTTAGTCCCGTCCGCCACTGGTTCACTCGAACCCCCACACTCTCAACACTTTGCAAGGCCAGAGACATCAACGAATCAACGAATGTACAGAACAGTCACAACTTCACCACTTGAGCTCTACGTCGTTTTGGTATTGCTCTTGCTGGCAACTGTTCGACATGACAACCACTCCCATCATGATGCCCGGTCGGTTCATTCGGAACATCACTGCTTATCGCGCGACATGCTGTTCGGTCAAAGCAGCATTGTGCTTGCCGCACACTCGGTCTTTTACGTCCTCATCCTCGACAACATCTCCAGCAACGTCCGAGGCGGTCAGAGACACAGATGAGGCAGCGTTGGATTATCTCGAGAGCCGAGGTGCAGCGACTGAAGCTCTTGTCCAAAGCACGCGGCAAGGCAAACCGAGCTACAGTCGGACACCGGGAAAGTACAGACGGTATATACAGGCAAGTCGTATGGTTGCAGCTTTCTGATTCAACTGCTTCAAGTGTGTTGACTTGTTGTCTACACCTGTCAACAGGCCAAAATTGCCGAACATGATCAGCTGCACATGCCACCATTGTTCGCTCCTCCGCCAGCTGCTTCCAGTCTGACCGACCCTCCACCATTGACGCACGGGACCATCAATGCGGCTCAATTGACACAAAACGTGGTGGAAAGAACAGGTCGACATCCTCTTCGAGACAGATACAAAAGAGACCACGGATATCTCAGAATAAGCCTCACAGAGCGGTGCAATTTGCGATGTAGGTCTCGTTTCCATAATGTTGTCGTCGGCTGTCACTGACTCGACCCCAAAAACCCTACAGGTACATACTGCATGCCTGCCGGGGGCGTTCCACTCTCACCGGCATCCCACATTCTCACCAACTCAGAGGTTCTCCATCTTTCTTCATTGTTTGTATCTCAGGGAGTCTCCAAAATCCGTTTGACCGGGGGTGAACCCACTCTTCGAAAGGGTCTGCCAGAGTTGATGAATCGACTGGGTTTGTTGAGGGAGAACGGTTTGCGGATTATTGGAATGACTTCCAATGGTTTGAATCTCGGGGGTAGACATGACAATGGCCACAAGCTCGAAGAGTTGGTAGACGGTGGGTTGACACACCTGAATTTGAGGTGAGCAGGGAAATGGTTTTGCTGGGGTCCCACTATTGACACTGATGCTTTCAATGCCATTTTGTTCCCGACAGTCTCGACACCCTCGAAGAGGCCAAGTTTGAAGAGATTACACGGCGAAGGGGTCACTTTGCCGTGCTCAATGCACTTGATCATGCCGTTTCCCTTTTGACCAACGACCCTCTGGATGTCTCCCTCTCCTCTTTCCGACCGGGACTGCGGAGTGTCAAGATGAATGTCGTCCTCACAAGATCAACCAATCTCTCGGAACTGATCTCATTTGTTGAACTTACCAAGTCTCGACCGATCAGCGTCAGATTCATCGAGTTCATGCCCTTTTCCGGCAACGACTGGGACAAGCAGCAAATGGTCAGCTATGACGAAGCTCTCAGTGTCCTCAAGAAACGGTATCAAACAGACCTGGAAATGGTGCGAGATGAAGGTGGTGATGGGACGAGCAAACGATGGAAGATCAAGGGTTACCAAGGCGAGATTGGTTTTATAAGTAGCATGAGCGATCATTTCTGTGGAACGTGCAATCGATTGAGGATCACGGCTGATGGGAATCTCAAGGTGGGTGCCCGACAATTCCCCTCTCTATCACACACACACACACACACACACACACACACACACACACACACACACACACACACACACACACACACACACACACACACACACGAGATGCTGATATGGCCCTGTATCTCTACAACCACCTGCAGGTCTGCTTGTTTGACAATACAGAAGTATCTCTCCGCGACGTACTTCGTTCGCCCTCTGAACCATGGAGCTCAAAGAATCAGGACCTGGTCGACGTCATTTCGATGGCTGTAGGGAACAAGAAGCCCAAACACGCAGGTATGGACCTGCTCCAGTCCATGCAAAATAGGAGCATGGTGATGATCGGCGGTTGATCCATCCCTTGTCTGTTGTTGTGTCGTGGCGCGTGTGTGCATGTATGATCTTTGTTGTTGCTCGAAACTTTTCTTTTATTGTACATGGGGTGGAATTTGACGATATGAATGTTGTATGCATCTCAGGTGGGTCGGTCTCTACATTCTCATCATTTCCCTATACAAGGCTGATTCAACCTTTTTTGTCTCGTGGACAGTGCGACCAGTTGTATCTCATGGAATGCTGAAACGAGGAAACCGAGTTGTCATGGTCCACACGGTCACTCGACCCATCATCACGCCAAAAGTCCCGTTTGGACGTTTGCACCGCCTCATTCGATCCAACCACTCGTCATCCACTTTGTCTCCTCTTGCCGGCCAAGCATCTCCCGACACGCCACCCCCCCGCGGCCCGAGATTCACCCACCTCGACTCGACTGGCCGCGCCTCCATGGTCTCCATATCCTCTAAAGCATCAACCGTTCGTCGAGCCGTTGCCAAGGGTCGAATTCGTATCCCCCGAGATGCGTATGACATGCTCTCCTCGTCTGACCCCACACACGGGGGGCGTCAATGGAAAAAGGGGGACGTGTTGGGAACGTCCCGCATCGCGGGGATCATGGGGGGCAAACGGACGAGCGAGTTGATTCCCCTGTGTCACCCGTTGGCATTGACCGATCTCAAGGTCTCGTTTAGGTTGGATCGAGCGGTTGATGATGAGCGAGTTGGCGGTGGATGGGTGTCTGTCAAGACGGTAGCAGAATGCCAGGGTCAAACCGGGGTCGAAGTGGGTGTTTTTGCCCATCGGTCTATACTCTTTTTTTTTCTAGCCTCTGACCATTGATGATCCATTCTTTCAACACAGATGGAAGCCCTCACTGCCGCATCCGCTGCCCTCTTGACCGTATGGGATATGATCAAGGCGATTGCAGGGAAAGAAATGATCATGAGTGACTTGATGGTGGTGCAGAAATCCGGTGGCAAGAGTGGGGACTGGGCGCGACCGGGGGGTTGGGTCAATGGCGAGCAAGAGTCGGATGAAGAGCCGTACGACTTGTAGAATGCCATAGAATGTTGCCCTATGCAAATGCCATGATGATGCATGATGATGATGATACAGTACAATGTGATACAAAGAAAGACAATGACATGGCGCTTGATGCAAAAGTGATTGAAAGCGAGGTGTGCACCACCCCTTGTCCCAGCGTGCTTGATTGTATCGTTACTTGAGACCGGCAGGTTCGAGTTCGCCCTCGAGGCCACGGTACCCCAGGCACCATGACGGCCGTTGTGAATCCTTGTTGGACCAGTACGACCTGCATCGTAATGAGAACCCATAGGGTACTAGATCCGCCAAAAAGAAAAAGAGTGTGTCAGACAAGGCGTCCCTGTAGTGCTTCAAAAAAAAAATCGAAGAAAAAACTCACAATCGTAACCCCGACTGCCATCATTATAATCGTCCACCAACTTGAGCATATCCGAAATCTTCCTCGTATTGGTCAGATACTTTCGCGCATACGCAAATGCCAAAAACGCTTTACGTTGCAACTCGTCAGGATCATCCAACGCCTGCTCGAGCGCCTCGTCAATCTGCTCAATTTTCCAATCCGGATGAAGTCGAATCACGAATTTACTCAACGCTTCTTCATGTTCGGTCGGGATATCTCCGGCCACGACGCACCCAGAGAGGAAAGCTTGGGTGTACTTGCGAATCATTTTGCGTTCGAGTGAGGAATCAAACACGCAGATTTTGGATTCGCGGAGACCTTGGGCGAATGCTTGACGGCCGCGAATGTGTTTGGTGTAGTAGGGGTGGTTGAGCGTGTACGTTTCCAATGGATCTTGATAAGCTTGGGGGTCTTCTGCAATGGTATATCCAGGGTGATCGTATTGCTCAATCAACGTTTGCTTGTCCCCGTTCTTGACGGTCTCTGTCACGGTCAGTCTAAGGGGGTAGAATGAACCCGTGAACCCAAAGACTCTGGCATTGTATTGTCGTTGCTCCCAAGGGATCGGGAAAAAGTCCCATTCGTTTGCGGAATCCGGGCTATGGCCAAAGAGGTGCATATCCATATCCGGATAATGTTGTTTTAATCGTTCGGGGTTGAAGATTTCAAGCATTTCAAACGCGTATTTCGTGACGGTGATGTTACTCGTGTAGGGGTACCACTCTTTGAAACAATTCAGACTGTGACAGTCTCCGATTTGTTGCGCCAATAGAGCACCACAGGGCATGGGGGAGAGACGCTTGTCGTGTTGTTTGAAAATATCTGATATCGTCCAGACGAGGTCGAATCCTTGGGCAGGGCAGCCATCGGGCACTGCATCGCTTGTTTGGAGCCATTCTTTCATGGACATGTCTGAACCTCGTCGTGGTGGTGGTGGTGTAGAAGGCTCTTCAGAATCACGCTTTTCATGCCGTCTGGTCTCGTCTTGATCAGCAGATGCGCCCGTGATTCGAGAGATGAAATGCCTCTTGCTCCATTTGGATGCATTGGCTTCTTGCCCGTCCGACGTATTTTCCAATTGCCAAACCCTCCACATGCGTCTTCTCACATTTTCCCCAATATCGATATCGTTATCCCAGCCGTTCCACCCTGGACCCCATACATCGACTTTTGAGACCAGAGGATGTCGAAGGAGTGAATCGACAATTTCATAGGTGTGGGTATTCATTCGGTCGAGATAGTCTCGGTAGTCTAGAGCCAAGAAACAAAAATGAGCCAAACCTGAGCCATATCCTCAAGTTCTCAATAAATAGACCTCACCTGTTAGCATCAAGACTCGCTTTCCTTGTTGACCCTCGCGCAGGTAGGGTCGGTGATCAAACGGGCTGTAACCTCGCTCATCAGTGTTTCCCCAAAACCACGGCATTTCATGGTCCGAGTGTGAGTCTGTCTCTTCGTCGTTGTTGTTGTCGCCAGATGACGACTCGCGAGTTCCTCGAGCATGTCGTCCAGAGTCGAGAACAATGGGCATCAACCCTAGGTCTTCCAAACCTCGCTTCAGCTTGAGGCCCACTGCGACGGGTGATTTGGGTATACGCTGATGTTCGTGGTGACTACTACTGCCTCTCGTTTCTTCTCGATCATCCAGCCACAATCCCGAGGCATGCTCAGCCCCGACCCAACTGGGCCAGGTAAATGTCGAAATCGTGGTTTGCTCAATCAATTGCCGTTTCCGCCTGTTGCGTGATGTGGAATTGACGGTCAAGACGAATAGTACGCAAATCGATACCACGACAATGATTCGCATGGATCTTCGACGGATGGGAATGGGCAACGACATGAACGTCGAGCCTCGTCTGGTGGGAAAAGTACTGTTCTTGGATTGGTTTGGCCGTGGAAGTTGATACAGTTGGCCGTCTGTTGCATCGTTGGGGTGGGTAAACGAGCTCGACCCTGCCATCTTGGACGACGACGACGACGAGGAGGAGGTCATTGGGTGAAGGTTGTCCATGGTGGTGAAAAACTCGACCGTAGCTGATGATGATCAATGTCCGAGTCTGTCAATGCTGTTCTTCTATGGCCCAAAAACTTAAATCTTGCAAAGCTTTCAAGACGGGTTGCTGCATGCGTATGTAGCTAGGATAACAAAGCAAGCAAGCCCGGGGCCACGGAATACGGTTGGGAATATGCCGTTGTTCTTTATGTTCTATACTCGGGCCGTGGACAGTAGTCGTGGTGTGGCGAGAGAGAGAGGTACACAAAAGGAAAGGGAGATTCGGCTGGGCACAAGCTTTGCATGCATCCAACTGCTGGCTAACCGAGATATATACAAACGGTATGGAGACCTTGTACAACAACGACTGGGTCAGCCCCCGTCGTGTGCCAATCAGTTTTCAATCCACCACAGCGCAGTCATCGAAATCCATTACGGACATTTGTTCATGCTATCATGCACCACCACCCCTTGGCAACCATTTCAACCTACAAACCCTCTACACAATCCATGTGCACGCATACTCCCGGGAGACAGAGACGGTCCAACACAGCCTAGGGTTATCAGAGACTGCTCCTTGACCTCTCGGTTGGACGCAAACCTGACAAGCCAGACACAGAGGAAAAGACGAATCTAGTCTCCCCTATTCCCTGCTTTTTTGACTTGCAGGGACTATTTGGATCCGCCGTGCCAAGTCTTTTTGGGCGAAATGCCGTGTGCTTTTTCCCCCGATGCCCGGTGATCCCCGCGGTTCCGCTTCGGCCTTGAACTCGCTTCTGACCTCGGCTTGGAGCATACAGGTAGTAGTTGATCTAGTTGTGGCAATACATGGATAGCACATGCAGCATGTAGGCAAGGTCATTATAGAGTCGTAGAGTCGTACAGAGAGCCAACAGGTCGTGGGTACTCTATGGGGTCGTCAACAAAATATGTAAAACAAAACAGTTGTGCGTGTCAAGATGTTGAGAGACAATGTCAAAAAATCATTCGGTCGCTCCCAAGACAAACACCACTTCGTGGGGTCTGAGAAACAGGGCCGTCGTCTGACCATGTTCGAGTAATGACCCCTCGTCATCTTCGTGCGTCAATCGTTTCCACGGGACAGGCGAAGTCGAAGCACTCCTCGATCCAAACCTCGCTGTTGTTGTCCCACCACCGTGCATGTCTATGGGGGATAGTGGTGGTGTCGAAAACCCAGTCGTGACGGGTGGCACCGTTAATCCTAGATTCGAGTGACTGGCCGGTCGGAGAGGTGACCGAGTAGTCGTGGCCAGAGTAGCAGGCTCATCAAGCCAAAAGTATCGAATCCCATGCAACACGCCATTGCACATGAACCGTGACTTGGTCTCCCGCACCCGATTCTTGTCCAATAGCCGTTTTTGCACTTCCACGCCTACCCATTCCCCATCGAGTTTGACATCGGCGGCGGGATCATCTTGTAGTAGTAGTCGACCAATGTACCGCGCCTTGGCCTTGAATTTACACACCTTGTTGTCTCCAAGTGTCAAGGCAACAATACACGGGATCCCAACCGTCAAACTGCTCCCCCATCTCGAGTCAATTACGGGAATCCCGTCATCGGGTCGTGACCGAGGTGTGACCGTTCGTTGTTGCATCGTCGATACGAGTGGCTCGCGTGGGGGAGGATCAAAGGCTGAAGCGGGATGGTAGGGCTTGCTGGTGCTGCTGCCATTGCCATTGCCATTCATGTGTTCATACGATCCAACGCTAGACGACGTCGCTCGTCGAACTCCAAGGACCGGACGGAGGTTTTCATTGGCGGCGGGGACGGGAAGACCCAACATGATCTTTTGAGGCGTTTCCAATTGAGAGCCAAATGAGCGAGGTAGTGTCACTGAAAGATCTGGATGGTTGATCGATGGTGCGAGGGAATGAGCAGAAGATGAGGTCACCCCAAGATCAGGCTTTCTCGCCGTCAATGGAACGAGGGAAGCATCAGAGGATGGTACGGTGGGAGCAGTCACGACTACAGGAGCAGGCTCTTGGATGAGAGGCAGGGGAGGAGCAAGAGGAGCTGTACCAGACGGTAAAGGTGGCGAGACCGATGTAGCAGAAGATGTGAGCGCTGTTTCCTTGCAAACATTCGCAGTCGACGCCTTACATGGCGAATTTGATCGATTATCCGACTTTTCCGACGTAGAGGTTGCAGGTCTGGTCGCTGACAATGACGAATCGCGCTGGCTTGCCGGTCTGGGGAGCATACTCTTGGTCGGCGTCTTGTCAGCAACAGTCCCAGACGACGACGACTCTTTTCGAGCACGAGCCGATGAAGCACCACCAACAGCAGCAGTAGCAGCAGCCGTCCCGCGAGCCCGACCGAGACTCGACACACTGGTAGAAGCGACGACCTTGTCCGCCACAGCTTTTTCAATCGCCGCGCTTCGCTGCCTGACCGAAAGACCGACCGTGGGGATCTTGCTGCTACTATGTTGACCGTTCTTGGGAGATTTTGGCTGGATGCCAGTCGGATTCAAGGTTTTCCTGAGTGGAACGGGCGGAATGGTGCATGTAGACGAGACGCTGCTTGATTGAGGCGCGCCTCGAATTAACGATGCACTCGTCTTGCGAAGCACTCCTTGTTTCCCTTCTTCACCTGCAGCAGCAGCAGCACGAGCTGGGGTCGACGCTTGTTTAGCCAACGTCGAAGCCGTAGGTTTCGTGAGCGGTGTTCCCCCTCTTTTTTCCCGTGGTGTCGGTGTTGTCGTCGTCGTCGTTGTTGTGGTCGTGTTGGAACTCGTCCTGCCAGATGCAGACGTCATGGACGCGGTCGAGGTGGAGCGCGAATGAGATGCAGACGTCTTTTGGGTAATCGAAGAAGACGGCTTGTGAGAACCATGTCTTGCCGTGGCAGACTTGACAGTCGATGTTGTTGAAGAGGTCCGCTTGCGAGTGTCGGTAGAACCAGCTGGCTCACCAGCGCGGCCCGTAGGGGCTACCGCTGACGAACCACACCGTGTCCTGGTCATCCGTTCAGGCGTCTTGGGAGTAGATTTCACTGGCGTAGTCGCAGCAGGTGGACTTGTCGTGGTTGCGGGACCTAATTGAGGCAAAGGTGGTGGAAGAGGGTTGGATTCCCGACCGTTTGTCGCTGCTGAAGCCGGTGTAGCCTGACCCGGTGTGGAAACTGATCTCGGGCGGGGTGCTGTACGACACGATGAGGCACTTGCTCCTCCACCTGGAGCGGTTGATTGATGCCGAGTCGATGATGGCGTCCGTTGGTACACGGGTGGTGTGCGTGTCGGAAAGACGGTTCGCGGTGACGGCCCCACTCTTGAGGGTCGGCTTCTAGACAGTTGGGACGTGGTCCCCCTCGTCGTGGCCAACAGTTCAGGTGTTGGTGAGGTCGTTGTGGAAGTAGAGCCAAGAGGTTCTGACATGGGAAACGGGGCACCCAGCGTGGGAGGGCCGGCTCGAGTGGTGTGCCTGTCGAGCGATGCGATTTTGGGACGGTTAGGTTCACTGGCAAGACGCTTTGTAGCTGAAGCGCTTCCCAGCGAGACCGCAAGTGTTCGATTACCCGACGCCGGTGAATCAAGATCGTTCTTGTCGACATGAATCTCTACATGGGCCATCCGCAGGGTTTTTTCTCAGTTCATGTACTCGCCACGAAGAATCAAAACAAAAGGCCACTCACGTCTGGCAATCTCTCCACGGAATCCATTCTCGAGACCTTGAAACCCTCCCTCTTCCTTGATTTGAAGCCATCGCTTCTTGATGACATCCATTGCCATTGTCCGTGTCGATTTGAACAAGTCTAGCACACGTGAATCAATGAAATCGTCACCTTCTCTTTTCCGACGCTCTAGTTGTTCACATTGGTGACCGAGTGCCTTTGTGGGTCCCACATAGAGTCAAGAAAATGTCAGCTCACAATGTCCACCAACCAAACTCGGGACAGACACCCACCTCGTACACTCTCGGCGCCGACTTGCAATAATTCACCCTGCCTACACCTTCAATCAACAATCCCAATACAGCCTCCAGCACCTCCACCTGGCCCATCATGGATCCCACCACATGCTTGATTTCATCACACGCCAACACATCTCGTGGATGATTCGCCATGACTTGCACAGCTCGTTCAGCAATCATATCCAGAATATCTTCGACCTCGT
The DNA here is from genome assembly GCA_039545395.1 of Filobasidium uniguttulatum. NCBI lineage: Eukaryota > Fungi > Basidiomycota > Tremellomycetes > Filobasidiales > Filobasidiaceae > Filobasidium > Filobasidium uniguttulatum. Next base: position 218,913 of record BCJK01000013.1, on the reverse strand, counting down.
CGACCCACTCGTCCGTCGCTTTCCCCTCCTTTTCGAGTCGTTGACGACAAGTCAAGAGACCCTGTACTGTACTGACGATGTTCGTGGGCGCGACTCGCTCCATGATTTCGTCAATCACTTGATCACGTACATGATCTTCCAAAAGAGCGATATCCTTGCCGAGGCATTCGGACCATCCCCTGATAACGTATTCTTTGGAAAGGTGGATGAGAGGTCCAGAGTTGACGTCGGGGGAAGTGGCGAATCGCAACAGCCGGGGTATCCGCTTGACGCACTTGCGACATCGACAAGCTCGAGCTTTGCATCCCATGTTTATTGGCATCTTGCCTCTTGTCATGATGCCGCCCGCGCCACCCGTGGACGCGCCTTCTGTACGATCGTCCCATGCGATGCCATGTGAAAATTCCCATACAAGTCTAGCTTCAACCTCTTTTTCGAGGGCATCCATTTCGAGATAGGTGGCACACTTGCGAACAAGGAGAGCTGTCGGCATGTCCAACTGCTTGTTGCTAAACTTTGACAAGGTTCCAGAGTAGATGTATCCGAGAACGAAATGGGTCGCTTGCGGGGTAAACGGGGGTGTCGGCAAGGCAATGGTGGGGATCAAGGCCAACGATTGAGTCGAGGGTGCGCTCAGTCTATGTGCAGATGACGCGTGGGGTTGAAATTGACCTGCATTGAGCAAGACTTGGGCAAAGTAGGGACTTCGAGAACACAGCATGAATCGATGAGCGGAAAAGGTGATTTCGCCTGTTTCCTCGTCCAAATCAAACCCCAAATCTTGATCCATGTCGAGATTAAGGCTGAGAGCCGAGCCTGGGCGATTTGAGGACCCGTTGTTGGCACTAGTATCTTTGACTGATGAAAACGAGGTGGCTCGGCGGATCACGGGGGTCTGACGAAAGGAAGAAGGTGGAACTTTGGCTGTTTTGGCGGCCGCTTGTGCGTCTGGTGGTGGGGATGGATTAGCTATCTTGATTCGAACGTCGGCATACAGCTTGGATCTCCACATAAACGTCAAATCTTGCGCCTGTTCTTGTCTCATTGAATCTCTGAGTTCTTGCTCTGCGACTTTTGCTTCTTCCGTGCTTATTCCTTGGTCCTGACCATTTGTCAAGCCGATTCCTAATCCCAACCCTAGGCCTGATCCAAGAAAGGAGTCGTCTCTTGGTGGGCTGATGGTCGAATGATCCTTTTCACTAGCGGACTGATGGCCAGAGAGCCACTCCATACCATCCTCTTCATCTTCCATGGGTCCGGGTGAACGTGGATACCCTCCTGCACTGCTTCCACTCAACGCAGGCGAATGACCTTGGCCTTTGCTCACGGCAAGATCGGGGTCGTAGATGGTTTCCAAACTTGCCGTGAGTAATTCCTTCATGCCCATGTGATTCAAGACGGTGATCCCAGACGCATCTTTGGGACGATTCGAGAGTGCTGATGCAGAGCGAATGTACCGCGAGGGTACGGGTAGGTTGGGCGAGAGGAAAGTAGGTGTCGAGGATTGTGAATTGTTTGATGGGAAAAATCGTGATTTGAACGTTTCTGCAAGGAGCGGTTCCGGGTGGAAATCAACCAGAGTCATTCCGCTATTGGCAGGTAACGACCCCATTACTCACTGGAAGCTCGAACGTAAATAATGGCCTTGTGAGCCCAGACGTCGTCTTGCTCCTGTGCCTTGAGTGGTTGGGTCGCTGCAGTGGACTCGACCGGTTCAAAGTCGGATTCCACCAGCTGCTTGATAGTCACTTGATTCGCACTAGTCCCTTGTCCCGAGCTTCCCATCCATTCTTGATCCAAGTCACCCCACCGGACATCTCCAAACCTGTCTCTGGCATGCTCGTAAAGTGCTCTCAAGTCCCTAGCATAGATGCGTTGGGATGAAGCAATGACCGTCTTGAGGGGTGGAAAGCTCGTCGGTTCAGATCCCTGTGGCTGCGCCATGACCGTGGGCTGTTGAAAAAAAGAAGAGGAATTTTTAATGATGTGTGTCAACCGCCTAGCAGCTGTGACACTTGAAGTCTTGCATTGTGTTGGTGTGACTGCAGTGACTGTTCATGAGTTTGACTTGACTGTTGATGCAGTGATGGTTTGCACTTGCCAGATAACCATCAACTCGATCAGCGCTTACTTGCTCTGCAGCTTCGTCACTCGCGTAGACAAGCAAGAGCAACTCTACTGTACTCTATCTACTCGAGAGGTCATATTCAAAGCCCGACGTGGGCATTGGCCTTGCTTGGTCGCCAACAGTCTCCCTTTACAGGTCATTTACACAGTCAGTTTCAACTGGTGAATTCGACCATGATTGAGGAACCATCGATATCCTCGGGAACCACCGCCGCTGCCGCCGCCGCCGCTCAAGCAGACGTCATGTCGCCAGACCTCTTGCTTGCTGTTGCTGCCACTTCTGCTGCTGTTGGGGACAATGGCGACACACCGTCTCAACCGGTTCCTATAGCAATTCACTCGCCATCATCCATTCAACAACAGCGTTCGTCTCTTGGAACACTAGCCTGCCCTTTACACTCGACCACCACCACCACCGCTCAAGTGCCACTGGTCAACACGCTCGAGCATAATGGATCTCTTCCGGACTTGACGGTCGGCAACACGCTGTCATCATCATCATCATTGACCAACGCTGTCGATGACAATCATAGTCAACCACGAATCTTGACTCCTTTTGATCTTGTAGACTCGGAACACCACCACCATGCCTCGATCGTCTGTCCGTCTCAAAAGAGCTCGCCGCCGCACGAGAGTGAATCCATGACTACTCGTCAAGGCGTCGAGACAAGATCACACGCTGATTCATCGAAAACGACGACGGCGACGACCACAAAGCCAACATCTGATCAACCTTGCAACCCTTTGGTCGACATTCGACGTCTTGAGCGACCGTCGACTCGATCTCGAGGCACCCTCTACCCATCCTCGCTGTTTCGGGGTAAACAAACGTCGGGCCGATCGTCGTATGACGTGCAAGTCCGGATCCTAGATGTCGATTTTGACCGTTCGACGCTTTGTGGATACCTGTCTATTTCACACTTGACCGAATCCCACCCCAACTTGACCACTTTTTTCTCGGGCGAGATTATTGGCGAAAAGTATGGTTTCTTGACGGGATCCCATCGATACTATGCTCAAGCGACTGAACAAGACGATTTGAGACATTGGTCTCGGTTTGACCGATTTCGTCAAGTGAAATCAGAATTGCGTCGACCTGGATTGACCATGCCGGACAAGGAACGGTCGTCTATGGACTCGCCGCATTCTTCGCCTTGTCGAGAGCGACCGTACGTGTTTATGAGGTGGAAGGAACGATTTCTCGTCCCGGATCATAAAGTACGGGATATCAGTGGAGCAAGCTTTGCCGGGTTTTATTATCTGCAACTCGACTTGGAGCCCACGCACGGCGGCATACATTCGCAACCTCTGAGAATGAGCGGGACCAGCAAGGACTCGTCGAGCAGCAGCAGCAGCAGCAATAGACGAGGCAACACAACAAGCAGCACTATATACGTTCCCCATCAAGCAACCGCCACCACTGGTACACGTTCAACGACACGTGCACCGTCTTTGCTTGACCTTTCGCCCTTGACTGCCCCTGTATCATCATTATCATCGATAACATCGCCATCCTCTTCATCACTGGCCGTCCCCGTGTGGCCATCGACACCACTGACATCTACCTCGTCTAGACGTATGGGCGCTTCCACCCGAGCATCAGAATCACAAACGTCGATTCTCCCTATTCCTCCTCCGTCCGTCTTGACCTCTGCGGCGAGCCACACGGCATCGTCTCCTCTTGTTGCATCGCCTCCAACGAGCCCTGGCCTGGCAGGTCATCATCATACGCTTCATCCGACGTCTCCAACAAGAGCGACAAGACCCACGACGACGACGACAACTCCATCTGCCCAACCGTCTGTCCCCGTCGAACGACCCGTACTGAATCGATCGCGAACGTCGGGTAGTGGTGGTGGTGGTGGTGGCCGGAGCCATAAAGCCTCTGACAAGATGGACCAAGTGGTTGAACAGCCGGTTTTGAGAGGGTACTACTTTCACCATCAAAACTCTGAACCGTGAGTATTTCAGTGTTTGAGATGAATGAAATCAAGAATGACGATCAACTCGACTACATGGACAGGTTTCAAGAATTGTGCTTGTTTCACGTTCCTGAACGAGGCAGTGGGTCGATTGAAATGCGATAGTCGTATATATCCCATCTCCATCTCGCGCAACTTGCTCGACTGTAGCACCCCCTCCCACCCTCGTGTATGAAATTGTATATGTTTGCGTGTGCTTGTATTCCATTTGGCGGTTGTATCTAGGTGTACGATGGATAAGTCAACGAGTTGATACGAGAGATACGCCCAGTGATTCCACTGTGATACCAAATCTGCTGACCATGTCCTACTTGCTAGTGTCCTCTCTGGAACTCTTGTGAGCCAAGAACCGGAGTGGTATGATTCGATTGCTCTAAACATGAGAGAGAGTCATCCCCATGTGCTGTTCATCTCTCTCTCGACTGCATGTGCTATGGCGCCATTCAAGCGGGGCAGACTCACTTTCGGCCGAGGTGGAGGCTACAGAGCGGGGCACCCATTGTTGGATATTGGACCATCAAATCAGTAGTATACTGCAGCCATGGACAAGCAGGGACAGACCAGACTGGCCTCTTGTGGGATGAGTTTGCTCTGTTTCAAACGTCCACCAACACGACTGTGGTTACTGTGGTTAGTCGGACAGATGGTTAGGGTAGTCCACTCTATTTGCCTCGGCCATCGTTGCATGACGTCTTGATTCGATCGACCCTTGAGCTCTTTGCGCGCCAAGCATTCAACACACGATGACTATGGATATCTCTCTTCTTTCTCTCTTCTTTCCCTCTCTCTCTCTCTCTCTCTCTGATATGACACCGGGTTGCCCCGCCCTGACTTGGTATAGAGTCAAGACCAGTGGTTTATAAAGTCTCAGCATCGCAGCATCATACCACGACTCGTTCCTTTTATCTTTGCCACTCGTTTGTTCACCTACCAGCAACCAGCTTGAGCCAGTTGACCCACTACAGCACACGCTACCTGCTCCATTGACGAGATCGTGGATATAGCATCACATACACCTACTTGGTCCGATTGTTGTCATGAATCATGGGCCCGACCTATCGACAACGAGCTGTAATACAACGGGCGGTTACACAGAGCAGCATTGTTCAACCACAGGCGACTGCATTGCATCAAGCCAGGCGAACGGATGGGACGGGATGTAAGTCCGTTTTGGAATCGGGATAGCAAACGCACTGGTTGACATTTTCTCGATTCGTTAATCCTCGACAGTCTATCGAAATGTACGTCGCATTCGTTTACTTGCGAGATCATAAAGCACACGCTCATCTCTGGTGCAGCAGTTTCTCTACATTCTGATCGCCATCCTGGTCCTCTTTGTGGGCATCTTTTTCATTGGATGGTACCGGACAAGACGCAAGAGGCGACAATGGCAAGCAGAAGCTCGTCGACTCGGCGTGCTTATCCCCGGGATGGAAGGGTATGCCGAATCATTTACACGGCAAACCCATGTCAAGCGCGGGTTGAATCTAGGGAAATCACAAGATACACCTCGACTGTGGAAGATTTTGACGAGTGATACGAGTCGGGACAAGGTAAATCGTAGTGATCAAGAGATGCGACAAGTATCGCCGCCATCACCATCGCCATCGCCATCGAGTACAGTCCCAGTGGACTCGTCGGAGCTTTACCAACTTCCTTTTGTAAGCGTTTGATCTAGTGGCTCACTCTCTCGAGGCTTGCTTACACTCGTATGATTCGTTTGTAGAACCCACTCAGCATGACGTTTACCATTACATCAGATCAACCCGTCCTCGGTGCCCTTCCCAAATCCACCATGAAAGGATTCCCAAACCATAGAGCTTGCTGGCCATTTGCCATCTTGGACGCCGAATCTCGATCGGCTGCGAATCTTTGGCATCACATGGCCAACCACTCCAACAATGAGACCCAACAAGTTGAACCCCGGGCGGCCCCCCATCATTCCCTTTCGCGCCGAATCAAGGGAACATGGGGGTCAAGAGGCGAAAAGCGACAGACGCCACATCCGATTCCCGATACCCAGGCAGCGTCTCCTACCATCGAGGTGGCCGTACTCATTAATATGCCAATGGATCCCTCGAGTGAATGCGGCGGCCCAAACGAAGAGGTAGACGTCTCGTCTGTTCAAACGGCTGATTCTGGCTCGCCACCACGACCTGAAATTTGGAACGACGTCGAGATTGGCTTGTTGAAATTTCAACTTGAAGATGTTGGCTAGGATTGTGCGTGTATTGTGCCGCATCATTGACTCATTGCATCAGGAACAAGCGAAAAAAAAAGGGAAAAAATGTCAAAAACATGGGTTGTATAGTTTTTGTCCGTTGTATATCTCTTGTGCATGAACCACGACTATGCATCGTGTGTGTTTTTGTGTCCCTTTGCGGCGACGGCGGTGGGCAGAGTGGTTGTTTCTTTCCAGTAAGAGGTGGGGTGCTGGGGTGTACAGTCAAGATGCTAAACGTGACTGGTGGTGGCGATATAGAGTTGGGTACCAAGCGGAAGCAAATCTTGCCGGAGACGGCTCACTGCGGAGATGTCAGAGAGATTCGTCAGAAAGAATGGTCAATGGTCAACAAGACAACAACGACTATATGGGTAAAGTAGGTGGTCACTTTTTGACAAAGGACTGTCCTCACCACACACTCGGATGAACAGGAGACACATACAAGATGGCCTTTGCAAAATGGAAAAAACCAAACGTCGCCATGCCCGGTATCCCCTCGGTCCACTCAAACACGGCGGCAGAGCAACCCGACTTTACCAAATCCCATCTACGAGACGCCCACGCCTACCGAATGAGCCACATGAGATCACTAGGTATCCAAGGAGAGATCACTTCGCTCGCATTCGATCCCATCTTTAGCTTGATGGCGGTAGGCACGTCCACTGGCCTCGTCCATCTCGTGGGCGCCCCGCCAGTCCAGTGCACGATCCCATTGTCTTCGAGCGTCAATACGTCGGCTCACCAGTCGATCGCGGCCGCCCAGTTTTTGACATTTGTGCCAGGGTCAGGCAGGTTGTGTTGTATTGATTCGAAAAACACGTTGCATGTGTGGAATACGGGACCGGGAGGCATGGATGATATTAGGAATCAGCCGGTGAAAGAGATTACTAATAGGTGAGGAGAGGTGTAAATGACTGTTTTATGGACGTTCGTTGACTTTTTCTTTCTCATTGACGCTCCTTGCAGCTTGTATGGAGAAGTGACGTATGTCGATACACCGTCACCAGCACACTCACATGTGAGTGAACATTCAACACGCAAACCAAGTATAGAACTGACACACCCACTCATATGGACAGCTGTTCATCACATTTCGAGATGGATTCACCGTCGCCTACGATATCGAACGCAAACACCTTTCACCCTATCGTATTCCCAACCTCTGGAGACAATACGAAGATACGCTCCGTCGAAGTGGCGTCCCCGGACGAGCCCGGGCTCACGGGACACCCATGGCAGTCTGCTGCGCCATGAACCCTCGAGACTTGAACACCATGTTGATTGGATATGAAGGCGGTGTGATTCAATGGGACATGAAGGAAAAAGTGGCGGTCAATACGTTTGAATTGACGTTACCCCCTGGTTCGCCTGGAGGATCGAGTTATGCGGATCAAACGATTTGGAGTGAGCGAAACCCGGCCGTCACGTGTATCACATGGAGACCAGACGGGCTCGTGTTTGCGGTCGGACATGAAGATGGATGCATCTCCATATGGTCCATGGAGGATGCGGACAAGCCATTAATGGTTCGAACGTTGCAAAAGGAAGACGTCAATGTCACGGATGCCGAGTCCCTCTTTGGCTCGGGCGTGTTGGACAGGACAGACGGGAAACCTGTCCGACCGACTCTCCGTGAACCCGTGTTCAAGTTGACATGGGCAGCTTTCCCGGACAAGGCTACCCTGAATACGATTATTGCAGCTCAAAACACAGCTGGAGGAGAGGCGGATCGGGTACAGCCATCCACAGTTCAGTACGTGGATAGGGAAGAGACGCTCTTGATTGTGCTGGGAGGCTGTCTATCGGATGAACCTCCGGCCATCAATGTGTTGCAAATGCCCGCCTACAAACCTCCACCCGCCCTCAAGGCCGCCGTGGGCATGCCACCCCAACAAGACGGGCTTTCTATTGCTGATCGCAAAGCGTTTCGAGATTCATTCAACGTCACGGGCGTATCACAGTACCCCACGAGCTCCCCTGCTGAAGATTTCATCCTCTTGCCACGGTCCAATCCCTTTTTCAACTTGTCATTTGACCCCACGGCCATTGTGATTTTCCTCACGCCCGATCCAAAGCTCCCCTCGATTCAAGGTCCACACGGAAGCCGAAGTGTCGACGCGTGGAGTTTCCCCCCTCCTCGATCCGATCGTCCTCCAGATGACACGGGACGGAAAACCTTTCACACGGTCACTGATGAAGCTCTGCAAGGTCATGTCATGGCCGACGTCCCTGCGTTGCCAAACCAGTTACCTGTAGAGCCAGCCGTCACGGATTACGCCGCGGGGGGGTGGAGGCTGCCTTGGTCTGCAGGACCTGCTTCCCCTGGACTCGGAGACTTGAATGCAGTCATTGGGCAACCTCCACGGGCCCTTCGACTCCCCTCCATTTTTTGGACGGGAGCTACCAATGTCCTAGGGTGCCATATTTACCCACTAGACACGGCCACGTTTCAAAAGCTGATTGCGTCGAGTATTGAAAATGAAGGCCACGAGGAGAAGCCGAGGGTGCCGCTTCATGGTGGCACTGCAGTACCGGACTTGCATAGTCCTCATGCACCCGATCCTGCCTTGATCAAGATGGAGACGCATCGTATCTTGGTAACATGGCACGCTGATGGTGCTGTTCGGTGAGAACGAGTGACTTTTTTGTCGAGCGAAAAGGCCAAATCACTGATACACACACTCTTCACCTTGGTCACGATTTTTCAATAGGTTCTGGGATATCAGCCCTCACATTTTGGTCATGCCCAAGACGTTGAGGTTTGAATGGCCAGCGCCGCTCCCCAACCTGACCATTTCCATCGTTAATCTCCTTCGACACCCGTCACTCCACCATTTACCCGTCTCCAAGCTCTGCCATACCAATCCCAGCCGGTTCCGAATCACAGGGATCGACTTGGCGGTGACCACGTTGGAATGCCTCGTTCATGTCGAATCGGGAGAAGTCTTTGTTTGGAAGTTTGCAAAGTCACAGGATCAAGCCAGAGGGTCCGAGCAGCAGCAGGATCATGGCGGTGATGGTGGAGATTACCTCGAAGGTGCTCGCGGAGGCGGTTCGAGTAGTGATAAACAAGTCGAATTGCTCACCTCGGTCACTCACTTGGCTAATCGGAGAGACGATGGGTTTAAGCCGGTGACTATTCTGACTACACGGCGTGGGCCGGTCGTCGCCACCGCCATGTCGGATATCGGTGAGTTGATGCCTCTCGAGGTCCATTGATTCGTGTTGGAACGATTTTCACCGATGTTCACATTGTTTGGGGACTCGGCAAGGCTTTTTTTCGGTCTCATACTACGCCAATTCAGTCGCCATTGTCGATCTTCGTGGGCCGGACGTTATCTTGAGGGAAGGGTTCACGGAAGAAGGTCTCAAGGTGCGAAGACGGAAAAAGAATAGTCAAAACCTCCCGGGAGAATCATCAAACTGCCTGGCCATGAAGTGGACGATTTGCAAGCTCAACGGAGAGGCCCAGAGTGCTCCTCGTTTGATTGCTTCATATGCAAAAGGGTGAGGGTTTTTGCCTCTTTTTTCATTGTGTGTGAGGGAGGGGGGGGGGACAATTGACGCATTCGAGATTAACGGGTGCTTTGTTGATTCGCGTATCCTCAGGCTCACGAAAATCTACACGCTGACATCGGTGCTGGGCGAATGGGTGGTCGAGCCGAAAGCCGTAACATTCAGCAGCAGTAGCCTTTCGAACCCGATTGCCACCTTTGTGATTAGCTCAGCTACAGGGGAAATGCTCAATGCTACGGCAGATGCCCTGAGGCAAGCCCTGGCGATTCAAAATACGTCCAACAAGCATGATGCCAAAGTGCCTACCAGTGTTTGGATCGCCGTGTCTCAACGAGCCATCAGAGCGCACTTGGACATTAATGGCGAGAGGATTGGCAAGGTCGACGTGCCCGAAAGTGATGCCATTACTTCAGCTCTTATTCTCAACAAGAATGGTACGTCTCTCGTGTATGTGTGTGTCGTAGATTGTTCAACTTTTGGCTCACATGGGCAGTTATACACTATAGGCAACAAGGTCCTCATGGTCATCTCGTCATCAGGGTCTGCAGCCTTTTATTCTCTTCCAACTCTCGAGTACTTGCACATGGTCGACATGACATTGGCGGCGCACACGTGAGTTATCTCCTGTGGGATGAATAATTCGAGGCGATATTCACATTCTCACCTTGTCTTGTGCCTTTTTTTCCGCGCAGGCGACGAATGGGCAAATTCACCTTTGATACTCGGTCCGGTGATTTCATCGAATACATTTCTCCCATGGAAATACACTTTAGAACGATTTTTGATCATCAAAAGCCATTGCCTCCAAGGATGGATTTTTCGACGACCAAGCTGCCCATCCCGTACCCGCCTGTCCCGCAAAACGCTACATGGGGGGTTTCGTCATGGATCTGGGGAGGCGCGCCCATGACCGGTGCTCAACTGGATGCTTTGGGTCAGTTCATTTTTTTTGTCTTTTTTCTTGTTGGCCGGGGCGGTCAGTGTCGACCTAGGCCATAAAGTTTTGATCGTGTATCGACTTCTTTTTTCTAGTTGCGGGGCCCAACCGCCCACCCGTTCCGAAATCCGCCATCAAGCCTCCACAACCTCTTGCCTCATGGGCAGAACCGATAGGTCACGTTGCAAAACCGACAATGTCGGGGCAGCAAGCTGCAAATCGACCACCCGTCGCGCGAGCTTCGACTCAGAGAAGGGACATTTACACTGAAATGACCGAGGCTGCAAGGGAGAGAGGGTGAGTCGTCTTGATGTAGCATGAGAGGGATCTCTTCCTGCTCTTAAAATCCCTCAACGATGAGAATACGGCTGATCTCTAAACCATTTCGGTGTTGGGTCGGCCAACCAGGGATATCCTTGAAGGGTTGGAAGAGCAAATGATGTCCATTGGGAATGCCGCCGGAGACTGGCTCTCCGAGGCAAGAAAGGCCGCTGTGAGTCTTTGTTTTGCGATCGCGAGCTCATCTTTTGGCCGTGCTCATTGGCGATGGTTACCGTTTCCCACCCCTAGGCCAAGTCCACGGCCAAGGCGACTGGAAAAGCCATTTTCGGACTGTAGAATCACATGTGTGGTGTTGATGGCACGTCCGGACATGTAATGCTATGTATCCCTGTGTTTTCATACAATCATGTATAGTACTACAGCAAGAGCAAAATCCCCCACCCCCCGTCGCCATCGACATGGAAAAAAACAATGTACGGTGCGAGCCCATGCAGGATGCCTTGTCCAGCCTCCCCTGTTTATTCGTCATCATCGTCTTCATCATCCACGCCGCCCCATTCTCGAACAAAGTTGTATACCCTTCTTCGATTGGCGTCCTTTACGCCTTGCGAGTTGTCCAGACTGGCCAACTTGATCATTCGCTTCAAGACAGAGTTCAAGAGCTCCTGTCGAGAGGCTACGTCGGTCGCACCTGCTTCGGCTACGCAGTGTCGTGCAATATGGGGATACCGGCCTTGGTCTTGCGCATCGGCCTGTTGATCGCTCGTTTTGCGTTTCTTCCTGCTAGGTTCAGCTTCCTCTATTGTCAGCGAAAGGGTTTCGACAAGAGGGTCAAACATGGCCTCTTGTAATCGTTTGGGACTGGCAGGGTTGGGTGTACAGGTGAGCAGGCGGATGAATGGGTCAAGGATGTCGGCAAGAGGTGCCGAAGCGTCAGTCTCCTCGGCCAAAACCTTGTCGAGCTCGTCCAACCAAATGTCAGACAAGTGCCAAGCGATAGAGGGTGATACTTTGGGATCCTTTGATCTGTAGGGCAGCCATGGGAGCAAAATGTGATGTCAGATCAAGACGGAATGGCAAAGGACGGGGGGGCGGAATCTACACTTACGCAAGAGGCCCACCTATTGATGCACTCATGATTTGATTGAACCTCTCGACAGATTCCTTGCTCCAATTCTCCCTGGCCAATAGCCTAAAGGTAGCATTCTGCCATCGTCTGATCAACATGTAGTACTTGTCCATCCGGAGCCTGTCGATACCAGCCCATTCCCTCACGAGAGCTTCCCAGAACCCGGCGACAAAGTCGAGCCCAGCGGTGGTTTTTGATGACATGCCGGGTTTGGAAATGTCGGTGACAGGGTCAATGGAAAGGATGAGGGACGAGAGATCCGATGCCAGTCGTTGTTGCACCAGTGGTTTATCGGACATCCAGAAGCCTGTTCTCAAGACAGGTGAGAATGTTAGCGAGACCGTTTCGCTCAGAGTCTCCGTTCAAGCTCGGGACTGACAGTAAAACAACCCTTTCCACAGTTTCCTCATCTCTAGAGGGGGTAACAACTGGCTGGAACCAGAATCCGCACTTGATACTACATCTTCACCCGCTGCACCACTCTTGCCGGTCAAACTGAGAATTCCACCGCCCGAGAGGAACGCCCCGAGATTTGCGATAGCTTGGTCTCTTATTTTCTTGTCTATTGGGCAGTCATTTACACCATGTCAACAGTCTTGTTTAGAGCATTATTCACGGACAAACGGGTGCTGCCAGAGACATACCTGTATGCGCCAGCTGTTTTCCGAGAGGCAAAGTAGCTTCGGGAATGATTTCCGTAGCCTTTCCCTTTCCTTTGGACTTGTTTCCCATCTTGCTTGTGTGTTTTGAGGATTTGGCGTAAAGTGATACCAACGAATGCTTCCTGAAACTCTCGACTTTCGAAATTTCTGTAACCCTTGTCCTCGACATGTGCTTGGGCGACGTGCATAAACCAGATTACCAGGTTCCAAAGCAGACCCAAATTGACTTTAGAGATGTAAAGCGAGCTCTAAATCGATTTAGACTGACCTCGGCGTCCCCGGTCCGGCATGGTTGATTTGGAATGTCGGCGGATTCAAATCGTTTTGACGTGAGCTCGGTGATTGCGCCATCGTTTTGAATTCAAAATACGAGTCAAAGTCGCCATAGCAGACGGATACAGGGACTCTCGTCGGTGGGGGTGGTCATTGGGACAAGGGGGTCCTTATACCACCAGACACCTCCTGGTATCACTGCCAATCATACATTCTCTCCCTGTCGTTGATATGACAGCAAGCACGACTGGATCCATGTCTGACCCAACGATTTCCGACGGCCCAACCATGGTCAACGTGCCAGGACCTCACCCTGGAGCGCCTGGTCTTCAAATCGCCAAGGGTGCCCAGGTCACCAACCCCGATTACTTCGACAATCTCTTGACTCAGTCAAGCGTGAACCTCGATTCAAAGCAGGGCGATGCCGTTTCGGCGTCTGCCATGGACATAATCGAGTTCTTGACTGTTCAAAACAGCTCTCGCGTTTGGATCTTTGACGATGCTCTAGAAGTCGGTTTCGGTAACAAGGCTCTCAAGTGGAACGAGTCCCTCGAGGGAGTGGATGTCTCGTCCGTGCAAACACGATCTGGTGCTGGATCGGCTCTTGCTGGATTCTTGGCCAACAGAGTTTCACCCAATGGACAGGGAGCAGCCAACAAGACCGTCACTGTTTTGGCTACCGCAACTACTTTGCCTCTCTTGCTGCCCGTTCTCAAGGATCTTCCTTTTGATTCCTCGAGCAAGGTCGTTGTACACCTGGCTACCACTAAAGTCGACAAGGAAACCTTGAACTTTACAAACGCCTTGGATACAGTCGTTCCACTGCTTCCTTCAATCGACACGGAAAAGTTTGCCATTGTGTTTTCGTCCACCCCTCGGGATATCATTCACTCTACAGCTTCCGCTTATTCTCCTCACTCGAACAAAAACGTCATCAATATCATCGAGTCTACTTTTGCTGGTCGTCAGGTCACCAACCTCGAGATCCCCAAGTTGCCCACGGTCTATCCTGTGCCCGCGTTCACTCCTGTTGGACCCATCAACAATGCCACTTCGGTCTTCCTGGCAGTGGCTGGACACATTTCCAATCAGCTTATCGCTTCTGATCTCGTCAAAGAGGATGGTGCTTCTGCTGTCGTCGTCTTGCATGCATGGGATGACATTAAAGGTCTTGCCAAAGTGGTTTCCGGTGGCCAAAAGAAGCTCTACTTGATCAACGAGTCTTCAGACTCTCAGGCTGTGCTCAGAGAAGTCGTCTTGTCTGCCTTGTACGACCCCCACGGTTCTTCCTCTCGAAGCGTCTTTCCGTCCATCAAGTCTATTGTGGTCCCGGCTGGATCGGATGTGTTGAGGAGCATCGAGTCTCTCAAACTTGGCGTACCTGCTTCTCCAACCAAGGTGGACGCAGCCAAGACCATCACCTTCTTTACGAGTCCGACAGAACCTCTTCCCGAACTCTTGACCCAGCTCTTCACCGCCAGCCAATTCCTGTCTGCTGCCCTCGACCGATTCGGCTCCAGTGTGCCTCAAGGTGTCAAGTCGGTTCTCAACCTGAGCTTCTCTTCCAAAGACAAGCTTCAGCCACCCGTTCACTCGGTCGGTCAAGTCAATGGCGAACACAGTGACTTGGTCTGGGTCTCGGATCCTCAGATCATTAAGCAATCCAATGTGTTGGATGGACTCAAGCCCAATGGTCTGTTTGTCGTCGTCGCTCCTTGGACCGAAGAAGAAGTCGCCAGCAAATTGGCCGTGGCTGAACGCAAGCTGATTCAGGAGAAGAACATTCGAGTCTTTATCCTTCCCCCGACCGACAGTCCCATTGTTCAAGAAATCGCCTTTCTCATGCTCTACTCTAGCGCCAAAAAGCTCAGCTCTGGTATCAAGGAAGTCCTCGCTGCTTATTACGAAGACAATGTGCCGAGGGAAGCTTTGGAAGAAGCTCAAGCCAATTTGACCGAGGTGGGCGGAATCTCGGAATGGTCTATCGAGCCTGAAGAAGGCAAGAGTGTCGAAGCCGAAAAACCTGTTTGGCAATGGGACGCCTTGCACGGCCGTGACGGGATCGTCGATACTGGCTCTGAAGGTCGACCCATCAAGGGAGACTGGTCTCTCGCTGCCAAACAGTTCTTGTTCAAGGAAGCGTTTGAATACGGCCCAGAGATTGAACGTGACGAGAAACTCAAAGAAAAGGCTATTCTCGACTTGCGACCCAGTCTCGAGGACAAGACATACTTGGTGACTGTCTCTGAAAACAGGAGGTTGACCCCGGAGACTTATGACCGTAACGTGTTTCACATTGCGTTTGACACCAAGGGGACTGGACTCAAGTATGAAGTTGGTGAAGCCCTCGGTGTACATGGATGGAACGACGAGACCGAAGTACAAGAATTCCTCCAATGGTACGGCCTCGACCCCGAGGAACTTGTCAGCGTTCCCAGCCCTCACGACAATGGTGCCACGTATGAAACCCGAACGGTCTTTCAGCTTTTGCAACAGAACCTCGACTTGTTTGGTAAACCTGGAAAGAGCTTTTATGCATCTTTGGCGCAGTTGGCTACTGACCGCAACGAACAGCGTACCCTACTCTTCATTGCCGCTCCCGAAGGTGCTGCTCTTTTCAAGAAAATGTCAGAAGTCGAGACGGTCACGTTTGCGGATGTCCTGAAACAATTCAAGTCTGCCCGTCCATCGATCGAGGAACTTGTAGGATTGGTACCCGAAATCAAGCCTCGCCATTATTCCATCGCTTCTTCCAACGCTGCCGTTGGAGATTCCGTCGAGCTCTTGATTGTTACGGTTGATTGGGCTACGCCGAGTGGAACACCCAGGTACGGACAGTGCACGAGGTACTTGGCTGGTCTTGCGGTTGGCTCCAAGGTCACTGTTTCCATCAAGCCAAGTGTCATGAAGTTGCCCCCTCTCGACTCGCAACCCATCATCATGGCCGGTCTTGGTACAGGGTGAGTCGTTTGTGCTCTTTCTTTTGCTCCATCTTGACACATCAACTCATTTGTGTTTCCATCGTGTCTCTAGCGCTGCACCTTTCCGCGCCTTCATCCAACATCGAGCCTGGCAAAAGACTCAGGGTATCGACGTCGGCCCTCTTATTTACTACTTTGGATCTCGTTACCGATCGCAAGAATATCTCTACGTATGTCGCTTGTGGTTTTTCTAATCCAATAAGAGCTCTTGCTGATCTATAACATCGAATTCTATTCACATTTATAGGGAGAAGAGATTGAGGCTTACATCGCTGGTGGTATCGTGACCCACGCCGGGCTTGCGTTCTCTCGTGATGGCAAGGAGAAGATGTACATTCAACACAAGATGAAGCAAGACAAGGAGATGCTCGCCAACCTCTTGACTGCTTCCAAGCCTGAAGACGAAGCCTACTTTTACTTGTGTGGTCCCACTTGGCCGGTACCCGATGTCTACGAAGCTTTGGTGTCGTCCCTTACCGAAAAGGGTGGAAAGTCTAGGGACAAGGCAGAGGAATACATTGAGGAGCTCAAAGAGGCAGAGCGTTATGTTCTTGAAGTATACTAGTTGTACTTTGTCCATGATGAGCGAGAGTACCATGTCCCGGCCATGATATATGACCAGCTGATGATTCAAGAATCTGCTCTATTCACGCGTTTCAGATGGGCCGCGCGTTCGTTTCACTTGGGCTTGACATGGAATATATCGATGGACTCGAATGTCATACTTGAGTACTCGAGTTGTACCCTTGCTCACATAAACTGATGACATTGACTTTCACCAAAGGTTGCCAAGAATGAGTCAAGGGTGTTTGACTGAAACTACCATTGCGACGTTGAAAGTAGCAGAGCTGAAAGATGTCTGTAAACGGGTGAGTCGTCAAGTCACAGCCACCATTGCACCTGGGAGGCATAATTGTCTGCGGACGTCGCCGCTAAACCAGTTTATGAATATCAGTACAAGCTAGCAGGCTACTCGAAGCTCAGTAGAGCAAATTTAATCAAGAAATTATTGGACCATCTGCACCAACAAGTTCCCGGTCGATCCCCAGAAAGTCTTCACCATGAGCCCGGGACCTCGCATCCACCTAATCCAGTTGCAGTGCAGACGTCAAAAGTGGCCCCGGTCACAGGCCCAAATGATTGTGACACCTTGCCCGAAACATTGTCGATAAATGCATCGATTGCCTTGTCGCCATCAAGGCCTGCTCCAGAGACTCCCACATCTCGCCCTGGTCCGATCAAGAAATCCAGAGGCAAGCGAATCTTGATGGATATGACTGCCGAAGGATTGCAAAAGTTCGAGCAAATGAGAATCAAGAGGACTCGCCTCCAAACAGACTCGGTCGGGCGCAGTAGCTTTACTTCCTCGCTGAATGGCGTGGCTTCGCCAAAGGTGATCTTGGACAGATTGGAATGAGGTCTTGTGTATGGAGAGTGTTGCTGATAAATGTTTGACGGATTGAACCCCAATTCCTGCAGCCAACCCCTCCCACGTCCGCCAAGTTGGGGTCGACAGGATTGGAGATGGCAAGGACTAACGGTCATACGCAGACGCCAACAAGATTCGAAAAGGGCGGATTAGATCCATCTGCAGATCCTTCCATTCTTCGACAACCTCCCATGGAGGGCACCAAAGACTTGTCTGTACTCGACAGTCACAACGATGATTTTAGATCGATCCAAACGCAAAATTGTGAAAAGGTGGAACAAGTGGCTCACAACTTTCCCGTGCTGCCGTCAGACGACCCGCAAAAACAGCCCAACCTGGGATCTCACCATACGAGAGGAAATGTCGGACAGACATGCTTGCAACCGCAGATATCTGTTGGGATGCCGACGTTGAGCCCAGTTTCAGCCGATTCACAGCGACCACCACCTGTTACAGCGACACCATCTCCATTCAAAAGGCATGTCGAATCAGACGGTCACCACATACCGTCAAAGGCGGCGCTGGAGAACCCAGCCAAGTCTGTCCAACCAAAAGGCGCAGTCGCGGTACGGTCAGCAAGCAAAAGCGTCCGGCCAGCGGTGGTTCGCACGTCAAGGAAACCCTGCAAACGCTTTGCGCCTCTCAAGCCGATTCGAGCACCTCGAATCGTCCCAGCCCCTTTAGTCCAAGAGGGGCGCTCGGCTGAGAAACCACTGCGAATGAGTGATGGAATGGGACAAGCCGTCAGGCTGGATATCATCAAGACATCCTTTCTCGAACGACTTTATCGCGCCAATAAGCTGGCCAGTGGAAGGTCCATCACAGCTTCCAGTTTGGCGTTCTCAGGCATTTCTCATCGTCTCTTGTTTCAAGACCTTTCCTCGGCCGCTTTCAACGTTGTTCTGCGGTGGGTGATTGGCCGAATCCATACATGTCTTCAGCTGGGAAATTGGGACGATCCTGTGGCGCTGGATCCTGTCGCCGCAGTCGAGGAGTTGGGCGGAGGCTTGTGGGTTCTATCGACTGAACCCGAGAGTTCGACGGAACCTGCGTCATCCATGAATCAAAAACCTTGTATGAAACGAGTGAAGCGAACGCTAATCGCATGTACACAGTCCAGGACGAGCGAAATCCTCGACTCGCCCTCCAAGACCTACCTCGTGATTGGCGAAACGGGGGATGTTGTCGCTGTCCGCAAAGGGTCGCTTCAGAGATCGGATCAAGCCTCTGTGCTCAACGGCTTCAAGCTTCGAGACGATTGGAAAGCGTACATCACGTCTCAGAGCACCCTAGCTTCAACGTCGAGTACGCAGGATGGACTCGACAGTCAGGTTCAAACCAAAAACATGCAAGATTTCCCTCACGGTATCTCCCGTGCTTGGCGAGACCGCATTTCTGACGAGTGTTCAAGAATTGAGCTGGAAATCGCAAAACGATACGTTCTCAGCAACGTTGTCCTAAACAGGTAAGAATAGAGCTTACTTTTGGTGCTATCCCCACCTGCGAGACGACCGTAGTTGAGTCTGCTGTTTTGGGGTGGTGGTGTCGGTGCTGGTGCTGGGGTCAAACAGTATCAGCGGTGAGCTATTGTCAGCGGTTCAAATGGATGCGATCTGGACGGGTCAGGCACAGATATCTGTCCAGCCTAGACAATGGAAATCCATCAGCCTTTACCTCCCAGAGTCAGTCGCACACCCGTTGGAAAAAGTTTCAGCCGCGCCGCGGAGACAGACTCAAAGTCATCTGTTGAATTGAGACAGGAATCATCAAGTGGAAGGAGTCAGGCTTTGGTCGATGAACCAAGGCGTAAAGTACCCTCTTCATCCCTCCATCGCGATTGTTTCTCGGAGGAGCGGGGAAGACTATATCCTCCGTGATACCGGCCAAGTCATTGGCAGCGAAGATCAAGGAATAGTCGAGCTCTATTGCCATATACTCGGTTGCGATAGCCGAGGAGTATGTTTGAGCACTGAGCACGCTGAAGGACTGGCCATGGCGTTTTGGGAGGGCTTCAAGGAGCGACTGGTTGCACATGACAGGTAATGAAAATGGTCATGGTGGTTGCGGCTTGTTCTAGTGTTTACCGACCTCATGAAACTGAATTTGTAAATGTACGACGTTGATGGATACAGAGGTTGGATCGCTTCAAGGCTATGATGATATCATATCCCTAGTTCTTGCCACTTTCAGTGATTGTGCCGTTGAGCTCTTTTGCGACCTTTGAGAAAGCG
This sequence comes from Filobasidium uniguttulatum, assembly GCA_039545395.1. Lineage (NCBI taxonomy): Eukaryota > Fungi > Basidiomycota > Tremellomycetes > Filobasidiales > Filobasidiaceae > Filobasidium > Filobasidium uniguttulatum. The sequence goes on along the minus strand of BCJK01000013.1, from coordinate 199,140 downwards.
TTCATCGAGTATTAGTGACTAGTGAGATTTGGTTGATGTCCAAAAACCTCACCTCGGCTCCAATCTCCCTCACCCTGGCCTCATCTAGACCAATCAACGAGACATTCACACCTGATTGACAACCAAGAACCCATGATGAGCATATCAGTCTGACAGAGGAAACCGGATCATCTGAAATCCCACCTTTTGCCCATAGAGGATATGAGCCACATCTGATCCCATTCTTTCGCTCTCGTTCATGCAACTTGGTCAAGAATGGTGCAATCGAACTCTCGGGCATTTCAGTATGAATCAGCAATCTGAATGGCTTGGCCGAATCAGGGGGAAGTGGCAGGTAGGGCGTCAATGAGATCAAGAGTTGTTCGAATAGCGAGGGAATTCCAGGAAAGATGCAGAGCTATTGTAATTGGGTAGAGTGTCAATGTCAAGTTGATGCGCTCAGACAGACATTACACCAAAACTGGCCAAGGAGATGGGCAACTCACCTTGCCGCCCAACCTGACGACTGGTACCCACTTGTCCTTTGCAACAAACAGATGCTCAGCCCCTTGGCCGGTAGGCAGCAACGCCATTCGTTCCCTAGCTGTCCGTTGCTCGGCAGTTTGTTCAACATCATCTCCACCTCGGGCTTTCCGGCTGGCGTCCATTCGCTTGACGGTCTCGGCGTGAAGTTCAAGAGGGAGGTTGAATGCCTTGGCCATTGAAGGGTAGGTGATATCGTCCTACAAATGAATGGTAAATGACATGAGGAGGGTGAGGATCTGGGGAAACACGAGCCGACTGTCAAAGAGAAAAGAGGAATCTCTGCACCTACATGAGTGGGCCCAATACCTCCCGAACACACCACAAAGTCGTACGCCTGGGTCATTCGCTGAGCAGCCGAAATGATTTCGTCTTCGTCATCAGGAATGATTTCAATCCGCTTGAGATCAATTCCAAGGTCGAAACAATGTTTGGCGAAAAAGTGGCTGTTTGAATCTCTGATAGATGTGCGTTTGTGTGTTCAAAGACATGTGTGATGAGCGGGCCAACGTCTCCAAGTAGACAAAACAAAAGACTCGTATCCACACTCACCTCGTCTTGCCGTTCAAGACTTCATCACCAATGATTAGGCATCCAGCGGTTTGAATGTACGTCTTGTCACCCAACGGCTTGCAATGCGCCTCGGGTTCCGTGATGGGGAATGACGACATGGCACGAACGATGAATGAAGCCGCAGGTCTTGTCGCTCCTCTTGCTCTCGAATGCAAAACTAGGCAAGGCCGGGGTATGCAAGGGCTCAACAAGTGAGATGTTGCAAGGCTTTTCCACATGGAAAAACAAGAGGGTCTGCTATCCAACACTTTACGTGTGAGTGGATGGTATATATGACAAGCATTCCCCCCTTGTGAAGCTCATCGATCGATCGAAACTGAATCTGGATCCGCTGTTGGTGCTTGTTTGTGTATCATGATATCATTCCTTGGGGTTTTTACATGCTTTGGGTCGAGCATGTCATGACTCTACAGCATGGTCCAGGGCCTCACACTGTGTCACTAGGCAGAATCGGACTGAATAGGCTGGGTGTGACATTTCAACAATGCGCACAAGTCGTCAGTGGTTGCGAATCGCGTACAAAGATCAACTCTATGCCGTCTTTTGCTTCTTGCTCTTGGGCTCATCCGCTTCACTGCTGCCATCCACATCCATGACATCCTCGTCACTATCCTCAATCATATCCTTGCTCTTGGCAGCAGGTTTGGAAGACTTGGCTGAAGAAGCAGCAGCAGCAGCGGGCTTCTTCTTTTCATCCGTCTTCTTCTTGGTCGACGAAGAACCCTTGGTAGACTTCTTTTTGGCTTCATTGACCATGTCGTCAGTGACATCGCTCATGGCGGCGTCGTCATCCGAGGCAGCTTCGGAATCGGTATCCGAAGGTGAGCTTGGTGCAGAGTCACTCGCAAAGTCCTCATCTTCCTCTGTTGCACGCGTTTGCATCGATACGGGAAACATGGTCAGTCAGACTTGACGGCACGTGAACAAGAGAATAAATGGCCGGCTCACCCGACTCGTCATCGTCTGCGTTTCCACCTGCCCGTCTATCTTTCCCTGCCGTCTTGGATGGGCCTCGGTCATCCTCACTCTCATCGTCATCGTCATCCTCATCGGATCCCAGATCCATGGTTTCCAACGTCCTCAACGATGTGTCCTCTCCAATCTCCTTGACCCTGACATTCTTCCTCTCGAGGAATCCCTTGACATGATTATACTCGTCCTTGTTCACCGAGGTGAATGTGTGTTCGAGTTCGGTCGAAAGTTTGACTGTGATATCAAAGGATCGCAAAACGCCAGCCACTCTTGAAATGGAGGCCTTGGTGATCTTGTTGTAGTCTACCAAGATGGGCGACTTGGCGACAAACAACATGGATTTTTCCAAAAAGTGCAGCTCTCCTTGCATAGCCTTGACGTTGCACTTGACACACCCTTGGCCCGCCGAACTAGTTGGAATGCCGCGCAGACAAAAAAAGGCAATTAGGTCGCCCAGGATTAGATGTGAATTGCTACCAGCATAGACGGCGCTACGTACCTTCGAAAATCACCTGGACCGGTGACAGACTTTTTAGCCAAACGCTTAAACAAGACTGATGTGATCTCATAGGTCGGTGCAGAGTATTCCTTTGCCATTCCCGGGTAGTCCTTTTCGAGTTTGTCACTATAAAAGACGAGAGGGCATACCAATCAGACCATTTTCCGCCAGGTGGAAACCAAGCAGCATTTCGTGCTTACTCTTCAATGTTGAGCGTGACATCGGTCTCTTCTGAAATGTCCCATTGCATGATCAACCATGGGTATTTTGTTTGACCTTGGCGCAGAGGAGGGTCAAGACCGACCTAGCCAGCCACAGCAAACAGATCAGTTGGCGTGTTAGGTGATGAGCTGACAGGCAAGAAAACAATAAACCAGCCGCCACTCACGATGAGCTGCTGATACATTCCATCGGCTCGAGGCAACAAGAATTGCCGATGAATGTGCTTGTACAAGACCTTGTAATCGTACGTCTTTCCGTGTAGCCGCAAATGCTCTTCGTGCATTTCAATCTCATACCTTCCTCGCGGCGTAACGACGGACACGTCCGTAAACGTGACAATGGCGTCTCCGGCCTGTTCTCCCAATTCGGCGTGTTCCATGATTGTCTTGTGGAACAATTCAGCCGGTGAAACCTCGTTGCCTTCGGAATCATAGACGAGATCATCTTCATCCTCTTCCTCTTCTTCTTCTTCATCATCTGATCCCGCTTGAGACCCGGTTCGGCTCTTCTTGCCCGGTCGTTGCGGAATGTAAAACCTCATCTCCACGAGTTCATCAGCTGGTCGTTCTGGTTTTGCATTTGAAGATGCTGACGCAGCTGGTGGAGGGGCACTTGGCGCGAAATCAAGGGCTACCTCGTTTTTACCAGCCATGTTGGAGTTGGATACTGATGTGAGCGGGATCTCAAATGCCACACGCTGTTGAACCGTAAAGGCGAGGTCGTTGGCTCGAACGTCCATTTTCCCCCAATTCCAACCCTTGACGCTAATATCCTTTTGTTCCAGTTCTACTTGACCATCTGTGACTCCGTGAATCGCCTTTTTTGCGACTTCAAAGTCCTAGAAGATAGACACGGGCGCACATCATTGTCAGCACCGTGAAGCAGACTCGAGCGCGGGGGTGAATGACAATGTTGGACTCACATCCCGACGCAGATTCTCAAACCCGTGCTTCATGCCATCTTTCCTGGGATCCTTGGGATCTACCAGGGTGATCCGAAGCTCGTACCCCTTGGCCACTCTTTGGATGGTTCGTCAAGTCAATGGTTGTAAACACACAGTCTAGTCCTCTGACAACTCACCTCTGCCATTGAGCGGCCTTGACCTCTCGGCCTGGAAATGTCACCACTGGAACCCTCTCGTCTGTACACTTCCATCCTAGTCCCGTCTCAAGAATTCTGAGTTCTGCAAAACGTATAGACATCGAGAGTCGGGTGGTCAGCTAAAGAGTTGGCAAGCGACTTGTCATGGATGATACAATCATCACTTACGACCTGGTGCTCTGGCACTTTGATGATGAACATCATGCAGGTCCAAGAGCTTCTTTCCCGTAGAAGACATTTCCTGTTTCACTTGTCTATTGTGGTGTGTGAATGCGAGTACTATGTCTCTCTCTGCCCAACGATTGTCTTGAATGCTGATTTCCCTACACAAAGTCGCGCACTCGGTCACTTGCCTCGCGCTGTCCAAAGACGCGTCGTGGTGTAAATGAAAGCCAATTTAGATACTTGAAGCTGATTTAGATAGTTGATTTAGGTCTTGGGCCAAATCCAATTTAGAAAGATGATCCCGCTGTGTCTTACGCGAGTGGGCTGACGATTATTGTTGAAACGACTCACGAGGGCGCCGGAAATACATTCAGCAGCAGCTTGATATACGGAATAGGGGCTTGTATAGACAAGATAGGAGACCACCCACCATCCACTTTTTTTCACTCACACTTTTCATACCATCTACACATAGCAATAACAAGTCAAGAGAGCTCCCTCCCCACCATGTCATCTCCATCGCACGTAGCATACACAAACCAGCCTCCGGTCATGCGCAAACCTGATCCTCCCAAGAACACATTCGTCGCTTGCCTCGAGTCGGTCTTGATGATTGATCACCGACCACCCCAGAATCCAGTCTCCTTGTGGATATGGAAAAAGAGGTGAGTGCATATCTTCCTCCGACACCAGTCTTTGAAAGGTACCATGATGTTGAAGCTTGTCTTGTCATCGTTGTTTGTACGACTGCGCGCAGGATTTTTTGGGAGGCCATGCTTGGCATACACATGCTCAACATGTGGGAGAAACTCTTGTTTAGTGAGTCTGGGAGAAAGAAAAAGAGTCAGCAAGTATCATCCAATCCACTGACTGATTTGTTCTCGACATTCCAGTGTCCATCATGTGTCTCTTCAACGTCTTGGTCTACCACTCCGTCGTCAACTACCTTCCTTCTCACATGACATTACTGCGTGATCGCATGGCCTATTACATTTACGGTGATGAGAGTGTTCCGCTCTTATGGGGCTCATCTTCTCTGTCCCCGTCTCTTGAAGGCGCTCACCGGGCAACAACTTCACTCGCTCATGGCATGACTAGCGTCACAGAAGCAATTCGGCATACCGTCACGGGCAAAGCAGATTTATAAATGCTTTCTTTTCTCAACGACACCACTGCATGGGAATACGGGGCACCCTCATTCCTACCTTACGACATCTTCGCGAGCTACCCTATCCGAGCGACAGGGATTCGCCATCCGGCACAGCTATTCACAATGTTGATCACAACAGACACATTCGTGGCTGTCGACGCGCCACACGATTCCTGATCGCAACCCTCCATCATTGTAAAGACACAGAATGTCATGTATCATTGGTCATTTCAACGGCACACGAGGAGGTAACTCCTTGCCTCTATTACACCTGTCTGCCCACGAATTCTACCTTCAAGGGGTTTTCCTAAACGAATGGTCGTCAAACAAGATGTCTGAGAGGCTCTCAACAGCATTCATCGGTCAAGTCGTCTTATACTCACTGTGATTCTCAAAGTCCCTTGATATGCTACAGATGAGACATTGCCCAAACCCCATGTCATTACACCACATCTATAACACCTCGATTTTACCAATCGTGGGCTAGAAACCCCCTCGTTCAGACTTACCGCCGACTGGAGGATTTCTTGTCAAATCCTTGTCCGTTGACAGAGATGCCAATAGCTGAAACGCTTTCCCCTCCTTGTTCTCACAAATAATGTCTACAGGGCACTTTGAACCTGAGGCGGGTGCTGTGCGAGACGGACCGCGTGACGGTCGATTCAGTCAGTCGAGATTTTCCCAGCAAATAATAGAGTCTTTTTTGTCATGTGGCACTTGCCTGGTTTCGGTGGTCCTCCTCCCTATCGATTCGAATAGATTGTACAACAGCAAGGGAGAGGTTAGTAGTGCTTGAGGTTAAGTTGGAATCTCAGGCGCGATACAAGGAACCCCGCGGCCCACTCACGCCTTGCTTTTCGAATGCCATGACTTCAAACCTGACCACTTGTCTCCCCGAAATGCAATACTGATAGGATGCATCATCGGCACTATAGGCAACATGATCAGCCAGGTTGTCAGCGCTGAACGATTCAAACACACACGAACAATCCAGACCACGATCGTTTGACCCCGAGAGTCACGACACTAAAAAAGAATATGGAAGGGCCTACATGAAGAGCAAATCCTGATCCTTGAATTTTTGCAGCCACGGCGGACAGTCTTTCACCCCTAACCGTGGTGCAAACGTCGGGGGAATCTCAAACGCCGCCACCGTGGCCGCAATCGCTTTATCATAGGTTGGGGGGAGCGCAATCATGGCTTCCTTTCCGCCGCCGACGAGAATGGCCATGCGGGCCGGAGCGGGTGGGCCTGGAGGAGGTGGAGGTGTTTTTTTCGGTGGTTCAGCTGGTTTTTGCAGCGGGGGTGGTGCGAATGGGTTGAAGCCGGTGTTGTAAAACATGACGACGGGTCCGATTTATGGGGTATGAGCGGTTGTGCTGTGGTGCTCTTTCGCCTCCCCTCTTTCTCTCTCGTATTTGCAGTTGAAATGTCTGAAGGGTGCTGGCTCGTGGTAGTGGTTGCCCAAGAAAAAACCTGAAATCTAGGGGCTGTGAAAGTCGAGCGTCAACGTAGTGTCGATATCTCCTCGCCCTCTCCCTCGTTCGTGTACTTGTTTGTGCAGGTACAGGTACACTGGGTCATCAAACCAAGATGGCAGGTCTTTGAACTCTTGTGACTCTCACTGCATAATACGATCATGATCCTATTCGATAAGTGCGTGCGTGATCGTCTGATTGTAAATAATTTGGATCACCAAGAAGACTCGGTTGGTTATGTACTTTATTCAGTGCGGACTACCATCCATACGAGTAACACTGACTACATGAATCATGAGCCCTTTGACTTTTGACTAACCCAGACAATCACTTCATGTAAACATACAAGTAAGATGAAGGCCGACCATCTAAGCAGTCAAATCATGTTGAATCGCTTGATGGACATACGAAACGCTGGCCCGCGCGATAGTACGAGTTGAAACACGAGATTGATAGAGCGCGACCCTTTATTCATCGCTCAGCTTGTCAAAGCAATCCACTATAGCATAGCTCATGAGGAGACTACTGTAGATGAAATCAAGGAACCATGAGCGGGTGGTAATGAAATGGCTGGTGAGGTATCGGTAGGTACATGAATGTCGTCAATACTACTATTGTCCGTGAGCTTCAACAAGATACTATTGGGGTCTTGTGCGTCTAGGAAACAAAAAAGATTCGTGTCGAGGCGCAGGGTCTGATTTGTTGAATTGTGTTTGCTGAATCCCCATTCACAATCATCATGGATCATTGGGTGTCCTTGTTGATCAAGATAAAAATTGAATAAAAAAAAAGGTCGTGGGTCTGTTCATTTGCGCTGTTCGCTTAGTTTGTCGTGACTCATGGATTGGCGGAGTGGGTGAGGCGGGTGACTGCTAGGCCCGCTTCCGTTGGTATGACCGCCACCGCTAAGTGGGGCACTCGCAGGGGGCCAAGGCCCTTGGCTGCCACCCCCGCCACCACTTGCCACGGAGCCGGGAGACATGGGGTACTGAGGATACCCGGGGAAGCCAGGTGGCATCATGGGTGGCATAACACCAAAACCACCCGCCATGCTAGGAGCATACCCACCATACATGCTTGAATACGGGTTCGGAGGCATCATATAAGGGTTTTGTGGCTGTTGAGATCCTGGTGATGGGCGACTTTGTTGTTGTTGCTGTTGAGGTGAATCATTGTCGGGTGTCCCCACTTGAGACCCCGCCGCGGACATGGCCATGTACATTGAGCTCTGGTAAGCCATTTGAGCAGCCATCATGGCTTGTTGTTGGGCGTAATTCATATTGGGCGGCGGCCAGTACATGTTGGGTTGCTGTTTATTGTGGCATTGTGAGTGTCGACTTTCTATAGTCGCGCATTCATCACACATGGCTCGACTTACACCATACGGCATTGCCATGCCTCCATACATGCTCATGGCAGGATTGAAAGCCTCTGCACCTGGGGCGTAGCTTCCTCTATACATGGACTGCATATCATTGTCCTGTCGCTGGCGTGCCTCCTGAAATGTCCACAAAGACGGTCTTGGGATTAATAGGCCACCTTTTGGAAAGTCAAATGACAACAAGAAACACTCACAGCATTCCGACGTTCACGTTCACGCTCAGTCAAAACAGCCCCCAGTCCGCCTGGACCCTTTCGGTCCTTTTCATGAGCAGTAATAGTCCCAAGAAGGCCGACTTGAGGCTCGGGTGGTTTGTTGGGCACATTGACCAGTGATGCACCGGTCTCCTTGGCAAGCTCCTGCTGCCTTTTGGCTGAACGATCTTCCTTGTCTGCCAATCCGGCTTGCAACAGGCCATGAGGTGAGAATGCCTTTGTGATTTGACTCGAGGGTTGCTCTAGAGTGATAAATTTTGATTCGTTGGGGACACTCATCCGTGGGTCTTCCAACGCTTGAGACCAGATGCTCTGCCTCGAGTTGGTCTTGGCTTGATTGAGGGCAGGTCGATTCGCACTGAGCTGGTTGGCGTCTTGGTTGATCAAGGCAGTCATACTGCCTCGACGAGGTGTATCGGAGCCGCCTCCAGTCCACGACATGGATCGTTCCTGAGAATGAAAAGTAGGCGGAGGAGGCAGGCCAGCTCCACCTCCGACCATACTCGCCGACCGCATTTGCTCAGTCCCTGAATCCCGTACTCCTGGAATGGGCGGCAGGTTCCTGGAAACGCGTCGCTCGCCACCAAGCTCTTGGAATCCAGACGGCAACCCTCGACCCAATGCTGAAGGATCAGTCACTACCGGAGCAAGCGATGGCCGACTCGACGTGCGGGCGAGACTGAGCGGTGCATGGGTGGCTTGATCAGTTGCGTTTTCCCGGGCCGGATGGAGACCAGATCCTGGGCTATTGGTAGCACTATTGTCGATCTGGTGAACGTGCGGTGCTTGTGTGCCTTTACCCATGGCTCCAAGCGTTTCGTCATCCGAGTTTGCATCATCCGAGCTCTCGTCCTCTGAACTCGCAGACCATGCATCTCTGCCAGTCCTTTTCGGGCCTCTTTTTCCTGGACGAGTAAGCACGTGTTCTTTGCGTTTCTCTGCTTCTTCTGCCTTTTGCCTTCGTTCCAAGGCACTTTGCGTGGGAGCAAACGATGAGCGGAATGCAGGTGGATTCGTCGAGGTACTAGCAGGGGCAGCCGTCACCGGTGGGATGGGCTCAGGAGACGATGTCTGAACAGGCCTGACGTGCTCCTTTCTGCCTGGAGAGGGGAGAGTGTCCACAAACGACATGGCGGCCATGGCATCGGCGCGTAGAGGAGAAGTCGTTTCCGAAGCCGTATCGGTGGGTCGGCGTCTAGGTGTACCTGGGGCCAGGGTCTCCACCACCACCGCGGCGGCCGGGGGCGAGTTTGCCTTGAAATCAGGCTGAACCGTTGCGGCCAAACCTGGGGAAGTAGAAGACGTCTTTCGATTGGGCATGGCTCGTGCTCCAGAGGGTCTTCGAGCCATACCGTGGTGTTTCGATGACGAGCTTGGGGAAGTTGAGCGTACTGTCGTAGGGTCGGCGGTCTTGATGGCTGACTCATCGGGAGACTTGGTGGTCATATTGTCAGGATCAATCAACTGAATGTGGTCCACAAGATACGATTGATCAAGAACGACGCGGTCCTCGCTAAAGACTTGATCCTTTTTGATGGGTTTGGGGGCAATCAATGGCTTGGTTTCGACCCGTGTCGGTTGCAAAAACGGTTGATCTTGGCTCTGCTGGCTAGGTGCACCAGTGATGGGAAGCGGGGGAGCGAGAGGCATGACAGGAGAAGATCCTTGTGCGGCAGTTGGTTGCCCCTGAGTAGCACTCACTTGACTTCGAGTCTGGATCTCACCAACAACATTGCCCCCCTTGTGCACCACAGTTGTCGAAGTAGACACAACGACTGGAGCTGGAGCCGCTCCAGTCGTCGTCGTATTCTCCTTGAGATCACGAGCACTGTAACTCGACGATAGTCCGGATCGAGCCGAGGTGCTTGTGGGCATACCTGGTCTGGACGCGATAGCTTGCACGGTCGCTTCCTTGATCCGATTCTGGAATGGGCGATCCGGGGTGGCACGGGTGTTCATGGCCGCCGTCGGGGTAGTATGAGGGGACTGACCGGTGCCAGCATAGGAACGCTCGGTGACTGGAGTCAACAGTTCGTGTTTGGCGGGAGAAGTGTTATCAGAGCTCGATAGAGCATCCGTGCCGCTGCTGCCTCCACGACCCGCCGCCGTGTCACGCTTTCTCGGTGGAGTGCCTTGACGACCGTCATCAAGGGAACTTGGGTACGATGACGTCGGCGAGTCATTGGTAGTGGGTATCAGAGATCGTTTCGAGGGGGAGGCAGCACGAGCATTGTTGCCCAACAAGGGTCCCCCAACTGATGATGAATCAGTCAAAGCCCGTCTGATATTCTGCATGGCCATGGTGGCATACGCCTGCCTCGTTTCCGCAGTTACGTCTTGTCGGTAGTCCACCTCGAGAGCTTGGGCTGGATCGATAAAAACTCCCTGTAGGTAGTGCACAGTCAGGATACGACAAGGATATGGGGAACGCTGTCTGTCAGACCACTCACATTCATGTTGGCCAGTCCATAGTAGCCGAAAAAGAGAGATTGTGGATCATCCCTGTCCCAATTGTAGTACCTCGGCCGACCGTACAGAGCAAACACATCATGGAAGCCTGTATAAATGTCGACCATTGGTCAGAACCACATAGAGGAATGTATGCAAGCTGGGGATTCAAGACCTCACCAATAACCCATCGCAAAAGATCCGCCACAATGCCAGAATCATCTTTCCCGGCTGATCCAATGGGAGAATCTCCAGCGGCTCTTTCTGGCATAACCATCGCCCACCCGGATAATCTAGGTCGACCTTCGATCACCACTGCGCTTCCTGAGATATGGCCAATAATCTTGAGCAGATTACTCGATGTGATCACATCAAGGTGCTCAGGGAAGACGGCGTATCTGTTCGTTCAGCATGGTCAGTACGGCCTAGAGTTTCGATCGCACAACATGAATTCAATGGGACTCACGCTTGGGATACATTGGTGACCGTCAAGACAGCTTCGCCCATGGAAGGCGAACCCTTTTTAGTGCTACCCTTTGAAGGGGGTTCAGTGTAAAACACGGCCGAGGGTCCCTCTTTGCTGATCCCTACGCCAGCTCCAAACTCTGTGGTGCTGGCAACACCGGCCAGGGACGGGGACTGCTGCTGATCACTGATGCTGGTGCTGCTGTTTGAGCTGCCGAATCCAAACAGACTTCTGCGTCGTTTACCATCTCCCGTCATCGTGCTTGACCTCTCGGCCTCTGCTGGCGAGGTGATGACGAGCCATAGTCGCTTCCACTCTGTCCCGCCCATGACCCTGACCCTTACCCATCCTTCCATCTTGCCTTTGGTCAGAGGGCTATCCGGTTCATTCCAAGAGGGTGCCTCAGCATGACGACCTGTGACGGTTGGTGCACCTCTTGTCGAACTCTTTACAAACGTCCTCAGCAGATAACCAGTGTAAATTTCCTCGATTCGTGACTTTTCGTACGCGCTCAAACGAAGAGCGGTCACCCAGAGCGCGAGGTTAGCTTCGTTGGGGCACGACAAGAGGATCCTATTGGAGCCTGCGGTGTTGAGGGATAGCACATAAGGGTGTGCGTGAGATTCTGGCCGGTGAGGCGGGGGAGGGAGTGGAGCCAGCAGTTCGAGAGAAGAGTCTGGGCAGTCAAAGGAAGAAAAAGAAAGGACAGCTCAGCTGGTACACCCAAAGCTGCCATGCCGGTAGCCAAGAAACTTACCGGTAGCATTATAATACGTGGGAGGAACTCGCTCGCCTCGTTTTGCGGCTTCCTGAGTTTCCTTCATGCTCCAAACACTTAGACTTGTACCGCTCAATTGCATCCACGTCAAGTCCCAATCATTATTGGGGCTGCCTGGAGTCCCTTGTTTAGGCTGCCCTCCTTGAGGCGTTCTCGCAAAGATCATCTCGACTTCCGGGGGCGAAGCTCCATACATTTTCTTGGATTGAACTTGAATCAACTCCATCAAGGGTCTAAACACATTTTCGAGAGCGGGATTGATGGAAGTACTTGAACGAAGGCCGTGGTTTGGTTGAGTCCCCATAGCAGCCCCTGCCATCCCGTTGGAAGTCCTCGACGGGTTCTGAGCTTGACCAGGAGGAGGAGGAGGCACGGATGAGACTCTCTGCTCTGAATCGGGTCGACTGGGAGGTCGGTTGTTATTGGGGTGGGTGATGGCATTGGGAGGAAGAGGGTACTGATTGGATCGACCTGGGGCACCGACATGAGGGGGCATAGCGCTAGACTGGAGCTGTCCCGGCTGGCCTGCTCGCATGACCTGACTATGTTGCTGAGAATTCACCACTGTTCCACCACCGGGTATGGATGATTGAGGATTGACGATCCTATTGTCTGCTACAGGCTGCTGCAGTTGCGGTACGTTTTGTTGCGAGTGAGACTGCTTGAATTGTGACCGCGGAATTTGGAGCGACGAGCGACCAAACGAAGGGCCTGAATCTGGTTCATGAAGTGGTACAGGTTGTGGCGGTGGAACGCCCGCTGAGACACTTGAACGTCGGATTTTTGACTGATTAAAAAAAGAATCAGCACCTCCATCAGCAATCAGCAGCCGTCATCTCGAATCACAATGTGATGATGGTTTATTTCCCGGCATCTCATCAAATCCTCCACACGAGACACAAAAAACGAGACCACTCACGTCTTTATCCTTGTTACTCTTTCCACCAAAGTTGATACCCAAAAATGTCCTCCGCTTGGATGCTTTGCTGCTACTCCTGTCATCAGCAGCGCTGTGATGGTCATCCATGTCGCCGGAAAAGGATGTTCTTGCACCTGCTGCCATTTGTGCATTCGAGTCTTGTGACGTCTTGCGATGCCGTGAAAACATATTGTTGCCAATGTCAAGGCTTGAGACCCATGCCACTGGATACAGTAGATGTATACTCTGTCTATGGGTATGTCATTGAGCGAGTTGGCTGTGTTCTCGACAACCTTGTTCCATGCATTCCCATGCAATCGAGACCCGCATTTAAGCGCCTATTTTTAATCATCAATCCTTGACCTCGTCGTGGCAAGCTAGACTCGACTGGTAATGCTGACATGACAAGAGGAGTGGCCTGGTCCATAGATTTCATACATTATACAAATGGTCAACTACATCAGGGGCTCATGACCCTTCACCGCCACTCTCCGTTGTAAACTCGATATGCTTGCGTACATCAGCATCGCTGACCGTCTTTCGATTAACCTCGATAGCCTTGGTGAAATCAGACAGACTGAGACGAGGCTCTTCGAGCTGGTCAGACTCAACATCGGTCCATGCTTTTTCAATAGCACCAGGTGCGCCTGGGGAGCACGGTGTTAATTTGGTGACCATTTTTGATTCATCGTCTGGGGATGGTACTTGGACCTGGGATCGAGGAGACGAGATATTCGAATTTAGCCTTGTGAACAAGAAAACCGAAAGAGAGAAACAGGCTCACCTCTCGAAAGTGAGTGGCACTGAGGACTTTTCGAACAGGCTGCATCAAGGCGTCGCGTACAATCACGGCGATATCACTTCCCGAGTAGCCCTCGGTCATTTGAGCAAGCTCTCTGTATTGTTTCTGACCCAAGTCGCACGGCGTGGATCCGATATTGAGTTCAAACATGCGTTTTCTTGCTTCCACATCGGGAAGAGGAATGTAGATTCGTTTCTCAAATCGACGTTTAATGGCAGGATCGAGTTGCCAAGGGATATTGGTTGCACCGAGAACGAGAATTCCCGTGTCGTCTCGTCCGACACCTTGCATTTGAATCAAGAATTCAGTCTTGATTCTCCGACTTGCCTCGCTCTCTCCTTCACCTCTAGCACCGGCGAGGGAATCGATTTCGTCAATGAAGATAATGGCAGGCTTGCTCTCCCTTGCCATTTGAAACAATTGCTTGACAAGACTGCGTTTGCGGGAGCATGTGAGAAGCATGTATTGATCGGACGCGGACGGTCAAGTACTCACCGCTCAGATTCTCCCATCCATTTGCTCACCAGGTCACTACTGCTCACGCTGAAAAACGTGCTCTTGGCTTCGGTAGCCACAGCCTTGGCCAAGAAACTCTTTCCTGTTCCTGGTGGTCCATACAACAGGATACCCTTCCATGGTGTTCGCTTGCCCGTAAACAATTGTGGAAACTTGATGGGTAAAATGACGGCCTCTTTCAACGCTTCTTTGGCCTGGGTGAGTCCAGCAACATCTGACCATTGGACGTTGGGTGTCTCGGACAAGATGGCCGACGAGAGTCCCGCTCTCATTTTCTTGATTTCAGGATCACCGCTGTCATCGGCGCCATCGTCCTTGCCGCCCACGCCCCCACCACCAGAAGAACCCGATGCCGATCCGTTGGCACCGACTTTGGCTCGACTCCGTTTTTCGTCTGCTTTTGACAAGTGTTCCTTGAGCTTTTCTGCTCGATCTAGATATTCCGTAAACTTGTTGCGAATGAGGGCCTTGAGCTTATCATTTTTCTCGTCTGGGCAGAGCAACGTGAGTTGATCATCACGCTAGGAGCACCCAAGGCAGGAACGGAATGCATACATTTCATGGCCATGAGAAAGTAGTCGAGACTGCTTTGATAGTTTTTGTACGCCTCCTATATGATGCAAGATGGTGGTTGTAAATAGAGGCTCGCCGATATGAATCGACAAGTGTACTTACAGCATACTCTCCCTTTGTGTCATATTCGATAGCTTTTCCTACGATTTCAATCGCTTTCTAGATGGTTCAATGTTGCAAGATTGGGTGATATCGATGAGAGGGATCAATGAAACCAACGACACATACAGCGTCAGCCATCCCTTGCAGCGGCTTGTCCTTGGTCATCAGACGCTACTCACGTCGAGGAAATTCGAGTTGCTCATGTTTTTCGTCTAGGGTGACCAATTGGCCAAGTCGACACCAGTAAGCCGGGGATGTGCCAGCTGGTTGACTACTAGTATGTACAGTAGCTACCCTACTCGTACTAGATGAGACTATCAAGGCGAGCGAGTGAGTATCACTAGGGGCCACAGACCACTGCGGAAGCAAAGCGCTGCTGTATATCTGATAGCCGTGCCACGCGCCACCAGCAGCAGCCACAGCTTAGGGGACTGTGAATAGGGGCTGACTAGAGATGAACTGGATAGGGACTGAGGTGTGACCATTGACTCTTGGTCGAGCAAAACCCATCAAGTACTAGGGAACCACCGCTCAGATGGACGATACAGACCCATTTCTTCAGGACCCATCGCCCAAAGGCTCGTCATCGGATCTCGCTGCCAACAAGCCATATCCTCACTTTGACCTCTACCCATCAGATGGACATGGACACGACGATGCTGAAAGCAGTGCGGCTGCGTTTCAAGAACACAGACATCAAGCATTGTCACAAGAGTATCCCAACGTAGACCCCTATGCTACGGCGACCATGGGTGCGGCTACTGCTGCTGCTTCCACGCACACTCCCAAGAAATCACTAGATCTCAATTCGCCATCTAAAGCGACCCCTCCACCGACCTATCGAGCATCGTTCCCAGGACCTGGAACTGGTCAAAAGAGCTATGTCGGCCCAAAAGTCAAGGCAGAAGCGTGTTGTGCGCTGGACGAAGAGCTTCAAAAAGGTGTCCAGATCTCGGTCAGTTTGAGCGTTGGTGACTGATGGCTGTGTGACTAGCGCTCTCATGCCTTTTTTTGATCTCACTCGTAGATAATCGATGCCGTCAAGACCAGTGACGGTGGGAGAGCTTCGTACATTACCTATGTCATTCGTACAGGGGTAGGTGTATGGTCACAGATGTCACCAGTCCCATGCCAGTCCACTGATACACACATTTGGATCACGTAGGACCTCGAAACGCACCATCGATACTCGCACTTTGACTCTCTCCAATCATCTCTCCAATCTCTCTATCCCGTACTCATTGTCCCACCTATACCTTCGAAACAATCTATTGCAGACTATGCAGTCAAGGGATCAAGCAAGGCCAAGGAAGATGCCACAGTCATTGCCAGGCGTATGCGTACACTTGAAGATTTCCTGACCCGAGTAGGAAGACATCCCATCTTGAGCGGCGAACACGTGTTTCACAGGTTTTTGGACGGTCTTTCGAGCTGGAACGATGTATTGCACTCACCCCCACTTTCACTCTTGCCCAAAAACCCTCTTCATGCTCCGACTTACAACCCCACCATTTTTGCCAATACACCGTTTCAATCAGAAGAAGCCGATTCAACCAGTCCCTCGGGCGAGGCTGATCCTCATGACCCTAGCTCTTCGTCTGGCACGTTTGGATCGCCTCGCGGAACATCTTATATTGCCCATCACTTGATCCCGTCGGTCAGCGCATCAACATCGCTCAAACATCCAGACAATCGATTCATTGATTCCGAGGCATTCACCGACAAGTACGCCCATCACTTGTCAGGCGTGATGGAAAAGGTCAATCGCAAGGTGGTCAAGCGATGGGGCGAACGTGCATTGGGAGCGAGTGATTTAGGAGCCGTCATCAACGGCTTGAGTCTGGATCTCGACAGTGGAACTGACAATGGCCTGGGAGAACGAGACTCTGGAATGCGCGGATTGCAAGAGGCAATGGAGAAGTTTGGCCAAGCCGTGGATGCCGAACACATGTCTACTGCCCTGCTGCTCCAGCAGTGGGAACGTTCTACGACCGAGCCACTGCACATTTATGCTCAGTATGGTCAGATCATTCGTCAGCGACTGACTTTCCGACACCAAAAGCACGTCCAGTACGAACTTGTACAAATGACACTAGACTCTCAGAGGGAAAAGCTGGAAGTTTTGGAAAAGGCGGAGAGGGAAGCCAGGAGGTTAGAAGAGGCTTTGGAAAATGGAGGCAGATTTGGAGGTTCTAGTCTGCTCAATCCGCCCCAGCATTCACCATCCAAACCCACAACAACCACTCAAAGCACCATCCTGACTGGTCAGAGCGTCGTGGGAGGCAGTGTGTACCGAGACCCATCCGCCCCTCCGCCAGAGGCCGAACACTCGAATACATCATCGACTCTGAACAACCAGCCAACGACACCTACCCGACGCAAGAGCAAAAACGGCGGATTCGGACTTCTCAGCGCGGTGAAGCACAGTCTCTCCGGAATGATGGACCATGATCCTGAAGCGACACGACGCATCAATATCGGACGTACGCGTGATAATATAACACAGCTCGAGGATTCACTTCAAGCTGCCGCTCAAGACCTCAAGTACGCCAGCCAAACGCTCCAGGCCGATCTTGATCGTTTCCAAAGGCAAAAGGTGGCGGATATGAGGGATATGACGGTAGCTCTTGCCGAGATTCATCGAGAGTGGGCCAAGGCGGTGAGTTTGATATACCAACAACCAGTTTGAGCAAACGAGACTCACTGATGCTGTGCCGACAGAATTTGAAAGCCTGGGAGGAGACCAAGTTGGCAGTGGATGCTATTGAGCCGCATCCCAACAAACCTCCAGCCAATCTCGCTTACCGCGAGCCCCATGAGCCGCAGCAGCAGCCCGCTACACAGCATTCTCACAACTTGCCCCAAAGTCACCGCAAGTCATTCACCACTCCACAACAACCTCCGTTTGCTCGATCAGATACTTCATTTGGTGATTCGGGAGGTTGGAGCAACGAAGTCCCTGCACCGTCATTTAGTGTCGACAGAACACGCACGGAAGCAACATCGATAGTACCACCATCTTCATCATCATCACCACCACCACCACCACAATCATCGCAATCGACAGTGACGAGGCCGGACCCACTGGGGGATGAACCATTGAGCGGTCTCATTGGCGGAACGTCTGACCCCTTGGATGCAGGATTCAGACCCAAGTCTTTGCAGCAGCAACCACCCCTCACGACATCAAGCCAGATGGACCCACGAGATAGCGATACGACCTCAGTACAAACGATTGGGCCAGTCAAGGATCACCCTTTGTAAAAAGATATGAATAAACCCCCGGGATATTAGTGTTATGAAATGTTGTTTCATGCTTGATGTAGTGTGTGATCGCAGGAGGTGATGAGGTCAGGACAGCCACTGAGCTGGCGGGCAAGGTTGATGAGAAGGGCCTTGTGGTTGTGCCATGTCTTTTGACGACTTGTCTGGTTACAGCAGCACTACGTACTTTTGTTACTTGGTTACTTCGTGTTATGGTGATTCGTCATCCAGGTGCATCCATGATATCCATGAAAAGGGTTCAGCTAGCGGTTCAGCTGCCATGCATCGAGGCATGATTCAGCAACTACTGGACACCAGACATTCTGCTCTCCGACGTTTGAGAGATTCGAGGATTATCACCAACCATGCCTCTGTCCATGACAGCACGTACAGTCAAGCGATGGTGCGGCAGTCATCGATCCCTTCACTCTTCATCCACTCGTACATACCGGTATCAAGAAGTCCCCCTCTACATCAACGGGCAGGGCGTCCAGGGTGGGAAACAGTTTGATGTTGTCCACCCCAAGTCAGGCCAACTTGTTTCTCGAGTTCAAACTACGGCTTGTCAGGATCTGTGAGTAGATTCTTTCGTTCTACTCCCATTAAAGGAACACCGGTCGGGAGATATAATCGTCGTGTTTGTTGCTGATAATCACCATGAGCGAACAGAGATCGGGCGATTGCAGGTGCCAAAGATGCATTTACGGAATGGGCTAGGGTGCCCGCCATGGTCAGACGTGATACAATGAATGCGGTAGGTGAGCTCTTGGGATCCATGCGATGGTCATGGACGAGATGGCTGACGCCAAATGGCCCCTGACAAACGACTTGTAGGCCGCACGATTGGTGGAAGCTCGATACGACAGTGTTTTGGCACCGGCTTACCGGCACGATACCAATGTCTCTGATATTGTGTTTCCCACGGACAAGACGTATGGGGTCGAACATCTCAAGTGCGCTGCTGCCATGTGAGTACAAGGCGTTTGAGGGGGGAATTCAAGACCTGCAGCGGTCCATGTCTGATGATTCGGCACTTTTCAATTATTTACAGTGCCACAGAGGTCAAGGTAAGCGGTCTCGTTCACGGTCTTCAATGGTTGAGCTCTGATTTTCTTGAACGTGGTATCGATGGAATCGCAGGGAGATATCCCTCCGACTCTTGACGGCTCATTGGCTTTAGTGACGAGAGAACCCTATGGACCGGTCTTGGCTATCAGGCAAGTATACACGCTCGTTCACCTCACGCAGTACATGTCCAAGAGCTGAGAATGTCAACTGTATTTTTCGCACCAGTCCATTCAACTTTGGAATCACTTTGGGAATTCGTGCATTTTGTTACGCATTGGCTATGGGGAATACTGTCCTCTGGAAGGCCAACCCCAAGATCCCGACACTACATTATGAGATTTGCAAAATAATGCATGAAGCAGGTCTACCCAATGGTGTGCTACAAATGATCCAGTTTGCTCCAGGCACGGAAGGGGAGTTGACAGAACATGCCATCAGTCACAAAGATGTCAAGGTGGGCATTGTTATTTTCCTCCCTGTGTCCTCGGAAACCATCTGACTCGAGAATGGTTGCCTGTTTTGAGCACAGATGGTCAACTTTACAGGCTCTGTCGCGGTGGGATCTCAAATCGGAGCGTTGGCGGGAAAGCACATCAAGCCTGCCTTGTTGGAACTGGGTGGGAACGCTCCAGCTGTTGTGCTCGATAGCGCAGACCTCAAATGCGCTGCCAACAACATCATTTTTGGGGGAATGCTGCACAGTGGTCAGATTTGCATGAGTACTGCCAAGGTTGTGGTAGTAGAGTCTGTGGCAGATGCATTGGTAAAGGAATTGCGTGCGGTGGTTGATGGTAGGTCTTGAACTCTTGTGACCAAACCAGGCTAACGACATCACTAAGAAATACACCCGATGGTCTTTGAAAACGCACAGCCAACTTTGCAAAGTTGGGGAGGATGGAGATGGCCACTGTGGGCGGTGTTGAAAAAATACGCGCCATGGTCAATGATGCAACTTCTCAGGCAAGTGTCATTACGTTCCACCATGCTCCATGCTGAAAATGCCAAGACGTTGATCTTTCTCGCTCACAGGGAGCAAACCTGATGACCGGGATATCGAGTACGCCTCAAGACGACCAAGCTTCCTACTACCCAACAATCCTGGAAAATGTCGGTCCATCCCACGACTTGTACTATCAAGAAACTTTCGGCCCATCCCTCGTCATTGTGCGGGCCAAGGATACCGATGACGCCATCCGGATCGCCAATGATTCTGAGCTAGGACTGAGTGCGAGTGTGTGGGGAGAGACCAAGCAATGTTTACAAGTGGCGAAGCGGATTGAGAGTGGGGCTGTGCACATCAATAGCATGACAGTTCACGATGAGCCTAGCTTGCCCCATGGTGGTTTCAAGGTGTGTGTGTGTGTGTGTTTGTGTGTGGCAACGGGCCGAGGCAGTGGTCTCCCTGATTCTGACGTCGGTCTTGTTGTTGCTGTGATCTCGCTATAGAGCTCTGGGTTCGGTAGGTTCAACGGACAAGAAGCCGGCAAGCAGTTTACGCAGACAAAGTGCATCAGTGAGTCTGACCCCGATCAACCTTCCACGGACGCTCTCTGGGTAGCTCACACGGTGTTTTGCGTCTGTGCCTTGTCAGCCCTTCGGGATCCGCAGCTCTTGCCAGTTCATTTGTTGAAATAAGCGTCCCCTTGCACACCCATTCACACATTCGTAAAAGGACTCGCAAACTGGGACGTGTAGGCGGCTTGAAATTGACGATCACTACCGTCGAGTGCGTCGAGTGAGAGTCTGATTACGACATGGTAAATCACAAATGTACCCGGGTAGACTTGTAGTGCATCAACGACAGAAATGGTAGATTGACCATCCTATTGCTGCCATCGCTCGAGCTGGGTGTGTCATGTTTATTGGTGAAATGTTTGCAATAGAGAGCGTTTGATACAACTGTCGACTCGTGTCATGATTAGTCTGCTCGTAAGATATTAGATGTAAAGAGGGAGAAGCGACTGCCTGTCGACCTCCCTAATCAGTCATGCCCAGCTTCCTCTTTTCCTCTGCCAGTGCTTCTTCTCGCTCTTTGAGTTCGGTGGCCTTTGCGACCGCTTGCTGCTGTTTTGAAGGGTGGTGGTAGAGTACTATACGTACCAGATGTTTTGAGCGCTTTGAGCAAGATGGTTGATACGACGGCGATACTGAGAGGCATACGTACCGACAATGTACCTCTCCATCAGATGGAAACCGTTCAAGTGATTCATTGCCTCTTTTGCATCGTCTGCGTTTTCATATACCTGATAAGAAAACACGAATCAACAAATCAGACTGCGGACTCGGCCAGTATGCTTGATCATGGCAACGTACAATATAGGCTGTTCCCTTGGTTTTGAGCGCTGAATCTGTTCCTAACCGTACTTGTCTGATCGCTCCGTATTTGCCAAAAAGATCATACAAGTCTTCACCTGTGATGGCATAGTTGCTGAGATTGGATTAATAACACACAGGGACCAGTCAGCCTGGTGAAACGCTCGGGCACATGCAAGTGACTTGGAACGTACAGATTCTTGACAAACAAGACTCGTTGAGCGTTGGGATCATTGGATGCCCTGTTCATGATGGCGACCGGAAAAGCTAGAGACTAGAGGCGGTCTAGAGTGCTTTTTTGACAATCAGATATGATTGTACAAGACAAGAGTGTGGCTAGAACAGGGAGTGTCCAACGTTGGATATTAGGGGTAATCAGATATCTTTTTCGCGTTCTTAGCTAGCTAAGGCTTAGCTAGCGCGAAGGGCGAGAAGTCTCGCGCGACCCTGCGCGGCGCTAGCTAAGGCTTAGCAAACGGAGGTAGCTAAGGGTGCCCTTTTTCCTTAGCTTAGCTTAGCCTTAGCTCGGGTATTGCCCATCCTCTTGTTTACAAGTCATGGCAACTGCTTGATGTCCAGTCGATATCAGCGTTCTATTCATCGATACAACTTCGTCTTGTCTTTGCATCTTCATTGAAACAAACCCATTCATCTTAGATCCTCAAAATGTCCTCCAACCAAGCTCCTCGACAGGTTACCCCCGCCGCGCCAACCCCTTCCGCTCCTGCTAGTGAGAAGGAGACCCATCAAAGGTGGTTCGAGAAAGATGTTCTCAAACTCATTGGCTGGGTTGAGGAGAACTACTTGCTAACTGAGGGTTCCCCAGCGCAATGGTCTCGGAAGTTCGTGGAGACCAATCTGGTCCCGAACAAACGAGCCGACTCTGTTGTCAGAAAATGGACCGACCTTAAGAAAAGGTTCTTCGATGCTCGTGCCAGAATGGATTCCAGTGGCTGGGGCGTTGAAACCGTCAGGACTCAGGAGACCATCAAAAGTATCGTGGAGAAGATCTGTCCTCACTTCTTTCGGTTGGAGCCATTGATGGGGTCAAACCGATCTGTCAGCTCGCTCAGAGGAGCCTACCAGCCCACTCCGGGAGGGACTGCCGAGTGGGACACGGTYGTGGAGGGGTTAGGGGAGCRATCTCAACAAGAGAACTTGGATCAAGACTCCCAGGATCTAGGATCAGAAGGGGAAGGTGCTTTACTGACAGGCAGCGTCGGCTCCAGGGTAGGGAGCCCCTCCGCCGTCCGGCCTTGGAACGAGCCTGGGCCTTCGATCGCGGCGACTGTCGCCAATAGCAATAAAAGGAAGGAAAGGGCTGGTGGTGACGGCGATGCAAATGACGAGATCCAAGAGATCAGCAGTCAAACTGCAGTCCAGCCGAGCAAGAAAAAGGGTAAGACTCGCCACAGCAACAATCTGAGCGAGGTGCTTGCCGGCATGCAAGCCGCCTCATGGGAGACGAATCGTCAAATCCGCGAGGACGGCTTCACCAAGTTCTCGGCGGAATTGGCGGAGACAAAGTCTCATAACGCCACCCAGGACGCCCTCAAAAGGGAAGAACTGGATTGGAAGATGAAGCAAGCGGGAGAGGAGCTGACTTTCAAGAGGGAATCAGCAATCGAAGAGCTTGCCTTCAGAAGACAGGTTGAAGAGAAGAAGCTGGAGATCGAGAGGAATAAAGTGAGCGCTGCGGGCGAAAGCCGAAAAGAAGAACTGAGACTGCGAGAACTGGAGCAGAAGTCCCAAGAATTTCATCGATCTGAAGAGCTTCGTCTTCGGAAGATGGAGATCGAAAATGAAAGATTGAGATTGACACTCGAGTTGGAGAAACTTCGTGCACGCCGCGGAGAGGACAAGGACAAGGACTGAGACGAGCACGATTAGTTAATTATCGTACGTTTGCAGGCGTCTTTGAGGATGTATCCTCTGTCGAGAATATGAATTCATGGAACGATGTGAATAATCAATCTGTCATGACTGATCCTAAAACGAACTCAACTCTCATACATCACCCGGAACATCCTCCAAAGATGCATCTTCTAATGTCTGTATATGGAATTTCAGAGAGTTTCTCAGCGTTTCCCATTGTCTCGTGTTATCCACGCTAGAGATGTTCTCAGTGTTCGCCGATTGTCCGAGTGATTCTGGTTCTGGAGGGGGCTGTACCAGTAGTGCAGGGTCATTCAGAAATTCATCCGCCCCTCCATCGGTGGCCAGAATGAGATTGTGCAAGCAGATGCAGGATCCGACCCAGAGCAAGGCCTTGATGTGATCGTCCTTTTCGATAACTCTCACAGGTAGACGCCTGAGAGATCCGAAACGATTCTTCAAGACGCCGAACGCATGTTCGATCTTGATACGAGCACGAGAGTGAGCGATGTTGAATTTGCGATTCAAAGGCTCGCTCGCTGCTGGCTCTTTGAAAGGAACGATCAAATGATAAGCATTCGGGTACGCCTTATCTGCAAGGAGATAGGAAGGTCCTGGTCCAGTTCGAGGGAAGTATATTCCGGGCCGGCGGTATATGTCGGAAGATTTGAAGGCTCTCGAATCGTGGATACTGCCCACCGGTCCCAACATGACGTAGGTAAATCTCAACCGAAAATCGCAAATTGCCTGAACATTGAAGCTGTAGCTCTTCTTCCTAGTCCAATAACTTGCGCCGTCGATAGCTGGTTCCTCGGCCAAATCTATGTAGGAACCATCAAGGAAACCACAGCATCTTTGGAAAYTGCCTTTTGTCCCTTCTWCKATCKCGTCCTGAACCCGCTTCATCTCAGTTGTTTYGTGTGGCCACCTAACAACATTCCTGAAATGATATTTCATAAGAACCTTGACCACTCTCCAAAGATATAGATGGACTGTTCCATCACCAATTCCCAACAGCGTTGAAGATCGGACGGTAGACTGATCCGAAAGACCCATTTTAAAGAGCGCAACGGCAAGTTGCGTTGCGGGAGGAGCTTGCTGATGAAAAGAGTCACTTTGAAACACCTCATTGTCTTGGATCAAGCTTGCGATCTGAAGAAAAGGTCGCTTGCCCATGCGGAACAGGGATTTAAATCTATCTTCGGGGTATTCATGCGACATATACATTTGAAGCTGACCCTCGATCTTGGGAATGTTCGAGCGGGGGGCCAGGTATCTAGTGGCAGGCCCGTGTTGCAGAATTGCTATTAAGATACTTTGGAGGGAATCGTCGCCTTGATTGTCTTCAGTGTCAGAGGCAACATGCTGAAGTCGTCCAACAGTCTCGATTATGGCCAAGTCTTCCACTTGACGGAGGATGATCTGTTTCTGGGATGAATGAGGCATTGGGAAACGATGTGAGGTGCAGTTTTTGTGGAGTAGTACGTCGTATTCAGAGATGCAAACAGGTGGCGAAGCTTTGCAGTGATCAAATGTTCAAGCGTTCACAGCAAAACCAAGTTATGATGGATGATGACGCTGATTGTCAGTCAAGTACCTCGAGTCCGGTTACTAAGCTAAGCTAAGGCTAAGCTTAGCCCAAGTAGGGTCGTTCAGAATACTCGCCTTAGAAGGGGGTTTCAAAGGGTCATAACCGGACCTTAAGTCGTCTAAGCCTTAGCTAGCTAAGAACGCGAAATAGATATCTGATTACCCCTATTGAATGGTAGCAATAAGAGTCGTTCCCTCGCCTGACGAAATCACGTGACAAGACCCTAACGGTCACTCTGCTGGTTTCAACTCGACTTCTGT